>CAWVQO010000552.1:0-19178 GCA_963932275.1 Andrena praecox
GGACGAACCGATAATCGTCGGACATGACGGTGGCGGGCCAATCTAGTCCCGGGGTCGTGGGGACGACTCTATAGTCGTCGGACATGTCGGCGGCGAGCCAACCTAGTCCCGGGGTCGTGGGGACGACCCTATTGTCGTCGGACATGACGGTGGCGGGCCAATCTAGTCCCGGGGTGATAGGGACGACCCTATAGTCGTCGGACATGTCGGCGATTGGCCAACTTTGGCCCGTGGTCGTGGGGACGACTGTTTAGTCGTCGGACATGTCGGCGGCTGGCCAACCTAGACCCGGGGTCGTGGAGACGACCCTATAGTCGTCGGACATGTCGCCGGCTGGCCAACTTTGGCCCGGTGTCGTGGGGACGACTCTATATTCGTCGGACATGTCGGCGGCTAGCCAACCTAGACCCGGGGTCGTGGGGACGACCCTATAGTCGTCGGACAAGACGGTGGCTGGACATCTTTGGCCCGGGGTCGTGGGGACGACCCTATAGTCGTCGGACATGTCGGCGGCTGACCAACTTTGGCCCGGTGTCGTGGGGACGACTCTATAGTCGTCGGACATGTCGGCTGCTGGCCACCCTTGTCCCGGGGTCGTGGGGACGACCCTACAGTCGTCGGACATTTCGGCGGCTCGCCAACTTTGGCCCGGGGTCGTGGGGACGACCCAATAGTCTTCGGACTTGACGGTGGCGGGCCAATCTAGTCCCGGGGTCTTGGGGACGACCCTACAGTCGTCGGACATTTCGGCGGCTTGCCAACTTGGCCCGGGGTGGTGGGGACGACCCTATAGTCGTCGGACATGTCGGCGGCGAGCCAACCTAGTCCCGGGGTCGTGGGGACGACCCTATAGTCGTCGGACATGTCGGCGGCTGGCCAACATAGTCCCGGTGTCGTGGGAACGACCCTATAGTCGTCGGATATGTCGGCGGCGAGCCAACCTAGTCCCGGGGTCGTGGGGACGACCCTATAGTGGTCGGACATGTCGGCGGCTGGCCAACGTAGGCCCGCTGTCGTGGGGACGACCCTATAGTCGTCGGACAAGACGGTGGCGGGCCAATCTAGTCCCGGGGTCGTGGGGACGACCCTATAGTCGTCGGACATGTCGGCGGCGAGCCAACCTAGTCCCGGGGTCGTGGGGACGACCCTATTGTCGTCGGACATGTCGGCGATTGGCCAACTTTGGCCCGGTGTCGTCGGGACGACCCTATAGTCGTCGGACATGACGGTGGCGGGCCAATCTAGTCCCGGGGTCGTGGGGACGACCCTATAGTCGCCGGGCAAGTCGGCGGCGGGCCAACCTTGTACCGGGGTCGTGGGGACGACCCTATAGTCGTCGGACATGTCGGCGATTGGCCAACTTTGGCCCGGTGTCGTGGGGACGACCCTATAGTCGTCGGACATGTCGCCGGCTGGCCAACTTTGGCCCGTGGTCGTGGGGACGAACCGATAATCGTCGGACATGACGGTGGCGGGCCAATCTAGTCCCGGGGTCGTGGGGACGACTCTATAGTCGTCGGACATGTCGGCGGCGAGCCAACCTAGTCCCGGGGTCGTGGGGACGACCCTATTGTCGTCGGACATGACGGTGGCGGGCCAATCTAGTCCCGGGGTGATAGGGACGACCCTATAGTCGTCGGACATGTCGGCGATTGGCCAACTTTGGCCCGTGGTCGTGGGGACGACTGTTTAGTCGTCGGACATGTCGGCGGCTGGCCAACCTAGACCCGGGGTCGTGGGGACGACCCTATAGTCGTCGGACATGTCGCCGGCTGGCCAACTTTGGCCCGGTGTCGTGGGGACGACTCTATATTCGTCGGACATGTCGGCGGCTAGCCAACCTAGACCCGGGGTCGTGGGGACGACCCTATTGTCGTCGGACATGACGGTGGCTGGCCAACATTGGCCCGGGGTCGTGGGGACGACTGTTTAGTCGCCGGACATGTCGGCGGCTGGCCAACCTAGACCCAGGGTCCTGGGGACGACCCTATTGTCGTTGGACATGACGGTGGCGGGCCAATCTAGTTCCGGGGTCGTGGTGACGACCCTATAGCCGTCGGACATGTCGGCGGCTGGCCAACCTAGACCCAGGGTCCTGGGGACGACCCTATTGTCGTTGGACATGACGGTGGCGGGCCAATCTAGTCCCGGGGTCGTGGGGACGACCCTATTGTCGTTGGACATGACGGGGGCGGGCCAATCTAGTCCCGGGGTCGTGGGGACGACCCTATAGTCGCCGGGCAAGACGGCGGCGGGCCAACCTTGTACCGGGGTCGTGGGGACGACCCTATAGTCGTCGGACATGTCGGCGGCTGGCCAACTTTTGTCCGTGGTCGTGGGGACGACCCTATTGTCGTCGGACATGACGGTGGCGGGCCAATCTAGTCCCGGGGTCGGAGGTACGACCCTATGGTCGTCGGACATGTCGGCGATTGGCCAACATTGGCCCGGGGTCGTGGGGACGACTGTTTAGTCGCCGGACATGTCGGCGGCTGGCCAACCTAGACCCAGGGTCCTGGGGACGACCCTATTGTCGTTGGACATGACGGGGGCGGGCCAATCTAGTCCCGGGGTCGTGGGGACGACCCTATAGTCGCCGGGCAAGACGGCGGCGGGCCAACCTTGTACCGGGGTCGTGGGGACGACCCTATAGTCGTCGTACATGTCGCCGGCTGGCCAACTTTGGCCCAGTGTCGTGGGGCGACTCTATATTCGTCGGACATGTCGGCGGCTGTCCAACCTGGACCCGGAGTCGTGGGGACGACCCTATTGTCGTCGGACATGACGGTGGCGGGCCAATCTAGTCCCGGGGTCGTAGGGACGACCCTATAGTCGTCGGACATGTCGGCGATTGGCCAACATTGGCCCGGGGTCGTGGGGACGACCCTATAGTCGTCGGACATGTCGGCGGCTGGCCAACCTAGTCCCGAGGTCGTGGGGACGACCCTATAGTCGTCGGACTTGTCGCTGGCGGGCCAATCTAGTCCCGGGGTCGTGGGGACGACCCTACAGTCGTCGGACATTTCGGCGGCTTGCCAACTTCCGCCCGGGGTCGTGGGGACGACCCTATAGTCGTCGGACATGTCGGCGGCTGGCTAACTTTGGCCCGTGGTCGTGGGGACGACCCAATAGTCGTTGGACATGTCGGCGGCTGGCCAACTTTGGGCCGTGGTCGTGGAGACGATCCTATAGTCGTCGGACTTGACGGTGGCGGGCCAATCTAGTCCCGGGGTTTTGGGGACGACCCTATAGTCGTCGGATATGTCGGCGGCTTGCCAAATTTGCCCGGGGTCGTGGGGACGACCCTATAGTCGTCGGACTTGACGGTGGCGGGCCAATCTTATCCCGGGGTCGTGGGGACGACCCAAAAGTCGTTGGACATATCGGCGGCTGGCCAACTTTGGCCCATGGTCGTGGGGACGACCCTATAGTCGTTGGACATGACGGTGGCGGGCCAATCTAGTCCCGGGGTCGTGGGTACGACCCTATAGTCGTCGAACATGTCGGCGATTGGCCAACATTGGCCCGGGGTCGTGGGGACGACCCTATAGTCGTCGGACATGTCGGCGGCGGGCCAACTTTGGCCCGGGGTCAGGGTGACGACCCTATAGTCGTCGGACATGTTGGCGGCTGGTCTACCAAATCCCGGGGTCGTGGGGACGACCCTATAGTCGTCGGACATGTTGGCGGCTGCTCTACCAAATCCCGGGGTCGTGGGGACGACCCTATAGTCGTCGGACATGTCGGCGGCTGGCCAACTTTGGCCCGTGGTCGTGGGGACGACTGTTTAGTCGTCGGATATGTCGGCGGCTGGCCAACCTAGTCCCGATGTCGTGGGGACGACCCTCTAGTCGTCGGACATGTCGGCGGCTGGCCAACCTAGTCCCGAGGTCGTGGGGAGGACCCTATAGTGGTCGGACAAGTCGGCGGCGAGCCAGCCTAGTCCGGGGGTGGTGGGGACGACCCTATTGTCGTCGGACAACACGGCGGCTGGCCATCTTTGGCCCGTGGTCGTGGGGACGACCCTATATTCGTCGGACATGACGGTGGCTGGCCAATCTAGTCCGGGGGTCGTGGGGACGACACTATAGTCGTCGGACAACACGGCGGCTGGCCATCTTTGGTCCGTGGTCGTGGGGACGACCCTATAGTCGTCGGACATGACGGCGGCGGGCCAATCTATTCTCGGGGTCGTGGGGACGACCCTATAGTCGTCGGACATGTCGGCGGTTGGCCAACTTTGGCCCGGGGTCGTGGGGACGACCCTATAGTCCTCGGACATGTCGGCGGCTGGCCAACTTTGGCCCGTGGTCGTGGGGACGACCCTATAGTCGTCGCACATGTCGGCGGCTGGCCAAATTGGCCTGTGGTCGTGGGGACGACCCTATAGTCGTCGGACATGACGGTGGCCGGCCAATCTAGTCCCGGGGTCGTGAGAACGACCCTATAGTCGTCGGACAAGACGGCGGCGGGCCAACCTAGCCCCGGGGTCGTGGGGACGACCCTATAGTCGTCGCACATGTCGGCGGCTGGCCAACCTAGTATCGAGGTCGTGGGAACGACCCAATAGTGGTCGGGCAAGTCGGCGGCTGGCCAACCTAGCCCCGGGGTCGTGGGGACGACCCTATGTCTTAGGACATGACGGTGGCGGGCCAATCTATTCTCGGGGTCGTGGGGACGACCCTATAGTCGTCGGACATGTCGGCGGCTGGCCAACTTTGGCCCGTGGTGGGGACGACCCTATAGTCGTCGGACATGACGGTGGCGGGCCAATCTATTCTCGGGGTCGTGGGGACGACTCTATAGTCGTCGGACTTGACGGTGGCGGGCCAATCTAGTCCCGGGGTCGTGGGGACGACCCTACAGTCGTCGGACATTTCGGCGGCTTGCCACCTTTCGCCCGGGGTCGTGGCGACGACCCTATAGTCGTCGGACAAGTCGGCGGCGGGCCAAGCTTGGCCCGGGGTCGTGGGGAAGACCCTATAGTCGTCGGACATGTCGGTGGCGGACCAATCTAGTCCCGTGGTCGTGGGGACGATCCGATAGTCGTCGGACATGTCGGCGGCTGGCCACCTTTGGCCCGTAGTCGTGGGGACGATCCAATAGTCGCCGGACATGACGGTGGCGGGCCAATCTAGTCCCGGGGTCGTAGGAACGACCCTATAGTCGTCGGACATGTCGGCGATTGGCCAACATTGGCCCCGGGGTCGTGGGGAAGACCCTATAGTCGTCGGACATTGCGGCGGCATGCCGACTTTGGCCCGGGGTCGTGGGGACGACCCTATAGTCTTCGGCCATGTTGGCGGCTTGTCAACCTAGTCCCGAGGTCGTGGGGACGACCCTATAATCGTCGGACAAGACGGTGGCGGGCCAATCTAGTCCCGGGGTCGTAGGGACGACCCTATAGTCGTCGGACATGTCGGCGATTGGCCAACATTGGCCCGGGGTCGTGGGGACGACCCTATAGTCGTCGGACATGTCGGCGGCTGGCCAACCTAGTCCCGAGGTCGTGGGGACGAACCTATAATCGTCGGACTTGTCGCTGGCGGGCCAATCTAGTCCCGGGGTCGTGGGGACAACCCTACAGTCGTCGGACATTTCGGGGCTTGCCAACTTCCGCCCGGGGTCGTGGGGACGACCCTATAGTCGTCGGACATGTCGGCGGCTGGCTAACTTTGGCCCGTGGTCGTGGGGACGACCCAATAGTCGTTGGACATGTCGGCGGCTGGCCAACTTTGGGCCGTGGTCGTGGAGACGATCCTATAGTCGTCGGACTTGACGGTGGCGGGCCAATCTAGTCCCGGGGTTTTGGGGACGACCCTATAGTCGTCGGATATGTCGGCGGCTTGCCAAATTTGCCCGGGGTCGTGGGGACGACCCTATAGTCGTCGTACTTGACGGTGGCGGGCCAATCTTATCCCGGGGTCGTGGGGACGACCCAAAAGTCGTTGGACATATCGGCGGCTGGCCAACTTTGGCCCATGGTCGTGGGAACGACCCTATAGTCGTTGGACATTACGGTGGCGGGCCAATCTAGTCCCGGGGTCGTGGGGACGACCCTATAGTCGTCGGACAAGACGGCGGCTGGACATCTTTGGCCCGCGGTCGTGGGGACGACCCTATAGTCGTCGGACATTTCGGCGGCTTGCCAACTTTGGCCCGGGGTCGTGGGGACGACCCTATAGTCGTCGGACATGTCGGCGGCTGGCTAACTTTGGCCCGTGGTCGTGGGGACGACCCAATAGTCGTTGGACATGTCGGCGGCTGGCCAACTTTGGGCCGTGGTCGTGGAGACGATCCTATAGTCGTCGGACTTGAGAGTGGCGGGCCAATCTAGTCCCGGGGTTGTGGGGACGACCCTATAGTCGTCGGATATGTTGCCGGCTGGTCAACCTAGTCCCGGGGTCGTGGGGACGACCCTATAGTCGTCGGGCAAGCCGGCGGCTGGCCAACTTTGGCCCGTGGTCGTGGGGACAACCCTATAGTTGTCGGACACGTCGGCGGCGGGTCTACCTAGTCCCGGGGTCGTGGGAACGACCCTATAGTCGTCGGACAAGTCGGCGGCGAGCCAACCTACTCCGGGGGTCGTGGGGACGAACCTATAGTCGTCGGACATGTCGGCGGCGGGCCATCCTAGCCCCGGGGTCGTGGGGACGACCCTATTGTCGTCGGACATGACGGTGGCGGGCCAATCTAGTCCTGGGGTCGCGGCGACGACCCCGTAGTCGTCGGACAAGTCGGCGGCTGGCCAACATTAGCCCGGGGTCGTGGGGACGACCCAATAGTCGTTGAACATGTCGGCGGCGGGCCATCCTAGCCCCGGGGTCGTGGGGACGACCCTATTGTCGTCGGACATGACGGTGGCGGGCCAATCTAGTCCCGGGGTCGTGGGGGCGACCCTGTAGTCGTCGGACATGTCGGCGGCTGGCCAACCTAGTCCCGAGGTCGTCGGACTTGACGGTGGCGGACCAATCTAGTCCCGGGGTTGTGGGGACGACCCTATAGTCGTCGGACATTTCGGCGGCTTGCCAACTTTGGCCCGGGGTCGTGGGCACGACCCTATAGTCGTCGGACAAGTCGGCGGCGAGCCAACCTAGTCCCGCGGTCGTGGGGACGACCCTATAGTCGTCGGACAATTCGGCGGCGAGCCAACCTAGTCCGGGGGTCGTGGGGACGACCCTATAGTCGTCGGACTTGAGAGTGGCGGGCCAATCTAGTCCCGGGGTTGTGGGGACGACCCTATAGTCGTCGGATATGTTGCCGGCTGGTCAACCTAGTCCCGGGGTCGTGGGGACGACCCTATAGTCGTCGGGCAAGCCGGCGGCTGGCCAACTTTGGCCCGTGGTCGTGGGGACGACCCTATAGTTGTCGGACACGTCGGCGGCGGGTCTACCTAGTCCCGGGGTCGTGGGAACGACCCTATAGTCGTCGGACAAGTCGGCGGCGAGCCAACCTACTCCGGGGGTCGTGGGGACGAACCTATAGTCGTCGGACATGACGGTGGCGGTCCAATCTAGTCCCGGGGTCGTGGGGACGACCCTATAGTCGTCGGACATGTCGGCGGCGGGCCAACTTTGGCCCGGGGTCAGGGTGACGACCCTATAGTCGTCGGACATGTTGGCGGCTGGTCTACCAAATCCCGGGGTCGTGGGGACGACCCTATAGTCGTCGGACATGTTGGCGGCTGCTCTACCAAATCCCGGGGTCGTGGGGACGACCCTATAGTCGTCGGACATGTCGGCGGCTGGCCAACTTTGGCCCGTGGTCGTGGGGACGACTGTTTAGTCGTCGGATATGTCGGCGGCTGGCCAACCTAGTCCCGATGTCGTGGGGACGACCCTCTAGTCGTCGGACATGTCGGCGGCTGGCCAACCTAGTCCCGAGGTCGTGGGGACGACCCTATAGTGGTCGGACAAGTCGGCGGCGAGCCAGCCTAGTCCGGGGGTGGTGGGGACGACCCTATTGTCGTCGGACAACACGGCGGCTGGCCATCTTTGGCCCGTGGTCGTGGGGACGACCCTATAATCGTCGGACATGACGGTGGCTGGCCAATCTAGTCCGGGGGTCGTGGGGACGACACTATAGTCGTCGGACAACACGGCGGCTGGCCATCTTTGGTCCGTGGTCGTGGGGACGACCCTATAGTCGTCGGACATGACGGCGGCGGGCCAATCTATTCTCGGGGTCGTGGGGACGACCCTATAGTCGTCGGACATGTCGGCGGTTGGCCAACTTTGGCCCGGGGTCGTGGGGACGACCCTATAGTCCTCGGACATGTCGGCGGCTGGCCAACTTTGGCCCGTGGTCGTGGGGACGACCCTATAGTCGTCGCACATGTCGGCGGCTGGCCAAATTGGCCTGTGGTCGTGGGGACGACCCTATAGTCGTCGGACATGACGGTGGCCGGCCAATCTAGTCCCGGGGTCGTGAGAACGACCCTATAGTCGTCGGACAAGACGGCGGCGGGCCAACCTAGCCCCGGGGTCGTGGGGACGACCCTATAGTCGTCGCACATGTCGGCGGCTGGCCAACCTAGTATCGAGGTCGTGGGGACGACCCAATAGTGGTCGGGCAAGTCGGCGGCTGGCCAACCTAGCCCCGGGGTCGTGGGGACGACCCTATGACTTAGGACATGACGGTGGCGGGCCAATCTATTCTCGGGGTCGTGGGGACGACCCTATAGTCGTCGGACATGGCGGCGGCTGGCCAACTTTGGCCCGTGGTGGGGACGACCCTATAGTCGTCGGACATGACGGTGGCGGGCCAATCTATTCTCGGGGTCGTGGGGACGACTCTATAGTCGTCGGACTTGACGGTGGCGGGCCAATCTAGTCCCGGGGTCGTGGGGACGACCCTACAGTCGTCAGACATTTCGGCGGCTTGCCAACTTTCGCCCGGGGTCGTGGCAACGACCCTATAGTCGTCGGACATGTCGGCGGCTGGCCACCTTTGGCCCGTAGTCGTGGGGACGATCCAATAGTCGCCGGACATGACGGTGGCGGGCCAATCTAGTCCCGGGGTCGTAGGAACGACCCTATAGTCGTCGGACATGTCGGCGATTGGCCAACATTGGCCCCGGGGTCGTGGGGAAGACCCTATAGTCGTCGGACATTGCGGCGGCATGCCGACTTTGGCCCGGGGTCGTGGGGACGACCCTATAGTCTTCGGCCATGTTGGCGGCTTGTCAACCTAGTCCCGAGGTCGTGGGGACGACCCTATAATCGTCGGACAAGACGGTGGCGGGCCAATCTAGTCCCGGGGTCGTAGGGACGACCCTATAGTCGTCGGACATGTCGGCGATTGGCCAACATTGGCCCGGGGTCGTGGGGACGACCCTATAGTCGTCGGACATGTCGGCGGCTGGCCAACCTAGTCCCGAGGTCGTGGGGACGAACCTATAATCGTCGGACTTGTCGCTGGCGGGCCAATCTAGTCCCGGGGTCGTGGGGACAACCCTACAGTCGTCGGACATTTCGGGGCTTGCCAACTTCCGCCCGGGGTCGTGGGGACGACCCTATAGTCGTCGGACATGTCGGCGGCTGGCTAACTTTGGCCCGTGGTCGTGGGGACGACCCAATAGTCGTTGGACATGTCGGCGGCTGGCCAACTTTGGGCCGTGGTCGTGGAGACGATCCTATAGTCGTCGGACTTGACGGTGGCGGGCCAATCTAGTCCCGGGGTTTTGGGGACGACCCTATAGTCGTCGGATATGTCGGCGGCTTGCCAAATTTGCCCGGGGTCGTGGGGACGACCCTATAGTCGTCGTACTTGACGGTGGCGGGCCAATCTTATCCCGGGGTCGTGGGGACGACCCAAAAGTCGTTGGACATATCGGCGGCTGGCCAACTTTGGCCCATGGTCGTGGGAACGACCCTATAGTCGTTGGACATTACGGTGGCGGGCCAATCTAGTCCCGGGGTCGTGGGGACGACCCTATAGTCGTCGGACAAGACGGCGGCTGGACATCTTTGGCCCGCGGTCGTGGGGACGACCCTATAGTCGTCGGACATTTCGGCGGCTTGCCAACTTTGGCCCGGGGTCGTGGGGACGACCCTATAGTCGTCGGACATGTCGGCGGCTGGCTAACTTTGGCCCGTGGTCGTGGGGACGACCCAATAGTCGTTGGACATGTCGGCGGCTGGCCAACTTTGGGCCGTGGTCGTGGAGACGATCCTATAGTCGTCGGACTTGAGAGTGGCGGGCCAATCTAGTCCCGGGGTTGTGGGGACGACCCTATAGTCGTCGGATATGTTGCCGGCTGGTCAACCTAGTCCCGGGGTCGTGGGGACGACCCTATAGTCGTCGGGCAAGCCGGCGGCTGGCCAACTTTGGCCCGTGGTCGTGGGGACAACCCTATAGTTGTCGGACACGTCGGCGGCGGGTCTACCTAGTCCCGGGGTCGTGGGAACGACCCTATAGTCGTCGGACAAGTCGGCGGCGAGCCAACCTACTCCGGGGGTCGTGGGGACGAACCTATAGTCGTCGGACATGTCGGCGGCGGGCCATCCTAGCCCCGGGGTCGTGGGGACGACCCTATTGTCGTCGGACATGACGGTGGCGGGCCAATCTAGTCCTGGGGTCGCGGCGACGACCCCGTAGTCGTCGGACAAGTCGGCGGCTGGCCAACATTAGCCCGGGGTCGTGGGGACGACCCAATAGTCGTTGAACATGTCGGCGGCGGGCCATCCTAGCCCCGGGGTCGTGGGGACGACCCTATTGTCGTCGGACATGACGGTGGCGGGCCAATCTAGTCCCGGGGTCGTGGGGGCGACCCTGTAGTCGTCGGACATGTCGGCGGCTGGCCAACCTAGTCCCGAGGTCGTCGGACTTGACGGTGGCGGACCAATCTAGTCCCGGGGTTGTGGGGACGACCCTATAGTCGTCGGACATTTCGGCGGCTTGCCAACTTTGGCCCGGGGTCGTGGGCACGACCCTATAGTCGTCGGACAAGTCGGCGGCGAGCCAACCTAGTCCCGCGGTCGTGGGGACGACCCTATAGTCGTCGGACAATTCGGCGGCGAGCCAACCTAGTCCGGGGGTCGTGGGGACGACCCTATAGTCGTCGGACTTGAGAGTGGCGGGCCAATCTAGTCCCGGGGTTGTGGGGACGACCCTATAGTCGTCGGATATGTTGCCGGCTGGTCAACCTAGTCCCGGGGTCGTGGGGACGACCCTATAGTCGTCGGGCAAGCCGGCGGCTGGCCAACTTTGGCCCGTGGTCGTGGGGACGACCCTATAGTTGTCGGACACGTCGGCGGCGGGTCTACCTAGTCCCGGGGTCGTGGGAACGACCCTATAGTCGTCGGACAAGTCGGCGGCGAGCCAACCTACTCCGGGGGTCGTGGGGACGAACCTATAGTCGTCGGACATGACGGTGGCGGTCCAATCTAGTCCCGGGGTCGTGGGGACGACCCTATAGTCGTCGGACATGTCGGCGGCGGGCCAACTTTGGCCCGGGGTCAGGGTGACGACCCTATAGTCGTCGGACATGTTGGCGGCTGGTCTACCAAATCCCGGGGTCGTGGGGACGACCCTATAGTCGTCGGACATGTTGGCGGCTGCTCTACCAAATCCCGGGGTCGTGGGGACGACCCTATAGTCGTCGGACATGTCGGCGGCTGGCCAACTTTGGCCCGTGGTCGTGGGGACGACTGTTTAGTCGTCGGATATGTCGGCGGCTGGCCAACCTAGTCCCGATGTCGTGGGGACGACCCTCTAGTCGTCGGACATGTCGGCGGCTGGCCAACCTAGTCCCGAGGTCGTGGGGACGACCCTATAGTGGTCGGACAAGTCGGCGGCGAGCCAGCCTAGTCCGGGGGTGGTGGGGACGACCCTATTGTCGTCGGACAACACGGCGGCTGGCCATCTTTGGCCCGTGGTCGTGGGGACGACCCTATAATCGTCGGACATGACGGTGGCTGGCCAATCTAGTCCGGGGGTCGTGGGGACGACACTATAGTCGTCGGACAACACGGCGGCTGGCCATCTTTGGTCCGTGGTCGTGGGGACGACCCTATAGTCGTCGGACATGACGGCGGCGGGCCAATCTATTCTCGGGGTCGTGGGGACGACCCTATAGTCGTCGGACATGTCGGCGGTTGGCCAACTTTGGCCCGGGGTCGTGGGGACGACCCTATAGTCCTCGGACATGTCGGCGGCTGGCCAACTTTGGCCCGTGGTCGTGGGGACGACCCTATAGTCGTCGCACATGTCGGCGGCTGGCCAAATTGGCCTGTGGTCGTGGGGACGACCCTATAGTCGTCGGACATGACGGTGGCCGGCCAATCTAGTCCCGGGGTCGTGAGAACGACCCTATAGTCGTCGGACAAGACGGCGGCGGGCCAACCTAGCCCCGGGGTCGTGGGGACGACCCTATAGTCGTCGCACATGTCGGCGGCTGGCCAACCTAGTATCGAGGTCGTGGGGACGACCCAATAGTGGTCGGGCAAGTCGGCGGCTGGCCAACCTAGCCCCGGGGTCGTGGGGACGACCCTATGACTTAGGACATGACGGTGGCGGGCCAATCTATTCTCGGGGTCGTGGGGACGACCCTATAGTCGTCGGACATGGCGGCGGCTGGCCAACTTTGGCCCGTGGTGGGGACGACCCTATAGTCGTCGGACATGACGGTGGCGGGCCAATCTATTCTCGGGGTCGTGGGGACGACTCTATAGTCGTCGGACTTGACGGTGGCGGGCCAATCTAGTCCCGGGGTCGTGGGGACGACCCTACAGTCGTCAGACATTTCGGCGGCTTGCCAACTTTCGCCCGGGGTCGTGGCAACGACCCTATAGTCGTCGGACAAGTCGGCGGCGGGCCAAGCTTGGCCCGGGGTCGTGGGGAAGACCCTATAGTCGTCGGACATGACGGTGGCGGACCAATCTAGTCCCGTGGTCGTGGGGACGATCCGATAGTCGTCGGACATGTCGGCGGCTGGCCACCTTTGGCCCGTAGTCGTGGGGACGATCCAATAGTCGCCGGACATGACGGTGGCGGGCCAATCTAGTCCCGGGGTCGTAGGAACGACCCTATAGTCGTCGGACATGTCGGCGATTGGCCAACATTGGCCCCGGGGTCGTGGGGAAGACCCTATAGTCGTCGGACATTGCGGCGGCATGCCGACTTTGGCCCGGGGTCGTGGGGACGACCCTATAGTCTTCGGACATGTTGGCGGCTTGTCAACCTAGTCCCGAGGTCGTGGGGACGACCCTATAATCGTCGGACAAGACGGTGGCGGGCCAATCTAGTCCCGGGGTCGTAGGGACGACCCTATAGTCGTCGGACATGTCGGCGATTGGCCAACATTGGCCCGGGGTCGTGGGGACGACCCTATAGTCGTCGGACATGTCGGCGGCTGGCCAACCTAGTCCCGAGGTCGTGGGGACGAACCTATAGTCGTCGGACTTGTCGCTGGCGGGCCAATCTAGTCCCGGGGTCGTGAGGACAACCCTACAGTCGTCGGACATTTCGGGGCTTGCCAACTTCCGCCCGGGGTCGTGGGGACGACCCTATAGTCGTCGGACATGTCGGCGGCTGGCTAACTTTGGCCCGTGGTCGTGGGGACGACCCAATAGTCGTTGGACATGTCGGCGGCTGGCCAACTTTGGGCCGTGGTCGTGGAGACGATCCTATAGTCGTCGGACTTGACGGTGGCGGGCCAATCTAGTCCCGGGGTTTTGGGGACGACCCTATAGTCGTCGGATATGTCGGCGGCTTGCCAAATTTGCCCGGGGTCGTGGGGACGACCCTATAGTCGTCGGACTTGACGGTGGCGGGCCAATCTTATCCCGGGGTCGTGGGGACGACCCAAAAGTCGTTGGACATATCGGCGGCTGGCCAACTTTGGCCCATGGTCGTGGGGACGACCCTATAGTCGTTGGACATTACGGTGGCGGGCCAATCTAGTCCCGGGGTCGTGGGGACGACCCTATAGTCGTCGGACAAGACGGCGGCTGGACATCTTTGGCCCGCGGTCGTGGGGACGAACCTATAGTCGTCGGACATTTCGGCGGCTGGCCAACTTTGGCCCATGGTCGTGGGAACGACCCTATAGTCGTTGGACATTACGGTGGCGGGCCAATCTAGTCCCGGGGTCGTGGGGACGACCCTATAGTCGTCGGACAAGACGGCGGCTGGACATCTTTGGCCCGCGGTCGTGGGGACGACCCTATAGTCGTCGGACATTTCGGCGGCTTGCCAACTTTGGCCCGGGATCGTGGGGACGACCCTATAGTCGTCGGACATGTCGGCGGCTGGCTAACTTTGGCCCGTGGTCGTGGGGACGACCCAATAGTCGTTGGACATGTCGGCGGCTGGCCAACTTTGGGCCGTGGTCGTGGAGACGATCCTATAGTCGTCGGACTTGAGAGTGGCGGGCCAATCTAGTCCCGGGGTTGTGGGGACGACCCTATAGTCGTCGGATATGTTGCCGGCTGGTCAACCTAGTCCCGGGGTCGTGGGGACGACCCTATAGTCGTCGGGCAAGCCGGCGGCTGGCCAACTTTGGCCCGTGGTCGTGGGGACGACCCTATAGTTGTCGGACACGTCGGCGGCGGGTCTACCTAGTCCCGGGGTCGTGGGAACGACCCTATAGTCGTCGGACAAGTCGGCGGCGAGCCAACCTACTCCGGGGGTCGTGGGGACGAACCTATAGTCGTCGGACATGTCGGCGGCGGGCCATCCTAGCCCCGGGGTCGTGGGGACGACCCTATTGTCGTCGGACATGACGGTGGCGGGCCAGTCTAGTCCTGGGGTCGTGGGGACGACCCCGTAGTCGTCGGACAAGTCGGCGGCTGGCCAACATTAGCCCGGGGTCGTGGGGACGACCCTGTAGTCGTCGGACATGTCGGCGGCGGGCCATCCTAGCCCCGGGGTCGTGGGGACGACCCTATTGTCGTCGGACATGACGGTGGCGGGCCAATCTAGTCCCGGGGTCGTGGGGGCGACCCTGTAGTCGTCGGACATGTCGCTGGCGGGCCAATCTAGTCCCGGGGTCGTGGGGACAACCCTACAGTCGTCGGACATTTCGGGGCTTGCCAACTTCCGCCCGGGGTCGTGGGGACGACCCTATAGTCGTCGGACATGTCGGCGGCTGGCTAACTTTGGCCCGTGGTCGTGGGGACGACCCAATAGTCGTTGGACATGTCGGCGGCTGGCCAACTTTGGGCCGTGGTCGTGGAGACGATCCTATAGTCGTCGGACTTGACGGTGGCGGGCCAATCTAGTCCCGGGGTTTTGGGGACGACCCTATAGTCGTCGGATATGTCGGCGGCTTGCCAAATTTGCCCGGGGTCGTGGGGACGACCCTATAGTCGTCGGACTTGACGGTGGCGGGCCAATCTTATCCCGGGGTCGTGGGGACGACCCAAAAGTCGTTGGACATATCGGCGGCTGGCCAACTTTGGCCCATGGTCGTGGGGACGACCCTATAGTCGTTGGACATTACGGTGGCGGGCCAATCTAGTCCCGGGGTCGTGGGGACGACCCTATAGTCGTCGGACAAGACGGCGGCTGGACATCTTTGGCCCGCGGTCGTGGGGACGAACCTATAGTCGTCGGACATTTCGGCGGCTTGCCAACTTTGGCCCGGGGTCGTGGGGACGACCCTATAGTCGTCGGACATGTCGGCGGCGGGC
Organism: Andrena praecox; assembly: GCA_963932275.1. NCBI lineage: Eukaryota > Metazoa > Arthropoda > Insecta > Hymenoptera > Andrenidae > Andrena > Andrena praecox. The sequence goes on from CAWVQO010000552.1 coordinate 15,636, forward strand.
TAACTTTGGCCCGTGGTCGTGGGGACGACCCTATAGTCGTCGGACTTGTCGCTGGCGGGCCAATCTAGTCCCGGGGTTGTGGGGACGACCCTATAGTCGTCGGATATGTTGCCGGCTGGTCAACCTAGTCCCGGGGTCGTGGGGACGACCCTATAGTCGTCGGGCAAGCCGGCGGCTGGCCAACTTTGGCCCGTGGTCGTGGGGACGACCCTATAGTTGTCGGACACGTCGGCGGCGGGTCTACCTAGTCCCGGGGTCGTGGGAACGACCCTATAGTCGTCGGACAAGTCGGCGGCGAGCCAACCTACTCCGGGGGTCGTGGGGACGAACCTATAGTCGTCGGACATGACGGTGGCGGTCCAATCTAGTCCCGGGGTCGTGGGGACGACCCTATAGTCGTCGGACATGTCGGCGGCGGGCCAACTTTGGCCCGGGGTCAGGGTGACGACCCTATAGTCGTCGGACATGTTGGCGGCTGGTCTACCAAATCCCGGGGTCGTGGGGACGACCCTATAGTCGTCGGACATGTTGGCGGCTGCTCTACCAAATCCCGGGGTCGTGGGGACGACCCTATAGTCGTCGGACATGTCGGCGGCTGGCCAACTTTGGCCCGTGGTCGTGGGGACGACTGTTTAGTCGTCGGATATGTCGGCGGCTGGCCAACCTAGTCCCGATGTCGTGGGGAAGTAGTAGGGTAATGGGGATTCCAACCCAGGTCCCCTGAGGGGAGCGCGGGGGCGGGGGGAAGTGTGAGCGCGCGGGGGAGTGCGGTGGAGGGAAACATGGGTGCGGGGGGGTAGCGGGGGAAGTGCGGAATGGAAGACCGGTTGCGCGCGCATGAGCCGCGGAGACCTCTCCAGACCTGGCCCACCCCCGAAAATTTATTTTCAGAGGGTTGTCCCCTTCCTCTAAAAAATTTCTGGGGTCGGGTCTTGTATGAAAAAAATCTTTTTTCAGACTCGATCCAGCCCCTGAAATTTTTTTCCCCAAATATTTTTTTTTTCAAACCATTATAAAGCTGAAATTGCTTAATACTTTATCGGATGACGTTGGACAATGTCGGGGAAGATCGGCTTTTTCCAAACCACGCATTTGGAGGAGCGAAAGAGAGAGCAATACTTTAAAAGCTAAATTCGGAGGAAGGAAAGAGAGAGCAATACTTAACGTCGCAGCGTCTCGCGCGATCGCGTGTAACTCGAATCCTCTGGAGCAGCCGTGAGGGATGACGTCATTTAGCAGCGCGAATCATAGAAATAATTATGCAGCGTCAGCAGAAATGCTGAATCTTAAAATTAGATGGTGAGAGAAGGAGGCGGAAGGCGGGTAAATAAAATTGAAAAGTAATGTATGTTCATGAAATTATATATTGTTACATAATAATAATAAATAAATAAAAGGTCTCCAACGCAGAGAAATAATACTTTTTAGAAACGTTGAATCTTAAAATTAGGTGGCGAGAGAAGGAGGAAGGTGGGTAAATAAAATGTAGAGGAAAGAAAGAGGATGATGGGTAAAGAAGAAGGTGTGAACGAAAGAATGGAGAAATAATATGTTTTTTAAGTAATTTATTTTAAAATAATATAAATAAAATATAATTTAACATTTTTTACAGCGAGCAACATCTACAATTTCATTTATGGTACATGCTAACAGTTCACAATCTATGAGACATTCACTATCGAAATATTCACTATCAAGGATGATTTTAGTAGCATGATGCATATTTAATGTTTCACATGCAACATCGCTCTGTTGTAGCACGCTAACAAAATTTAAAAATTTCGTCTGCACAAGATGTGCAGTTTCATACAACCGCGAATACACATAGTTCATACACAGCTCAAGATTAAATAAAAATGTTATCGTGTCCGGTCTGAAATACAGCGACTTATTGTATAGTGTCATCTTTACCATCGGAGAATTATACATCAAGCAAAATTCTACAATCAACTCATCAAAGCATAGTGGTATTGAACCAATGGACCGCATGCGCTGCTCGATAGCTGTACGTTTCTCGACTAGCGCATTCCATGTTGAAATCGGCAATATGAGATGGTTCCCACGATTGTCACCGAGAACAAGTTCAACATGAGCTGTGGGTCGTACACCGATCCCAATTTCCAAATATTTGTAGGCCGTGGATGTTAATGCGTATCTTCTAACCATGATACGCGACGTCTGGCGGAGTCTAAGAGAACAATCAAAGCTATGAAATTGCTCGCTCGTATCAGGAATAAACATAAAATTTCGAGAAGTTATGAAAATTAAGCCTTACCTGTTATTCTCCTTGCTTGCAACGATATTATTTTCGCCAATCATTGAAGCAGTATAATTCACATGTCCAGCGTTTCCTTCAGCGTTTCCTTCAGCACTGATATTAAACATTTTGGAGCACAGTCTGTCCCGTCAAAAGTTGTTGCGACTGTTGAGCGATTGATGGAATATAGCATGCAGGGCTGGCTTTAATAGAGGTGCATAGCACCATCCCCTCCATAGAATGTTGGGATGGATCATCAGTTTTTTTTTGCATACAATGCATCCGAGGGAGAACATCATATGGAAGCGTCGAATCTTAGAATTATGCGATGTCGGTAGAAACTGTGTCGGATGATTTTTTTTTTGCGCGGTAATTCGTCATACATGTGTCACATAGAATCTTCGTTTTTGCATGCAATGCATTCGAGGGAGGAACACAGAAAGAGTTTAAGACTTGACACGTGTTGAATGTAATATAATACTTTTGGAAGCGTTGAATCTTAGAATTATGCGATGTTGGCAGAAACTGTGTCGCATGATTTTTTGCGCAGTAATTCGTCATATGTGTGTATCACATAGAATCTTCGTTTTTTTTTTTTGCATGCAATGCATTGGAGGGAGGAACACAGAAAGAGTTCAATAATATAGGGTTAAGAAATTTTATTTAAAATTAAAAGAATATAAATTAACATTTTTCCTACGAGTTCACTATCACGTATTATTTTAGCAGCATGACGCGCGTCTAACGTTTTGCAGACAACATCGCTCTGCTGTAGCACATTAACAAAAGTTTTAAATTTCATCTGCACATCTCTTACATTTTGGTACAGCCGCGAATATACATAGCTTACACATGGCTCAAGATTTAATAAAAATGTTACTGTATCCGGTTTGAAATACAACAGCTTATCATGTAGCGTCATCATTACAATTGGAGAATTATAGATCTTACAAAAATCTATCGTTAATTTATCCATATGCATCGAAGGTGATCCAGGTAATCGGGAAAGAATATAAATAGAACATAAATAGAATATAAATAGAATATAAAAATATAATATAAAAAAATAAACATAAAAATTCAATATAAAAATACATCATAAAAAGAAAAAAGAAAATAATAATAATAATTTAATTGATTGCCCACTTTTGTGTTACAATTTAACGATCGTATACTTTTTCCATTTCATTCCCGTGATTGTATCAGTGTAAGTCCTATCGTTCTAATGTATCCTACTGTGTCTTAACAAATTTTTCTATTTTACAAGTGTTTCCTAATTTATTTTA
>CAWVQO010000553.1:7500-10000 GCA_963932275.1 Andrena praecox
TTATAGCACCGCGTGGCACGGCTTACGCCGCGGAGGTCGCTACGGACGGAGAACCTGGTTTCTCACCGCGACGCTCCCGTCCGCTGCCATCGGTGAAGCGCAAAGAGCCGAAGCGCGCCAGACCGCCAGACCGCGGCGCCCCCTCTATGAGAACGGGACGATAATACGAACGCAATCACGAGTGCGCTCGCGCGAGGTTTCTCGAGAGGCCGTCGTTAACTGGATCGGGAAGCAAAACAAGACCCGTCGTTGCGATCGTGCCTCCGGTAATCCGCCGCCTCGTCGATTCGCGTTCACCTCGTATCGGAGGCGTGTGCCGCCGTGTTATGTACACACGATACTTACCGTCTGCGCGTGTGTCTGCGCGAGCGTGTACGCTCGTATCGAGAAAGGAGAGTCACTCGCGACCCAAGACAGGGATGAAAACACACCGCAAGCGCCCCGAGTGGGGTTAAGTAAAGCGCGCGAGAGAGGAGAGGGCAGAGGAACGAGCCGCCGTCGAAGCCTCCTGTGCTTCGCGACGTTTCGCGATCTCTCTCTCTCGACACGACGCTTCTTCCACTCGCATCCCGCTTCCTCAGTTTTGGTCGCGCTCTCCGAAAAGAAGTCCTGTGACACGACGGACCCTCTCCTCGGAGAGGACCCGGCGGGTAACCTAGGGCGGCTCGCACATCCATCGCGTGGACGTGCGTCCCCGGTACCGCTCGCTTAATCGCGCCCCGATAGCCAAAAAAGGACCGGCTGTGAAGCTTCGATAGCGAAAGTCCGATTGGACCGATCGAAGCCCCGGCCGTGCGTCCGCTCTCGGGGGAGCGTGTGGGGAGGACGCTGACGCGTGCGGTGGCCCGCCCGCAGAGTACGCGATTTTACGGTTCTCGTAATCCGTGTATCTCGAAGGTTTTTAAATGAATTTGTACGCTCGGCCGTCGGACGTGTCGCGCGGTGTTTCCGCGTTACGCTTCGACGGTTCCCGTCCTGGACACAAATCTCACACAGTGTCGTCAACGCTGGCGACGCCCGGACCTCCTTCGCGCGCTGGTTGGAGGCGCCACGGGCCTCGGCTTCATCCGAACCGAGAACAAAGATATAACGAACATATTTAATAACACGATTACCCTGAACGGTGGATCACTTGGCTCGTGGGTCGATGAAGAACGCAGCTAATTGCGCGTCAACGTGTGAACTGCAGGACACATGAACATCGACATTTCGAACGCACATTGCGGTCCACGGATACAATTCCTGGACCACGCCTGGCTGAGGGTCGTTATCGCATACAAAAGACTGCTTGCGTCGGTTCTCCGTATATAATATCATCCTCGCCGTCTCGCGTTTCCGACGATGTAACGCGTTTCGGAGTCGGGTCGATGGTACACGCGAGATACGCGACGTACGAGCGAAAGTTGGGCCGTTCGTCGGTGTTTGCCACGGCTCGCGTGAGAATCGCGTGAAGCGTGTACTCTCTCTCTCCCGTGCGAGAAGCAGAGAGAGGCGAATGTGATGAGAATGATCGTGCGGACTCGCGTGCGTGCTTTCACGGCGTCGTGCGTCGTTGTTTTACAACGACCGCCCGTGTGCTTGGCACCGCTCCCTGGATCATCACACACAGAGCAGCCTCTCCGCTCGCACCGGGGTGTGTGTAGATTTGCCTTCACGTTCCGCGCGAGATCTTTTACCGTGCTCCCGACGTCGCCTGAAATGAAAAATTTGTCCTGAGAAAGAGACCAAAGAGAAAAGGGGAGAGCAGCAGCGAGAGATGATAGAGAAGAGAGGAAAGAGCAGTGCGCGGCATATCGTGCGCCGATCGATCTATATCGTCGGGTTCACGCGGCCCCAGGGATTTTATAAAGAGGAGGGTCGTCGTTGACAAGTGAGAGAAGTGTTGTCAGTCAATCTATATAACACCGAGGGCGCAACACACACTCGTTCTTCGGGACGCCGTGAAGATCCAAGGGTGTACAATGAGAAAATAGAGGCGCTGTGCGGGATGATAAATAAACCACGCGTCAACAGGATATCGGGTCGATGTATTTCCCCGTAGTTGCGCGTGTCCTCGCCTAGCCCTATTCATTTTCTCCCTATGGCCACGTTCCGTCGACACCCAAAAGAGTGTTTGCGCCAAACATCCGATGAAGAGAGATTGCTCCACACTCGTCGCTTTTCTTAACGTTTCTGTACCCCCGGAATCCTCCTTGGCGCGGCTGAGCGATTTCTGGAACTTTCGACGAACCGAGAGGCGCTGATGCCGCGCGAAATGCGCAAGAGAGGGAGAGACTCTTCATTCGTAGAATGGAAGAACGAGTCTCCCCGATCGCGCGCCGCATTGTCTTTGTCGCGTTGTTGGTCGATCGTGTACGAGACCACCGCGCGTCTCACCGGTCGTCCAGTCCACGGAAAAGCTTATTTTTCGGCGGTTCCCTCTGCTCGAGTCACACTGCTCGAGGCGTGAGGGACAGCGGAATCTCAAAGCTAATATAGCGGACGGACGTTAAAGTAAAAA
>CAWVQO010000553.1:15000-17452 GCA_963932275.1 Andrena praecox
ATTTCAAAGTCCCGACAGATTTCAGTCCTTCGGCACCGTCGTCCGACCGACCACCAAACTCGACCAATCTTCGAAACAACCATCGATCCTTGTTCCCCGTTGCATTGCGAACGTATTTCTCTAATGGTTCGACCGCGGTCGTCGTGCTTGTTTTCGAGATAATCGCGAAAAACTCCAATCGCTCCGAAAATTTCAAAGTCCCGACAGATTTCAGTCCTTCGGCACCGTCGTCCGACCGACCACCAAACTCGACCAATCTTCGAAACAACCATCGATCCTTGTTCCCCGTTGCATTGCGAACGTATTTCTCTAATGGTTCGACCGCGGTCGTCGTGCTCGTTTTCGAGATAATCGGGAAAAACTCCAATCGCTCCGAAAATTTCAAAGTCCCGACAGATTTCAGTCCTTCGGCACCGTGGTCCGACCGACCACCAAATTCGACCAATCTTCGAAACAACCGTCGATCCTTGTTCCCCGTTGCATTGCGAACGTATTTCTCTAATGGTTCGACCGCGGTCGTCGTGCTCGGTTTCGAGATAATCGCGAAAAACTCCAATCGCTCCGAAAATTTCAAAGTCCCGACAGATTTCAGTCCTTCGGCACCGTCGTCCGACCGACCACCAAACTCGACCAATCTTCGAAACAACCATCGATCCTTGTTCCCCGTTGCATTGCGAACGTATTTCTCTAATGGTTCGACCGCGGTCGTCGTGCTCGTTTTCGAGATAATCGCGAAAAACTCCAATCGCTCCGAAAATTTCAAAGTCCCGACACATCTCAGTCCTTCGGCACCGGGTCCGACCGACCACCAAATTCGACCAATCTTCGAAACAACCGTCGATCCTTGTTCCCCGTTGCATTGCGAACGTATTTCTCTAATGGTTCGACCGCGGTCGTCGTGCTCGGTTTCGAGATAATCGCGAAAAACTCCAATCGCTCCGAAAATTTCAAGTCCCGACACATCTCAGTCCTTCGGCACCGCCGTCCGACCGACCACCAAACTCGACCAATCTTCGAAACAACCGTCGATCCTTGTTCCCCGTTGCATTGCGAACGTATTTCTCTAATGGTTCGACCGCGGTCGTCGTGCTCGTTTTCGAGATAATCGCGAAAAACTCCAATCGCTCCGAAAATTTCAAAGTCCGACAGATTTCAGTCCTTCGGCACCGTCGTCCGCGACCGACCACCAAACTCGACCAATCTTCGAAACAACCATCGATCCTTGTTCCCCGTTGCATTGCGAACGTATTTCTCTAATGGTTCGACCGCGGTCGTCGTGCTCGTTTTCGAGATAATCGCGAAAAACTCCAATCGCTCCGAAAATTTCAAAGTCCCGACAGATTTCAGTCCTTCGGCACCGTCGTCCGACCGACCATCAAATTCGACCAATCTTCGAAACAACCGTCGATCCTTGTTCCCCGTTGCATTGCGAACGTATTTCTCTAATGGTTCGACCGCGGTCGTCGTGCTCGTTTTCGAGATAATCGCGAAAAACTCCAATCGCTCCGAAAATTTCAAAGTCCCGAGAAATTATTTTCGAATGTTGTTTCGGACCGTGTATTTATCGTGTTAATGGTCGCGGCGATTGTTTATAATAATTCGTTCAGTCGGTTCACTCTTGGCCCCGGCGCTCTCCGCGGCTAAGTCCCAGCGTGCCAGGCGAACGGGCTGTTGTAGCGGCGGTTTACACCCATAAGCGCCCGTGCGTAAGGTACGGCGGCGCCGGCGTTCCGGCCGGCCGTTCGGTATCTATAAGGGAGAGCGAGCGGTCCGAGCGTCCTCGGTCGGAGCAGCGTTGGGCGCGTGGCTATTCTATGACCTCGGTTGAGAAGCAGTCACCGCTCCTCGAGATTCTGTCTCGACTGTTCTTGGCCGTGTTGCGTTTCGGATTTCTCCACACAGCATTACCACGGGTCGGTGTCTAAGACCGAATGGCCCTTATGTGGTGAGCGTCCAAAAGTGACGTTGGTGACACGTATGCACTTATGTGTATGCTTGTACGACCTTATGCATTCAACTCTTTATCCACGCAGATGGACGATTTAAACTTTAACAAAAACGCTAAGGAAGGCTAGCGTCGGGTACATATAAAGTATCGAACTATAAAAGTTCGAACTTTGAAAGAGGGAGAAAGTAGATACAAACCCAAGAGGTGTCAGATCTCGATATGCCTAGCGCGCACATTACGTGCCAACTCGTTATGACCAGCATGGCACGGTCCGCGCTTTCCCGTTTGCTCAGCATGCACTTGTCCGCGCTATTACGTACATGACCAGCGTGAATGATACGCGCTTTGTCGATTTGTCCAGCGTGTAGTGGTCCGTGCTTCTACGGTGGATGCTAGCGTGCGTGTACTCCGTGCTTCCCGGTGGATGCAGCGGCACGCGTGATACGCGCTTTATCGAGCATCCGATGCCATCCTTATATTTATGAAGGAAATATAATGAATTTT
>CAWVQO010000554.1:0-10075 GCA_963932275.1 Andrena praecox
AAGTCAACCAGGGAAGCATGGGAGACGTCAGTGGGCTCATCCAAGGACTACCCTCGGCTGCAGCAGCTCGAGACGTTCATTGCTGCCAAGGTGGTGGCCCTGGAGCGACTGGAGGCCGCGGCTCTCCAGAAGGGTAAGAAGGCTCAATCTCCTGCTGCTCCACCGAGCAGATCATACCCCAGCCGGGGCGCTGCTCACACGGCATCAAAGACGAAGCCGAAGGCTCAACCAGCTGCGTCGCCCTACAGCTACCCCTGTGACTTTTGTAAGGAGGACCACTATGTTGTGATGTGTCCGAGGTTCAGGGAGCTGTCGGTGGAGGACAGGCGGAAAGTGATTACCGTCAACAAGCTGTGCAGGAATTGCTGTGGCAGGCATCGCACCGAAGATTGCAATTCCACGCGTCGGTGCAAAACGTGCGCAGCCAACCATCACACGATGCTGCACCTCACAAAGCCGTCTGCTCACACCGCTGCTCTTGTAAAACCTCGCGCAGAAGAGGAACCATCAACAAGTAGCGCAACCCATTGAAGTATCGGTGCAGTCGTCCCATCACCAACATCACTCACACAACAGCGCACAACGCAGACTCACACAGCGTGCTCAACCGAAAGAAGGAGGCTCAACCAATCATCGCCAGTGCTCACCCCATATGTTTCAGTTACCCTGTTGGCAACAGCCAACGCCCAGCTGATCACTTCAGTGTCATCTACACCAGTCAGATTATTGATTGATTCGGGCTCGGAACTGACATTTGTCACTGAAGAGCTCATCAACCTGCTTAGGATTCCACGCGCCCATGCATCCATCACGATCACTGGCAATGGGGGTAACACATCAATTCAAACCAGAGGAGTCGCACTACTAACTCTGCGCTCCAACTACGATATGTCAACAGTGCACTTTCAAGCACACGTTCTGCGAGCACTGACGTCAAGTTTACCATCGGTGGAACCGCCACGTCAAGAATGGCCACATTTGAATGGCCTTCCGCTGGCCGATCCAGACTTTCTTAAATCAAGACCGATAGACATCGTGATTGGCGCAGACGTGTATGGGCAAGTGATCAAGCCCACCCTCAAGAAGGGTGATTCTTCAATGCCGATTGGACAGCTGTCCATTTTTGGGTGGCTCATTCTTGGACCAGTTACAGTGGACCGGCGTACGGTCACAGCACACCACTCTGCAGTCGTGCAGCATGACGACAATTCTTTACAAGACATGCTGACACGATTTTGGATTCAAGAAGAGCTCCCAACAGATGCACCCATGAAGCTCACACCTGAGGATCAACAGTGTGAGGATCACTTTCGAGCGACACACACTCGTGATTCCACAGGACGATACACCGTGCGCATCCCTCTGAAGGAGACTCCAAAGCTGCTGGGTAATTCTTATCAAGCAGCTCACGCTTGCTTGAAGCGTACGCTCGTCAAGCTCAACAGGAACGACGAGTATCGCAACCTCTATCAAGGCTTCATGCAAGAGTACGAGGAGCTCCGTCACATGGTAAGAGCACCATCCCTCTCACCTAATACTCACTCTGTATTTTATCTTCCACACCATGGAGTATTGAAGCCTGACAGCCAGACGACAAAACTGAGAGTCGTCTTCAATGGATCAAGCCCCACGTCAACTGGGTATTCTGTCAACGATTTGATGCATACGGGTGCAAATCTACTCCTTAACATCACCGACGTGCTGCTGTGGATACGCCAGCACAAGTACATTTTTGCCACAGACGTGACGAAAATGTATCGTCAAGTCAAGATTCACGAGGATGATCAGGATCTTCAACGAATACTGTGGATCGATGACGATTCAAAGGAGGTGCCCTACAAGCTCACAACAGTCACATATGGGACCAAGGCTGCTCCATTTTTGGCGGTCAGAACCTTACTCCAATTGGCGGAAGACGAAGGTCATCGCTTTCCTCTGGCGGTGCCATCAATCACGCATGCCAGATACGTTGATGACATCTTTGGAGGTGCAGACACAGGTGAGATGCTCATCACAATTGCTCACCAATTAAAAGATCTGTGCAACGCGGGAGGGTTTCCACTAGCCAAATGGCATTCAACCTTTCCTCCGTTGCTTGATGCAATTTCTCAAACCCAACGAGCCCAAGGCTCAGTTATATCATTAGACGACTGCAATACCAAAATTCTCGGACTTCAATGGAATGTGATCAACGACGAATTTTCTTTCACCTCAAAACCAAGCTCAAATTCAAGGCTCACCAAACGCCTCATCCTATCAGAAGTAGCACAAATCTTTGATCCATTAGGTTTTCTAGCGCCAGTCATAATTCGAGCAAAAACACTATTGCAAGAGTTGTGGCTACACAAGCTCAACTGGGATGATCCACTGCCTTCCCAAGTAACGTCACAATGGCTCATCATCAGAGAAGATTTAACAAGCTTGCGCAAGCTATCATGTCCAAGGTGGTTCAACACCTTCAGCAACTCTACAGTGGAACTACACGGCTTTTCTGATGCCTCACAACTCGCCATGGCAGCGGTAATTTACATTACCGTATCATCACCGTCCACAACTCACAAGGTCGCGACATTGGTGTGCTCCAAAACTAAGGTAGCACCACTAAAGAAGCTCACAATCCCGAGACTCGAGCTTACTGCAGCATTGATGCTGGCGAAGCTCACCAAATATGTTCAAGCAACGCTCAAGCTCAACATTGCTACTACATATCTGTGGACGGACTCACAAGTGACACTAACCTGGATCAAAACACAAGCATCACGCTGGAAGGACTACGTCAGGAATCGTGTGTCTCAAATTCAAGAGATCACCCAAGGCGCACATTGGAGACACGTTCCAGGGACTTCAAACCCAGCTGATTGCGCATCCCGAGGCTTATCAACATCACAGCTTGAACATCATAAGCTTTGGTGGACGGGACCACCAAGGCTCCAGCCACATTGCCGCTCTTCACCTTATCGCCCATCGACATAGAATGGGCCAGAATCTTCTGGATCAAAGCAACGCAGGCGCTTTATTTCTCCAGCGAGATGAAGATGCTCAGCTCAGGCTCAACATTACCAGCTGCTCATGTCTTCAATCGACTCACCGCATTCATCGATGAGAATGGAGTCATTCGAGTTGGAGGCAGACTCAACAATGTTTGCACAAGCTACGAAAGTAAGCATCCTGCAATCTTACCTCGTCATTCACATTTGTCTAAATTGATTATAGACCATGCGCATCGACAAACTCTCCATGGAGGGACCCAGCTCACCCTCGCCCAGATTCGACAAAACTACTGGATCATTGGAGGGCGAGCGCCAGTAAAATCTCACATCCTGCGGTGTGTTGTGTGTGCTCGACAAAGGGGGATCCGTGCCCATCAACTGATGGGCCAACTACCTCTTTCGAGAGTTACACCCTCACGACCGTTCAACAACACTGGCACCGACTATGCGGGTCCAATCACACTGAAGACATGGAGAGGAAGAGGTGCCAAGACACAAAAGGGCTGGATTTGTGTCTTTGTGTGCCTCACGACATCAGCTGTTCACCTTGAATTGGTGACAGATTATACAACAGAAGGGTTCATCGCCACCTACAGGAGATTTGTCTCCAGGAGAGGGATTCCTCTCACTCTTCACTCCGATTGCGGAACCAACTACGTTGGAGCTGACACTGTTCTCAAAAGAATGTTCACCCAGGGGACTGAGGCGCATCAACGCCTGAATCAGCTGTTCGTCAATGACAAGACAGAATGGCATTTCAACCCTCCAGCAGCACCTCACATGGGAGGCAAGTGGGAGGCGGTCGTGAAGTCTGTCAAACACCATCTCCGGCGCACAGTCAGTGAGATGGTACTCACATACGAGGAGTTTAGCACACTTCTCACACAAATAGAAGCGATGCTCAACTCACGACCGCTTGAGCCCCTCAGTGACGACCCTGATGACATCACTGCACTCACACCAGCGCACTTTCTCATTGGACAACCACTCTCAGCGCTTCCGGAACCGTCAGTGGAGAATTCATCAATCTTGCCATCAGCCAGGTGGCAATTCATTCAAACAAAGACGCAACAATTTTGGACTCAGTGGTCATCCCACTATCTGCAGAGACAACTATCCATCACCAAATGGCATCATCCAACCAACGACCTGAAGGTCGGGTCCCTGGTGCTCATCACAGATGAGCGTTTTCCACCTAGCAAGTGGCCACTTGCGAGGATCATCACCTTACATCCAGGGAAGGATGGACTCACCCGAGTCGTGACGCTCAAAACCGCCACAACAACACTAATCAGGCCAATTGCAAAATTGGCAATTTTGCCTGTTCCAGATTCATCATCAACATCTTCAATCAGCTGTTGATGGCGGGAGCATGTTTGGGAATGAATAGTTCTCCGCGCCGCCGCACTCTCGATCACCGCAGCACCTCCTGGGCGGCGGAAGTCGCGGTCGATCCGCGATCGATCAACCAATCAGGGCCCGTCTTGTCGAACGACGCTCGAGAATGTTCGAGAAGACGCCGAGGCGGAAATGCGCATCCATCTTGAGATTCACTCTGATCACAACCGTGCGCAACGTAACACATCGCTTTGTTCATTGTTACATAGTCCTGCTCAACAAGCAATTGTATTGTGCATCTCATCTCAGTTTAATTGTAAGCTCAAACGCGGAGTTCGCGACACAGTGCGAGCGTATAAATCGTCCTGATTCTGCTCTCGCGATTGTGCGTGTTCGCGCGTCCACGCGGTAAACCGGTGGTTGTTGTACAAGAGAGTGTACGGGGGCTCAATCCTCTATTTTCAAGTGCGCACAACGGCTCACCCGTTGGCACACCTTTTACAAATAAAGACTTCACATACTTTTGTGCAACCCAGTGTTTTAGTGCCAATCACCGTCCATAACCTCTCCAGCCTCCTCGTGCTCAACATAACCTAATATTTTACACGGTGAATGTACAAAGATTTTAAAACTTTAATTTATATATATACCATTCATAACTACACACTACACTCTACAAATACACACCCACACACATCCAAAATGTAATAAACACTCACACTTTTTATATTCTTACATTTTTATATTATCATTCATCTCATCCTACATCACACTCTACAATTACACACTACACACACATACAGAATGTAGTAAATACTCACACCTCTCATCTTTCATTTTTTTAATAAACATTCTATTTTTTTATACAAAAAACAAATGACACTTAACCTAAAAACCCATAGAATTAAGAAAAAATAGACACTAAGTAGACCGATAGCATAGGCAACGGAGTTGCAGGAAAATATAATTTCCATAGAATCCGCTAGAGGGCACTAAAAACATAAGACCCAACGAGTAAAATTTTAAATCCGCGCATGCGTAACAACCAGTCTGCCATTACGCTACGACAATGCCTCGACGCTCTGGTAATCGGCACTATAAAGTAAAGCAAAGTAAATTGGATATAGACAACATATTCAAGGAAATGATTCCTATTCCTAACCTTATAACTCCACTCCCGGGAAGCCCGGAAAGAATGGTAAAAAACCACTTTTAATTACATAAAATTTTAAATTAACAAAACCTATCATATCCAGTCGCCACCTCATACTCCTCCGGATCTCACACTCCCAAGGACCCCGGAATATCCGAAGACCCCAGAATTTAAGGTCCCGGAATTCTCGAAGATCCCAGAATTCAAGGTCCCGGAAGTCCCACCAAGACGGTGGCCAATATTAATTCCGGTGGACATTCCAGACCCGGACTGGGACACCTATAGGGCCCTGCCGAAGGCAGACCCACGCAAGAAACTGTGGCGACTGCTCGCGTTGTTTGGTTCAGGGGCAGCAATGCCATATAACCCCTCTAAATAAATAATCCTATAAATATATATATACAATGTCCATTTCGTTCCCCACCTCCGTTCCAATCTCTCGAGGACGAGAGATCCCCCAGGGGGGGAGGTGTAACGTCCCACGGGGACTTAAACCGTTAGATACCGACAGTCGGTAATATAGGAACCGATCTCCGTTACCATATAACCATATTCTGTTACCGCGGAAATATATTATAAGACTTTTATATATAATTAATGATTTAGATAAATATTAGAGGAACAATTATTATAAGAATATTAGGAATAATTAGTTATAAGTATTAGTAAAAGCGCAAGACAAAATAATATGTAATAAGCAAGCAAAACGTAAAATAACAGATAGCGATTCACTGCGCATGCGCCAGCCCGCCAATTTCTCAGTATAAATAGAGGCGCACGCAGCACAGCGGGACATTCAAGCTACGAATACGCTCAAGTGACGAACGAATGCTCAAACCTAGAGGCGGCTTAAGTTTCAACCAGTGGGATCTAGATCGCTCCGGAAACGGTAGCGGCTGATCTCCAGTGTATAAAAGTTACTGGTGCACCTCTTTGGTTTGCTCATTTGAGAGTCATAGAACCTCGTTCTTACAAAGCCATCTAGATCGCTCCGGACCCGGTAGCGGCTGTAGTGCTTGGTAAAAACAAGGTCTGAAGAGCATAGAACAGAACTCTGTCAAAAGAATCGAGATCGCTCCGGAAACGGCAGCGGCCGATCTTACTACAGAGATTGCCAAGAGTATTCGAGCTTCGCTCCGGAAACGGCAGCGGCCGAGCTCTGCAATATACATATATCTATATATTTTAAAATACGTAGCGTTAGAGTCAGAAAAACATAAAACCCAAAAAGAGCATATTTAATCGTAGATTGTAAGCTATATTAATTGTTGTAATTATATTAATTATTGATTTATTAAATAAATAAGCATTATTAAGTTTAAAAGCCTTAGATTTAAATCTTTAGTCTGTAGAATAGAACCCCCACCATCCTATACTTGAGGGGACGCCGCTCTCCCCTCAGGGACCTCAACCTTCAGTTGTTCTCGAACAGCCGAACGTTACACCCTCGACAGCTAAATAATCGCTTGGCCGCGACCGACATTCACAACTCCGTCGCTGTGTGCGTTAGCGATCTCAAGGGGTGGGTGACTCAGGCACCTGGATACGGAGGGTTAATTGAGATTTGAAAAATGTTTAAATTTTTGTATGCAATAATAACCCTTGGGTTTATAGCCCGTTTCGGTAAATACTTTAAACGTATCAGGACATTGAAATTGCTATACGTAGCATTGGTGAGGCCGCATGTTGAATATGCGTCGGTGATCTGGAGTCCCAGGCATAAACAGTACACTTATTTGATCGAGAGGGTCCAACACAAGTTCCTTAGGTTGGCCATGTGGGTAACTGGTAGCCCTATGCGGTTTAGTGACCATGATTATGGTTTGGCCCTGCAAAAAACTAAGCTCTTGACTCTTAGTGACCGTCGTGTATGCTCTGATATATTATTTCTGTATAAAGTACTTCACGGTCAGATAAACTGCCATGAGCTCGTTGGGCGGATTTGCTTTCACGCACCGCAACGCTCTCTGCGTTCTAGACCCCTATTCACAACATGCGTCCCTGAATACCATTATTACGCTGCTGACCCCATAAACCGTGCGATGGAGGAGATTAATAATTTCCCTGTGGATATAGATGTATTTACTGACTCCTTAGGGGTCTTCAGGGACCGTGTACTTAGGGGACTGTCACCTCCTTAATCCTTATGTCTTAAGTGTTACGCGATATATTCTTTCGTTTTGCTTTTTGCGCTCTTAGTTCTGACTGTTATGTTTTTATGTTTTGTTTTTTCTGTATATTTTATGTTTGTTTCATTTATTTATCTTTACTATGTACTTACTGCATTACTTTGTTCGAAACTTTGTACTCTAAAGGGTTCTCCCGTAAATACAATAATAATAATAATAATAATAATAATAATAATAATAATAATTTTGTTCAAAGTTATAATAATAGCAGTAAGAAGGGTTTAAAAAACTTTGTGGCTGGCGTAGTCATCGAAAACAAAAACCGCAAAATTTTTCTAAATCTATATGAGTGTGGTTATCGCGTAAACTAGAATGAAGTAAATATTTACGCAAATCCAATTTTGCAACACAGAAATCTAACAAATGCTTTTCCAAGAAATTAATGTTTCCATTTGAAATACAACCATTTTTGTGCTTTTCAACATTATTCATTCGACATGAACTAAAGTTCATACGAGAACCACACTCATATAGATTAAGAAAAATTGTAGGTTTTTTGTTTCAGACGATTACGACAACCAAAATCATGCTCGCCAGCAACAAACTTTTTTCTCAAACCCCTCTTACTACTACCATTATAAATGTGAACCAAAGTATTATTGTTGCATACGAAAATTTGAACTCATTTTTTAAAATTCAATTAATAAAAGTACAGAGATTGGAATTATAATACTCAATACTTTGCTTTTAAAAATTCCCCAATATGTGCCTTATATTCGGAGCGTCAAACTCTGGAAATTAGGGCTGTTCGAGTACTCGAATATTCGAGTAGCTCGAAATTCGGACCGAGCCGAGACTCGGTTTTCGAGCCGAGCCGAGTACTCGAATTTTTTCGAGCAACTCGAATAGAACCGAGAACTCGAATTTTTTCGAGCAACTCGAATAGAACCGAGAACTCGAATTTTTTCGAGCAACTCGAATAGAACCGAGAACTCGAATTTTTTCGAGCAACTCGAATAGAACCGAGAACTCGAATTTTTTCGAGCAACTCGAATAGAACCGAGAACTCGAATTTTTTCGAGCAACTCGAAGTAAACCGAGCGGGCCGAAAGAACCGAGCGGGCTGAAAGTACCTAGTGGGCCGAAAGTACCGAACAATCCGGTGTGTCGAGTAGTTTGAAGTTTGAATGTTTCGAATATTTTAGAATATGTTTATATACTGGATAATGATTCGTAATTATTATTATTATTATTATTATTTTGACTTTATTAAGAAAGTAAGATACGAGTAAAGGCGAGGCCGCAGTAATAATGTGAGTAATTAAAATGTAAATTGTAAATGAAAATATTGTCTAACTATTGAAAATAATTTTGCGCGTATGTATGATTTATTAATATTTCTTCTTGCGTTTTCCTTTATTTTTCTTTCTTTTTTGCCTTCTCCGTGTGGGATATATTTCTGCTGAGTCACTGTCAACAAAGGCTGTTACCCGTTAATGAAAAATGAATAAGTATAAATAAATCAAGAATTCATAGAGTGAAAATTGAGATTATGGGTTTTTCCATGTGTGTCTAGATGAAATTTGAATGTTTGCAAAATATACCATCTGAACGCTGTGTAGTTTAGAATCAAAGCGAGGTGGCAATTCATGATGTGCTAAAGTTTTTGTTGGGCATTGCCCACTACTGAATACGCTGCAGAATTCGATGACCTGGAAGACTTGGAGGATGAAATTAATGAAAATTTAATAACAATTAATCTCCACACCTTTTCGTAGAAAAATAGTTACTATTATTATAATTCCCTATCTTAAGTTACCTAGAGTGAAGCGAAAATTTTTTTTATACAATTTCGCCAACGCTGTATGTTTTATTTTTGACCCTATACAATAGCATTATTCATACCAAAAATGAATAAGTTATTATACATCATCCTCAGGTGGCGCATGCTAAATTAAAAAAAACTTATAAAGACTATAAATTTTTTACAAATCAAGTATTCTCACTATAAAAAATTTGTAGTCTTTATAAGTTTTTTTTTAATTTAGCATGCGCCACCTGAGGATGATGTATAATAACTTATTCATTTTTGGTATGAATAATGCTTTTGTATAGGGTCAAAAATAAAACATACAGCGTTGGCGAAATTGTATAAAAAAAATTTTCGCTTCACTCTACTGTCTGCTTTCAATATAATTTCGTCTTTGGCGGGTAATATATCTTTCACCGTATAAACCAGCGGTGACCAGCAGTGGGGCCCCTCACGCGCCTGCTTCCCCTTCCAATCTTTTTCTCGCACAGCGTGCCTTCCGTTGTCAAGGAGACCGCGCGACGCTGCGAAGGCTGCCACGACGAGCTAGCCGAGCAAGCGTTTGCGCGGTTAGCGTCGCGCGGTATCCCTGACAACGCGGACGAGAGTGGGAGAACCCCAAGCTCACGCGTAAGCGACCTTGAACAGCGCTGGT
>CAWVQO010000555.1:5000-7500 GCA_963932275.1 Andrena praecox
TGTGCGCGTAGTGGCGGTATCATCCCCGTACACATCCCGGCTCGTAGCCCGACGACGACGGATCGATGTGGATCGATCTCGTTGTATTATATATCCAGAGGTGCCATCGCACGATTCCAGAGGAAAGGTGTCTTTTCGTCGCGCACCGTCGATTCGATCCGCGAGACACTCGCGGAACGAGCACCGGTTTTTACTTTAACGTCCGTCCGCTATATTAGCTTTGAGATTCCGCTGTCCCTCACGCCTCGAGCAGTGTGACTCGAGCAGAGGGAACCGCCGAAAAATAAGCTTTTCCGTGGACTGGACGACCGGTGAGACGCGCGGTGGTCTCGTACACGATCGACCAACAACGCGACAAAGACAATGCGGCGCGCGATCGGGGAGACTCGTTCTTCCATTCTACGAATGAAGAGTCTCTCCCTCTCTTGCGCATTTCGCGCGGCATCAGCGCCTCTCGGTTCGTCGAAAGTTCCAGAAATCGCTCAGCCGCGCCAAGGAGGATTCCGGGGGTACAGAAACGTTAAGAAAAGCGACGAGTGTGGAGCAATCTCTCTTCATCGGATGTTTGGCGCAAACACTCTTTTGTGTGTCGACGGAACGTGGCCATAGGGAGAGAAATGAATAGGGCTAGGCGAGGACACGCGCAACTACGGGGAAATACATCGACCCGATATCCTGTTGACGCGTGGTTTATTTATCATCCCGCACAGCGCCTCTATTTTCTCATTGTACACCCTTGGATCTTCACGGCGTCCCGAAGAACGAGTGTGTGTTGTGCCCTCGGTGTTATATAGATTGACTGACAACACTTCTCTCACTTGTCAACGACGACCCTCCTCTTTATAAAATCCCTGGGGCCGCGTGAACCCGACGATATAGATCGATCGGCGCACGATATGCCGCGCACTGCTCTTTCCTCTCTTCTCTATCATCTCTCGCTGCTGCTCTCCCCTTTTCTCTTTGGTCTCTTTCTCAGGACAAATTTTTCATTTCAGGCGACGTCGGGAGCACGGTAAAAGATCTCGCGCGGAACGTGAAGGCAAATCTACACACACCCCGGTGCGAGCGGAGAGGCTGCTCTGTGTGTGATGATCCAGGGAGCGGTGCCAAGCACACGGGCGGTCGTTGTAAAACAACGACGCACGACGCCGTGAAAGCACGCACGCGAGTCCGCACGATCATTCTCATCACATTCGCCTCTCTCTGCTTCTCGCACGGGAGAGAGAGAGTACACGCTTCACGCGATTCTCACGCGAGCCGTGGCAAACACCGACGAACGGCCCAACTTTCGCTCGTACGTCGCGTATCTCGCGTGTACCATCGACCCGACTCCGAAACGCGTTACATCGTCGGAAACGCGAGACGGCGAGGATGATATTATATACGGAGAACCGACGCAAGCAGTCTTTTGTATGCGATAACGACCCTCAGCCAGGCGTGGTCCAGGAATTGTATCCGTGGACCGCAATGTGCGTTCGAAATGTCGATGTTCATGTGTCCTGCAGTTCACACGTTGACGCGCAATTAGCTGCGTTCTTCATCGACCCACGAGCCAAGTGATCCACCGTTCAGGGTAATCGTGTTATTAAATATGTTCGTTATATCTTTGTTCTCGGTTCGGATGAAGCCGAGGCCCGTGGCGCCTCCAACCAGCGCGCGAAGGAGGTCCGGGCGTCGCCAGCGTTGACGACACTGTGTGAGATTTGTGTCCAGGACGGGAACCGTCGAAGCGTAACGCGGAAACACCGCGCGACACGTCCGACGGCCGAGCGTACAAATTCATTTAAAAACCTTCGAGATACACGGATTACGAGAACCGTAAAATCGCGTACTCTGCGGGCGGGCCACCGCACGCGTCAGCGTCCTCCCCACACGCTCCCCCGAGAGCGGACGCACGGCCGGGGCTTCGATCGGTCCAATCGGACTTTCGCTATCGAAGCTTCACAGCCGGTCCTTTTTTGGCTATCGGGGCGCGATTAAGCGAGCGGTACCGGGGACGCACGTCCACGCGATGGATGTGCGAGCCGCCCTAGGTTACCCGCCGGGTCCTCTCCGAGGAGAGGGTCCGTCGTGTCACAGGACTTCTTTTCGGAGAGCGCGACCAAAACTGAGGAAGCGGGATGCGAGTGGAAGAAGCGTCGTGTCGAGAGAGAGAGATCGCGAAACGTCGCGAAGCACAGGAGGCTTCGACGGCGGCTCGTTCCTCTGCCCTCTCCTCTCTCGCGCGCTTTACTTAACCCCACTCGGGGCGCTTGCGGTGTGTTTTCATCCCTGTCTTGGGTCGCGAGTGACTCTCCTTTCTCGATACGAGCGTACACGCTCGCGCAGACACACGCGCAGACGGTAAGTATCGTGTGTACATAACACGGCGGCACACGCCTCCGATACGAGGTGAACGCGAATCGACGAGGCGGCGGATTACCGGAGGCACGATCGCAACGACGGGTCTTGTTTTGCTTCCCGATCCAGTTAACGACGGCCTCTCGAGAAACCTCGCGCG
>CAWVQO010000555.1:10000-12500 GCA_963932275.1 Andrena praecox
GGATTTTCCACTGACTAACTCCTCGGATGATACGTGGTGTGCCTTCTCTCCACTCTCCCTCTTATTCTACTTCTCTTCCAGACACCATATACATCCTAGATTTTCCACTGACTAATTCGGATAATATGTGCCTTTCTCTCTCCACACTCCTTTTAATTATATCATACTTCGAGGCATCATATCGTTTCGATTTTTCCACTGACTAAAATTTTAATCGGATATGTGCCTTTCATATATACGTTCACAGAAAGATCTCAGTTACAGACAAAATTCATTATATTTCCTTCATAAATATAAGGATGGCATCGGATGCTCGATAAAGCGCGTATCACGCGTGCCGCTGCATCCACCGGGAAGCACGGAGTACACGCACGCTAGCATCCACCGTAGAAGCACGGACCACTACACGCTGGACAAATCGACAAAGCGCGTATCATTCACGCTGGTCATGTACGTAATAGCGCGGACAAGTGCATGCTGAGCAAACGGGAAAGCGCGGACCGTGCCATGCTGGTCATAACGAGTTGGCACGTAATGTGCGCGCTAGGCATATCGAGATCTGACACCTCTTGGGTTTGTATCTACTTTCTCCCTCTTTCAAAGTTCGAACTTTTATAGTTCGATACTTTATATGTACCCGACGCTAGCCTTCCTTAGCGTTTTGTTAAAGTTTAAATCGTCCATCTGCGTGGATAAAGAGTTGAATGCATAAGGTCGTACAAGCATACACATAAGTGCATACGTGTCACCAACGTCACTTTTGGACGCTCACCACATAAGGGCCATTCGGTCTTAGACACCGACCCGTGGTAATGCTGTGTGGAGAAATCCGAAACGCAACACGGCAAGAACAGTCGAGACAGAATCTCGAGGAGCGGTGACTGCTTCTCAACCGAGGTCATAGAATAGCCACGCGCCCAACGCTGCTCCGACCGAGACGCTCGGACCGTCGCTCTCCCTTATAGATACCGAACGGCCGGCCGGAACGCCGGCGCCGCCGTACCTTACGCACGGGCGCTTATGGGTGTAAACCGCCGCTACAACAGCCCGTTCGCCTGGCACGCTGGGACTTAGCCGCGGAGAGCGCCGGGGCCAAGAGTGAACCGACTGAACGAATTATTATAAACAATCGCCGCGACCATTAACACGATAAATACACGGTCCGAAACAACATTCGAAAATAATTTCTCGGGACTTTGAAATTTTCGGAGCGATTGGAGTTTTTCGCGATTATCTCGAAAACGAGCACGACGACCGCGGTCGAACCATTAGAGAAATACGTTCGCAATGCAACGGGGAACAAGGATCGACGGTTGTTTCGAAGATTGGTCGAATTTGATGGTCGGTCGGACGACGGTGCCGAAGGACTGAAATCTGTCGGGACTTTGAAATTTTCGGAGCGATTGGAGTTTTTCGCGATTATCTCGAAAACGAGCACGACGACCGCGGTCGAACCATTAGAGAAATACGTTCGCAATGCAACGGGGAACAAGGATCGATGGTTGTTTCGAAGATTGGTCGAGTTTGGTGGTCGGTCGGACGGCGGTGCCGAAGGACTGAGATGTGTCGGGACTTTGAAATTTTCGGAGCGATTGGAGTTTTTCGCGATTATCTCGAAACCGAGCACGACGACCGCGGTCGAACCATTAGAGAAATACGTTCGCAATGCAACGGGGAACAAGGATCGATGGTTGTTTCGAAGATTGGTCGAGTTTGGTGGTCGGTCGGACGGCGGTGCCGAAGGACTGAGATGTGTCGGGACTTTGAAATTTTCGGAGCGATTGGAGTTTTTCGCGATTATCTCGAAACCGAGCACGACGACCGCGGTCGAACCATTAGAGAAATACGTTCGCAATGCAACGGGGAACAAGGATCGATGGTTGTTTCGACGATTGGTCGAGTTTGGTGGTCGGTCGGACGGCGGTGCCCGAAGGGACTGAGATGTGTCGGGACTTTGAAATTTTCGGAGCGATTGGAGTTTTTCGCGATTATCTCGAAACCGAGCACGACGACCGCGGTCGAACCATTAGAGAAATACGTTCGCAATGCAACGGGGAACAAGGATCGACGGTTGTTTCGAAGATTGGTCGAATTTGGTGGTCGGTCGGACCACGGTGCCGAAGGACTGAAATCTGTCGGGACTTTGAAATTTTCGGAGCGATTGGAGTTTTTCCCGATTATCTCGAAAACGAGCACGACGACCGCGGTCGAACCATTAGAGAAATACGTTCGCAATGCAACGGGGAACAAGGATCGATGGTTGTTTCGAAGATTGGTCGAGTTTGGTGGTCGGTCGGACGACGGTGCCGAAGGACTGAAATCTGTCGGGACTTTGAAATTTTCGGAGCGATTGGAGTTTTTTCGCGATTATCTCGAAAACAAGCACGACGACCGCGGTCGAACCATTAGAGAAATACGTTCGCAATGCAACGGGGAACAAGGATCGATGGTTGTTTCGAAGATTGGTCGAGTTTGGTGGTCGGTCGGACGACGGTGCCGA
>CAWVQO010000556.1:0-36000 GCA_963932275.1 Andrena praecox
CGAAAATGAAGAGTTCCGAAGACGCCACCACGTATAAGTTCGATTTTTTCCGAAAATATTATCAAAATCTGATCTTTCAACGATGCAGTCCTTTAGTCTAGATGTAGAAGACGTTTGCCCACCCAATAATTTCGTATGCCCACCCTTCAGAATCGAATAAAAAAATAAAAACCACGAAAATGAAGAGTTCCGAAGACGCGACCACATATAAGTTCGATTATTTATTAACTAAACGTTCGAATCGTTTGTCCAACGACGCATTTCGTTAGTGTAGATGTGGAAGACGTTTGCCCATCCAATAATTTCGTATGCCCACCCTTCAGAATCGAATAAGAAAATAAAAACCGCGAAAATGAAGAGTTCCGAAGACACGACTACGTATACGTTCGATTTTTTCCGAAAAGATTATCAAAATCGATCTTTCAACGATGCAGTTCTTTAGTCTAGATGTAGAAGACGTTTGCCCACCCAATAATTTCGTATGCCCACCCTTCAGAATCGAATAAAAAAATAAAAACCGCGAAAATGAAGAGTTCCGAAGACGCGACCACGTATAAGTTCGATTTTTTCCGAAAAGATTATCAAAATCGATCTTTCAACGATGCAGTCCTTTTGTCTAGATGTAGAAGACGTTTGCCCACCCAATAATTTCGTATGCCCACCCTTCAGAATCGAAATAAAAAATAAAAACCCCGAAAATGAAGAGTTCCGAAGACGCGACCACGTATAAGTTCGATTATTTATTAACTAAACGTTCGAATCGTTTGTCCAACGACGCATTTCGTTAGTGTAGATATGGAAGACGTTTGCCCATCCAATAATTTCGTATGCCCACCCTTCAGAATCAAAATAAAAAATAAAAACCGCGAAAATGAAGAGTTCCGAAGACGCGACCACGTATAAGTTCGATTTTTTCCGAAAATATTATCAAAATCGATCTTTCAACGATGCAGTCCTTTAGTCTAGATGTAGAAGACGTTTGCCCACCCAATAATTTCGTATGCCCACCCTTCAGAATCGAAATAAAAAATAAAAACCACGAAAATGAAGAGTTCCGAAGACGCGACCACGTATAAGTTCGATTATTTATTAACTAAACGTTCGAATCGTTTGTCCAACGACGCATTTCGTTAGTGTAGATGTGGAAGACGTTTGCCCACCCAATAATTTCGTATGCCCACCCTTCAGAATCGAAATAAAAAATAAAAACCACGAAAATGAAGAGTTCCGAAGACGCGACCACGTATAAGTTCGATTATTTATTAACTTAACGTTCGAATCGTTTGTCCAACGACGCATTTCGTTAGTGTAGATGTGGAAGACGTTTGCCCATCGAATAATTTCGTATGCCCACCCTTCAGAATCGAATAAGAAAATAAAAACCGCGAAAATGAAGAGTTCCGAAAACACGACTACGTATAAGTTCGATTTTTTCCGAAAATATTATCAAAATCGATCTTTCAACGATGCAGTCCTTCAGTCTAGATGTAGAAGACCTTTGCTCACCCAATAATTTCGTATGCCCACCTTTCAGAATCGAATAAAAAAATAAAAACCACGAAAATGAAGAGTTCCGAAGACGCGACCACGTATAAGTTCGATTATTTATTAACTAAACGTTCGAATCGTTTGTCCAACGACGCATTTCGTTAGTGTAGATGTGGAAGACGTTTGCCCATCGAATAATTTCGTATGCCCACCCTTCAGAATCGAATAAGAAAATAAAAACCGCGAAAATGAAGAGTTCCGAAAACACGACTACGTATAAGTTCGATTTTTTCCGAAAAGATTATCAAAATCGATCTTTCAACGATGCAGTCCTTTAGTCTAGATGTAGAAGACGTTTGCCCACCCAATAATTTCGTATGCCCACCCTTCAGAATCGAATAAAAAAATAAAAACCGCGAAAATGAAGAGTTCCGAAGACGCGACCACGTATAAGATCGATTTTTTCCGAAAAGATTATCAAAATCGATCTTTCAACGATGCAGTCCTTTTGTCTAGATGTAGAAGACGTTTGCCCACCCAATAATTTCGTATGCCCACCCTTCAGAATCGAAATAAAAAATAAAAACCCCGAAAATGAAGAGTGTCGAAGACGCGACCACGTATAAGTTCGATTATTTATTAACTAAACGTTCGAATCGTTTGTCCAACGACGCATTTCGTTAGTGTAGATGTGGAAGACGTTTGCCCATCCAATAATTTCGTATGCCCACCCTTAAGAATCGAATAAAAAAATAAAAACCGCGAAAATGAAGAGTTCCGAAGACGCGACCACGTATAAGTTCGATTTTTTCCGAAAATATTATCAAAATCGATCTTTCAACGATGCAGTCCTTTAGTCTAGATGTAGAAGACGATTGCCCACCCAATAATTTCGTATGCCCACCCTTCAGATTCGTAATAAAAAATAAAAACCACGAAAATGAAGAGTTCCGAACACGCGACCACGTATAAGTTCGATTATTTATTAACTAAACGTTCGAATCGTTTGTCCAACGACGCATTTCGTTAGTGTAGATGTGGAAGACGTTTGCCCATCCAATAATTTCGTATGCCCAAACTTCAGAATCGAATAAAAAAATAAAAACCGCGAAAATGAAGAGTTCCGAAGACGCGACCACGTATAAGTTCGATTTTTTCCGAAAAGATTATCAAAATCGATCTTTCAACGATGGAGTCCTTTAGTCTAGATGTGGAAGACGTTTGCCCATCCAATAATTTCGTATGCCCACCCTTCAGAATCGGATTAAAAAATAAAAGCCGCGAAAATGAAGAGTTCCGAAGACGCGACCACGTATAAGTTCGATTATTTATAAACTAAACGTACGAATCGTTTGTCCAACGACGCATTTCGTTAGTGTAGATGTGGAAGACGTTTGCCCATCCAATAATTTCGTATGCCCACCCTTCAGAATCGAATAAGAAAATAAAAACCGCGAAAATGAAGAGTTCCGAAAAAACGACTACGTATAAGTTCGATTTTTTCCGAAAAGATTATCAAAATCGATCTTTCAACGATGAAGTCCTTTAGTCTAGATGTAGAAGATGTTTGCCCACCCAATAATTTCGTATGCCCACCCTTCAGAATCGAATAAAAAAATAAAAACCGCGAATATGAAGAGTTCCGAAGACGCGACCACGTATAAGTTCGATTTTTTCCGAAAATATTATCAAAATCGATCTTTCAACGATGCAGTCCTTTAGTCTAGATGTAGAAGACGTTTGCCCACCCAATAATTTCGTATGCCCACCCTTCAGAATCGAAATAAAAAATAAAAACCCCGAAAATGAAGAGTTCCGAAGACGCGACCACGTATAAGTTCGATTATTTATTAACTAAACGTTCGAATCGTTTGTCCAACGACGCATTTCGTTAGTGTAGATGTGGAAGACGTTTGCCCATCCAATAATTTCGTATGCCCACCCTTCAGAATCGAAATAAAAAATAAAAACAGCGAAAATGAAGAGTTCCGAAGACGCGACCACGTATAAGTTCGATTTTTTCCGAAAATATTATCAAAATCGATCTTTCAACGATGCAGTCCTTTAGTCTAGATGTAGAAGACGTTTGCCCACCCAATAATTTCGTATGCCCACCCTTCAGAATCGAAATAAAAAATAATATTAACCGCGAAAATGAAGAGTTCCGAAGACGCGACCACGTATAAGTTCGATTTTTTCCGAAAAGATTATCAAAATCGATCTTTCAACGATGCAGTCCTTTAGTCTAGATGTAGAAGACGTTTGCCCACCCAATAATTTCGTATGCCAACCCTTCAGAATCGAAATAAAAAATAAAAACCCCGAAAATGAAGAGTTCCGAAGACGCGACCACGTATAAGTTCGATTATGTATTAACTAAACGTTCGAATCGTTTGTCCAACGACGCATTTCGTTTGTGTAGATGCGGAAGACGTTTGCCCATTCAATAATTTCGTATGCCCACCCTTCAGAATCGAATAAAAAAATAAAAACCGCGAAAATGAAGAGTTCCGAAGACGCGACCACGTATAAGTTCGATTTTTTCCGAAAAGATTATCAAAATCGATCTTTCAACGATGCAGTCCTTTAGTCTAGATGTAGAAGACGTTTGCCCACCCAATAATTTCGTATGCCCACCCTTCAGAATCGAAATAAAAAATAAAAACCACGAAAATGAAGAGTTCCGAAGACGCGACCACGTATAAGTTCGATTATTTATTAACTAAACGTTCGAATCGTTTGTCCAACGACGCATTTCGTTAGTGTAGATGTGGAAGACGTTTGCCCACCGAATAATTTCGTATGCCCACCCTTCAGAATCGAAATAAAAAATAAAAACCACGAAAATGAAGAGTTCCGAAGACGCGACCACGTATAAGTTCGATTTTTTCCGAAAATATTATCAAAATCGATCTTTCAACGATGCAGTCCTTCAGTCTAGATGTAGAAGACGTTTGCCCACCCAATAATTTCGTATGCCCACCCTTCAGAATCGAATAAAAAAATAAAAACCGCGAAAATGAAGAGTTCCGAAGACGCGACCACGTATAAGTTCGATTTTTTCCGAAAAGATTATCAAAATCGATCTTTCAACGATGCAGTCCTTTAGTCTAGATGTGGAACACGTTTGCCCATCCAATAATTTCGTATGCCCACCCTTCAGAATCGAATAAAAAAATAAAAACCGCGAAAATGAAGAGTTCCGAAGACGCGACCAGGTATAAGTTCGATTTTTTCCGAAAATATTATCAAAATCGATCTTTCAACGATGCAGTATTTAGTCTAGATGTAGAAGACGTTTGCCCACCCAATAATTTCGTATGCCCACCCTTCAGAATCGAAATAAAAAATAAAAACCACGAAAATGAAGAGTTCCGAAGACGCGACCACGTATAAGTTCGATTATTTATTAACTAAACGTTCGAATCGTTTGTCCAACGACGCATTTCGTTAGTGTAGATGTGGAAGACGTTTGCCCATCCAATAATTTCGTATGCCCACCCGTCAGAATCGAATAAGAAAATAAAAACCGCGAAAATGAAGAGTTCCGAAGACACGACTACGTATAAGTTCGATTTCTTCCGAATAGATTATCAAAATCGATCTTTCAACGATGCAGTCCTTTAGTCTAGATGTAGAAGACGTTTGCCCACCCAATAATTTCGTATGCCCACCCTTCAGAATCGAATAAAAAAATAAAAACCGCGAAAATGAAGAGTTCCGAAGACGCGACCACGTATAAGTTCGATTATTTATTAACTAAACGTTCGAATCGTTTGTCCAACGACGCATTTCGTTAGTGTAGATGTGGAAGACGTTTGCCCATCCAATAATTTCGTATGCCCACCCTTCAGAATCGAATAAAAAAATAAAAACCGCGAAAAGGAAGAGTTCCGAAGACGCGACCACGTATACGTTCGATTTTTTCCGAAAAGATTATCAAAATCGATCTTTCAACGATGCAGTCCTTTAGTCTAGATGTAGAAGACGTTTGCCCACCCAATAATTTCGTATGCCCACCCTTCAGAATCGAAATAAAAAATAAAAACCACGAAAATGAAGAGTTCCGAAGACGCGACCACGTATAAGTTCGATTATTTATTAACTAAACGTTCGAATCGTTTGTCCAACGACGCATTTCGTTAGTGTAGATGTGGAAGACGTTTGCCCATCCAATAATTTCGTATGCCCACCCGTCAGAATCGAATAAGAAAATAAAAACCGCGAAAATGAAGAGTTCCGAAGACACGACTACGTATAAGTTCGATTTTTTCCGAATAGATTATCAAAATCGATCTTTCAACGATGCAGTCCTTTAGTCTAGATGTAGAAGACGTTTGCCCACCCAATAATTTCGTATGCCCACCCTTCAGAATCGAATAAAAAAATAAAAACCGCGAAAATGAAGAGTTCCGAAGACGCGACCACGTATAAGTTCGATTATTTATTAACTAAACGTTCGAATCGTTTGTCCAACGACGCATTTCGTTAGTGTAGATGTGGAAGACGTTTGCCCATCCAATAATTTCGTATGCCCACCCTTCAGAATCGAATAAAAAAATAAAAACCGCGAAAATGAGGAGTTCTGAAGACGCGACCTCGTATAAGTTCGATTTTTTTCGAAAATATTATCAAAATCGATCTTTCAACGATGCTGTCCGTTAGTCTAGATGTAGAAGAGATTTGCCCACCCAATAATTTCGTATGCGCACCCTCCAGAATCGAATTAAAAAATAAAAACCGCGAAAAGGAAGAGTTCCGAAGACGCGACCACGTATAAGTTCGATTTTTTCCGAAAATATTATCAAAATCGATCTTTCAACGATGCAGTCCTTTAGTCTAGATGTAGAAGACGTTTGCCCACCCAATAATTTCGTATGCCCACCCTTCAGAATCGAAATAAAAAATAAAAACCGCGAAAATGAAGAGTTCCGAAGACGCGACCACGTATAAGTTCGATTTTTTCCGAAAAGATTATCAAAATCGATCTTTCAACGATGCAGTCCTTTAGTCTAGATGTGGAAGACGTTTGCCCATCCAATAATTTCGTATGCCCACCCTTCAGAATCGAATAAAAAAATAAAAACCGCGAAAATGAAGAGTTCCGAAGACGCGACCACGTATAAGTTCGATTTTTTCCGAAAATATTATCAAACTCGATCTTTCAACGAAGCAGTCGTTTAGTCTAGATGTAGAAGACGTTTGCCCACCCAATAATTTCGTATGCCCACCCTTCAGAATCGAAATAAAAAATAAAAACCACGAAAATGAAGAGTTCCGAAGACGCGACCACGTATAAGTTCGATTATTTATTAACTAAACGTTCGAATCGTTTGTCCAACGACGCATTTCGTTAGTGTAGATGTGGAAGACGTTTGCCCATCCAATAATTTCGTATGCCCACCCTTAAGAATCGAATAAAAAAATAAAAACCGCGAAAATGAAGAGTTCCGAAGACGCGACCACGTATAAGTTCGATTTTTTCCGAAAATATTATCAAAATCGATCTTTCAACGATGCAGTCCTTTAGTCTAGATGTAGAAGACGATTGCCCACCCAATAATTTCGTATGCCCACCCTTCAGAATCGTAATAAAAAATAAAAACCACGAAAATGAAGAGTTCCGAACACGCGACCACGTATAAGTTCGATTATTTATTAACTAAACGTTCGAATCGTTTGTCCAACGACGCATTTCGTTAGTGTAGATGTGGAAGACGTTTGCCCATCCAATAATTTCGTATGCCCACCCTTCAGAATCGAATAAAAAAATAAAAACCGCGAAAATGAAGAGTTCCGAAGACGCGACCACGTATAAGTTCGATTTTTTCCGAAAATATTTTCAAAATCGATCTTTCAACGATGCAGTCCTTTAGTCTAGATGTAGAAGACGTTTGCCCACCCAATAATTTCGTATGCCCACCCTTCAGAATCGAAATAAAAAATAAAAACCACGAAAATGAAGAGTTCCGAAGACGCGACCACGTATAAGTTCGATTATTTATTAACTAAACGTTCGAATCGTTTGTCCAACGACGCATTTCGTTAGTGTAGATGTGGAAGACGTTTGCCCACCCAATAATTTCGTATGCCCACCCTTCAGAATCGAAATAAAAAATAAAAACCACGAAAATGAAGAGTTCCGAACACGCGACCACGTATAAGTTCGATTATTTATTAACTAAACGTTCGAATCGTTTGTCCAACGACGCATTTCGTTAGTGTAGATGTGGAAGACGTTTGCCCATCGAATAATTTCGTATGCCCACCCTTCAGAATCGAATAAGAAAATAAAAACCACGAAAATGAAGAGTTCCGAAAACACGACTACGTATAAGTTCGATTTTTTCCGAAAATATTATCAAAATCGATCTTTCAACGATGCAGTCCTTCAGTCTAGATGTAGAAGACCTTTGCCCAACCAATAATTTCGTATGCCCACCTTTCAGAATCGAATAAAAAAATAAAAACCACGAAAATGAAGAGTTCCGAAGACGCGACCACGTATAAGTTCGATTATTTATTAACTAAACGTTCGAATCGTTTGTCCAATGACGCATTTCGTTAGTGTAGATGTGGAAGACGTTTGCCCATCCAATAATTTCGTATGCCCACCCTTCAGAATCGAATAAGAAAATAAAAACCGCGAAAATGAAGAGTTCCGAAGACACGACTACGTATAAGTTCGATTTTTTCCGAAAAGATTATCAAAATCGATCTTTCAACGATGCAGTCCTTTAGTCTAGATGTAGAAGACGTTTGCCCACCCAATAATTTCGTATGCCCACCCTTCAGAATCGAATAAGAAAATAAAAACCGCGAAAATGAAGAGTTCCGAAGACGCGACCACGTATAAGATCGATTTTTTCCGAAAAGATTATCAAAATCGATCTTTCAACGATGCAGTCCTTTTGTCTAGATGTAGAAGACGTTTGCCCACCCAATAATTTCGTATGCCCACCCTTCAGAATCGAAATAAAAAATAAAAACCCCGAAAATGAAGAGTGTCGAAGACGCGACCACGTATAAGTTCGATTATTTATTAACTAAACGTTCGAATCGTTTGTCCAACGACGCATTTCGTTAGTGTAGATGTGGAAGACGTTTGCCCATCCAATAATTTCGTATGCCCACCCTTCCGAATCGAAATAAAAAATAAAAACCGCGAAAATGAAGAGTTCCGATGACGCGACCACGTATAAGTTCGATTTTTTCCGAAAAGATTATCAAAATCGATCTTTCAACGATGCAGTCCTTTAGTCTAGATGTGGAAGACGTTTGCCCATCCAATAATTTCGTATGCCCACCCTTCAGAATCGAATAAAAACCGCGAAAATGAAGAGTTCCGAAGACGCGACCACGTATAAGTTCGATTTTTTCCGAAAATATTATCAAAATCGATCTTTCAACGATGCAGTCCTTCAGTCTAGATGTAGAAGACGTTTGCCCACCCAATAATTTCGTATGCCCACCCTTCAGAATCGAATAAAAAAATAAAAACCGCGAAAATGAAGAGTTCCGAAGACGCGACCACGTATAAGTTCGATTTTTTCCGAAAAGATTATCAAAATCGATCTTTCAACGATGCAGTCCTTTAGTCTAGATGTAGAAGACGTTTGCCCACCCAATAATTTCGTATGCCCACCCTTCAGAATCGAAATAAAAAATAAAAACCGCGAAAATGAAGTGTTCCGAAGACGCGACCACGTATACGTTCGATTTTTTCCGAAAAGATTATCAAAATCGATCTTTCAACGATGGAGTCCTTTAGTCTAGATGTGGAAGACGTTTGCCCATCCAATAATTTCGTATGCCCACCCTTCAGAATCGGATTAAAAAATAAAAACCGCGAAAATGAAGAGTTCCGAAGACGCGACAACGTATAAGTTCGATTTTTTCCGAAAAGATTATCAAAATCGATCTTTCAACGATGCAGTCCTTTAGTCTAGATGTGGAAGACGTTTGCCCATCCAATAATTTCGTATGCCCACCCTTCAGAATCGAATAAAAACCGCGAAAATGAAGAGTTCCGAAGACGCGACTACGTATAAGTTCGATTTTTTCCGAAAGTATTATCAAAATCGATCTTTCAACGATGCAGTCCTTTAGTCTAGATGTAGAAGACGTTTGCCCACCCAATAATTTCGTATGCCCACCCTTCAGAATCGAATAAAAAAATAAAAACCACGAAAATGAAGAGTTCCGTAGACGCGACCACATATAAGTTCGATTATTTATTAACTAAACGTTCGAATCGTTTGTCCAACGACGCATTTCGTTAGTGTAGATGTGGAAGACGTTTGCCCACCCAATAATTTCGTATGCCCACCCTTCAGAATCGAAATAAAAAATAAAAACCACGAAAATGAAGAGTTCCGAAGACGCGACCACGTATAAGTTCGATTATTTATTAACTAAACGTTCGAATCGTTTGTCCAACGACGCATTTCGTTAGTGTAGATGTGGAAGACGTTTGCCCATCGAATAATTTCGTATGCCCACCCTTCAGAATCGAATAAGAAAATAAAAACCGCGAAAATGAAGAGTTCCGAAAACACGACTACGTATAAGTTCGATTTTTTCCGAAAATATTATCAAAATCGATCTTTCATCGATGCAGTCCTTCAGTCTAGATGTAGAAGACGTTTGCCGACCCAATAATTTCGTATGCCCACCCTTCAGAATCGAATAAAAAAATAAAAACCACGAAAATGAAGAGTTCCGAAGACGCGACCACATATAAGTTCGATTATTTATTAACTAAACGTTCGAATCGTTTGTCCAACGACGCATTTCGTTAGTGTAGATGTGGAAGACGTTTGCCCATCCAATAATTTCGTATGCCCACCCTTCAGAATCGAATAAGAAAATAAAAACCGCGAAAATGAAGAGTTCCGAAGACACGACTACGTATAAGTTCGATTTTTTCCGAAAAGATTATCAAAATCGATCTTTCAACGATGCAGTCCTTTAGTCTAGATGTAGAAGACGTTTGCCCACCCAATAATTTCGTATGCCCACCCTTCAGAATCGAATAAAAAAATAAAAACCGCGAAAATGAAGAGTTCCGAAGACGCGACCACGTATAAGATCGATTTTTTTCGAAAAGATTATCAAAATCGATCTTTCAACGATGCAGTCCTTTTGTCTAGATGTAGAAGACGTTTGCCCACCCAATAATTTCGTATGCCCACCCTTCAGAATCGAAATAAAAAATAAAAACCCCGAAAATGAAGAGTGTCGAAGACGCGACCACGTATAAGTTCGATTATTTATTAACTAAACGTTCGAATCGTTTGTCCAACGACGCATTTCGTTAGTGTAGATGTGGAAGACGTTTGCCCATCCAATAATTTCGTATGCCCACCCTTCCGAATCGAAATAAAAAATAAAAACCGCGAAAATGAAGAGTTCCGAAGACGCCACCACGTATAAGTTCGATTTTTTCCGAAAATATTATCAAAATCTGATCTTTCAACGATGCAGTCCTTTAGTCTAGATGTAGAAGACGTTTGCCCACCCAATAATTTCGTATGCCCACCCTTCAGAATCGAATAAAAAAATAAAAACCACGAAAATGAAGAGTTCCGAAGACGCGACCACATATAAGTTCGATTATTTATTAACTAAACGTTCGAATCGTTTGTCCAACGACGCATTTCGTTAGTGTAGATGTGGAAGACGTTTGCCCATCCAATAATTTCGTATGCCCACCCTTCAGAATCGAATAAGAAAATAAAAACCGCGAAAATGAAGAGTTCCGAAGACACGACTACGTATACGTTCGATTTTTTCCGAAAAGATTATCAAAATCGATCTTTCAACGATGCAGTTCTTTAGTCTAGATGTAGAAGACGTTTGCCCACCCAATAATTTCGTATGCCCACCCTTCAGAATCGAATAAAAAAATAAAAACCACGAAAATGAAGAGTTCCGAAGACGCGACCACATATAAGTTCGATTATTTATTAACTAAACGTTCGAATCGTTTGTCCAACGACGCATTTCGTTAGTGTAGATGTGGAAGACGTTTGCCCATCCAATAATTTCGTATGCCCACCCTTCAGAATCGAATAAGAAAATAAAAACCGCGAAAATGAAGAGTTCCGAAGACACGACTACGTATACGTTCGATTTTTTCCGAAAAGATTATCAAAATCGATCTTTCAACGATGCAGTTCTTTAGTCTAGATGTAGAAGACGTTTGCCCACCCAATAATTTCGTATGCCCACCCTTCAGAATCGAATAAAAAAATAAAAACCGCGAAAATGAAGAGTTCCGAAGACGCGACCACGTATAAGTTCGATTTTTTCCGAAAAGATTATCAAAATCGATCTTTCAACGATGCAGTCCTTTTGTCTAGATGTAGAAGACGTTTGCCCACCCAATAATTTCGTATGCCCACCCTTCAGAATCGAAATAAAAAATAAAAACCCCGAAAATGAAGAGTTCCGAAGACGCGACCACGTATAAGTTCGATTATTTATTAACTAAACGTTCGAATCGTTTGTCCAACGACGCATTTCGTTAGTGTAGATATGGAAGACGTTTGCCCATCCAATAATTTCGTATGCCCACCCTTCAGAATCAAAATAAAAAATAAAAACCGCGAAAATGAAGAGTTCCGAAGACGCGACCACGTATAAGTTCGATTTTTTCCGAAAATATTATCAAAATCGATCTTTCAACGATGCAGTCCTTTAGTCTAGATGTAGAAGACGTTTGCCCACCCAATAATTTCGTATGCCCACCCTTCAGAATCGAAATAAAAAATAAAAACCACGAAAATGAAGAGTTCCGAAGACGCGACCACGTATAAGTTCGATTATTTATTAACTAAACGTTCGAATCGTTTGTCCAACGACGCATTTCGTTAGTGTAGATGTGGAAGACGTTTGCCCACCCAATAATTTCGTATGCCCACCCTTCAGAATCGAAATAAAAAATAAAAACCACGAAAATGAAGAGTTCCGAAGACGCGACCACGTATAAGTTCGATTATTTATTAACTTAACGTTCGAATCGTTTGTCCAACGACGCATTTCGTTAGTGTAGATGTGGAAGACGTTTGCCCATCGAATAATTTCGTATGCCCACCCTTCAGAATCGAATAAGAAAATAAAAACCGCGAAAATGAAGAGTTCCGAAAACACGACTACGTATAAGTTCGATTTTTTCCGAAAATATTATCAAAATCGATCTTTCAACGATGCAGTCCTTCAGTCTAGATGTAGAAGACCTTTGCTCACCCAATAATTTCGTATGCCCACCTTTCAGAATCGAATAAAAAAATAAAAACCACGAAA
The DNA here is from genome assembly GCA_963932275.1 of Andrena praecox. Classification (NCBI taxonomy): domain Eukaryota; kingdom Metazoa; phylum Arthropoda; class Insecta; order Hymenoptera; family Andrenidae; genus Andrena; species Andrena praecox. The sequence continues at coordinate 12,796 of CAWVQO010000556.1, forward strand.
ATGAAGAGTTCCGAAGACGCGACCACGTATAAGTTCGATTATTTATTAACTAAACGTTCGAATCGTTTGTCCAACGACGCATTTCGTTAGTGTAGATGTGGAAGACGTTTGCCCATCGAATAATTTCGTATGCCCACCCTTCAGAATCGAATAAGAAAATAAAAACCGCGAAAATGAAGAGTTCCGAAAACACGACTACGTATAAGTTCGATTTTTTCCGAAAAGATTATCAAAATCGATCTTTCAACGATGCAGTCCTTTAGTCTAGATGTAGAAGACGTTTGCCCACCCAATAATTTCGTATGCCCACCCTTCAGAATCGAATAAAAAAATAAAAACCGCGAAAATGAAGAGTTCCGAAGACGCGACCACGTATAAGATCGATTTTTTCCGAAAAGATTATCAAAATCGATCTTTCAACGATGCAGTCCTTTTGTCTAGATGTAGAAGACGTTTGCCCACCCAATAATTTCGTATGCCCACCCTTCAGAATCGAAATAAAAAATAAAAACCCCGAAAATGAAGAGTGTCGAAGACGCGACCACGTATAAGTTCGATTATTTATTAACTAAACGTTCGAATCGTTTGTCCAACGACGCATTTCGTTAGTGTAGATGTGGAAGACGTTTGCCCATCCAATAATTTCGTATGCCCACCCTTAAGAATCGAATAAAAAAATAAAAACCGCGAAAATGAAGAGTTCCGAAGACGCGACCACGTATAAGTTCGATTTTTTCCGAAAATATTATCAAAATCGATCTTTCAACGATGCAGTCCTTTAGTCTAGATGTAGAAGACGATTGCCCACCCAATAATTTCGTATGCCCACCCTTCAGATTCGTAATAAAAAATAAAAACCACGAAAATGAAGAGTTCCGAACACGCGACCACGTATAAGTTCGATTATTTATTAACTAAACGTTCGAATCGTTTGTCCAACGACGCATTTCGTTAGTGTAGATGTGGAAGACGTTTGCCCATCCAATAATTTCGTATGCCCAAACTTCAGAATCGAATAAAAAAATAAAAACCGCGAAAATGAAGAGTTCCGAAGACGCGACCACGTATAAGTTCGATTTTTTCCGAAAAGATTATCAAAATCGATCTTTCAACGATGGAGTCCTTTAGTCTAGATGTGGAAGACGTTTGCCCATCCAATAATTTCGTATGCCCACCCTTCAGAATCGGATTAAAAAATAAAAGCCGCGAAAATGAAGAGTTCCGAAGACGCGACCACGTATAAGTTCGATTTTTTCCGAAAAGATTATCAAAATCGATCTTTCAACGATGGAGTCCTTTAGTCTAGATGTGGAAGACGTTTGCCCATCCAATAATTTCGTATGCCCACCCTTCAGAATCGAATAAAAACCGCGAAAATGAAGAGTTCCGAAGACGCGACTACGTATAAGTTCGATTTTTTCCGAAAGTATTATCAAAATCGATCTTTCAACGATGCAGTCCTTTAGACCAGATGTAGAAGACGTTTGCCCACTCAATAATTTCGTATGCCCACCCTTCAGAATCGAAATAAAAAATAAAAACCACGAAAATGAAGAGTTCCGAAGACGCGACCACGTATAAGTTCGATTATTTATTAACTAAACGTTCGAATCGTTTGTCCAACGACGCATTTCGTTAGTGTAGATGTGGAAGACGTTTGCCCACCCAATAATTTCGTATGCCCACCCTTCAGAATCGAAATAAAAAATAAAAACCACGAAAATGAAGAGTTCCGAAGACGCGACCACGTATAAGTTCGATTATTTATTAACTAAACGTTCGAATCGTTTGTCCAACGACGCATTTCGTTAGTGTAGATGTGGAAGACGTTTGCCCATCGAATAATTTCGTATGCCCACCCTTCAGAATCGAAATAAAAAATAAAAACCCCGAAAATGAAGAGTTCCGAAGACGCGACCACGTATAAGTTCGATTATTTATTAACTAAACGTTCGAATCGATTGTCCAACGACGCATTTCGTTAGTGTAGATGTGGAAGACGTTTGCCCATCCAATAATTTCGTATGCCCACCCTTCAGAATCGAATAAAAAAATAAAAACCGCGAAAATGAAGAGTTCCGAAGACGCGACTATGTATAAGTTCTATTTTTTCGACAATATTATCAAAATCGATCTTTCAACGATGCAGTCCTTTAGTCTAGATGTAGAAGACGTTTGCCCACCCAATAATTTCGTATGCCCACCCTTCGGAATCGAATAAAAAAATAAAAACCACGAAAATGAAGAGTTCCGAAGACGCGACCACGTATAAGTTCGATTTTTTCCGAAAATATTATCAAAATCGATCTTTCAACGATGCAGTCCTTTAGTCTAGATGTAGAAGACGTTTGCCCACCCAATAATTTCGTATGCCCACCCTTCAGAATCGAATAAAAAAATAAAAACCGCGAAAATGAAGAGTTCCGAAGACGCGACCACGTATAAGTTCGATTTTTTCCGAAAAGATTATCAAAATCGATCTTTCAACGATGCAGTCCTTTAGTCTAGATGTGGAAGACGTTTGCCCATCCAATAATTTCGTATGCCCACCCTTCAGAATCGAATAAAAAAATAAAAACCGCGAAAATGAAGAGTTCCGAAGACGCGACCACGTATAAGTTCGATTTTTTCCGAAAATATTATCAAACTCGATCTTTCAACGAAGCAGTCGTTTAGTCTAGATGTAGAAGACGTTTGCCCACCCAATAATTTCGTATGCCCACCCTTCAGAATCGAAATAAAAAATAAAAACCACGAAAATGAAGAGTTCCGAAGACGCGACCACGTATAAGTTCGATTATTTATTAACTAAACGTTCGAATCGTTTGTCCAACGACGCATTTCGTTAGTGTAGATGTGGAAGACGTTTGCCCATCCAATAATTTCGTATGCCCACCCTTAAGAATCGAATAAAAAAATAAAAACCGCGAAAATGAAGAGTTCCGAAGACGCGACCACGTATAAGTTCGATTTTTCCCAAAATATTATCAAAATCGATCTTTCAACGATGCAGTCCTTTAGTCTAGATGTAGAAGACGATTGCCCACCCAATAATTTCGTATGCCCACCCTTCAGAATCGTAATAAAAAATAAAAACCACGAAAATGAAGAGTTCCGAACACGCGACCACGTATAAGTTCGATTATTTATTAACTAAACGTTCGAATCGTTTGTCCAACGACGCATTTCGTTAGTGTAGATGTGGAAGACGTTTGCCCATCCAATAATTTCGTATGCCCACCCTTCAGAATCGAATAAAAAAATAAAAACCGCGAAAATGAAGAGTTCCGAAGACGCGACCACGTATAAGTTCGATTTTTTCCGAAAATATTTTCAAAATCGATCTTTCAACGATGCAGTCCTTTAGTCTAGATGTAGAAGACGTTTGCCCACCCAATAATTTCGTATGCCCACCCTTCAGAATCGAAATAAAAAATAAAAACCACGAAAATGAAGAGTTCCGAAGACGCGACCACGTATAAGTTCGATTATTTATTAACTAAACGTTCGAATCGTTTGTCCAACGACGCATTTCGTTAGTGTAGATGTGGAAGACGTTTGCCCACCCAATAATTTCGTATGCCCACCCTTCAGAATCGAAATAAAAAATAAAAACCACGAAAATGAAGAGTTCCGAACACGCGACCACGTATAAGTTCGATTATTTATTAACTAAACGTTCGAATCGTTTGTCCAACGACGCATTTCGTTAGTGTAGATGTGGAAGACGTTTGCCCATCGAATAATTTCGTATGCCCACCCTTCAGAATCGAATAAGAAAATAAAAACCACGAAAATGAAGAGTTCCGAAAACACGACTACGTATAAGTTCGATTTTTTCCGAAAATATTATCAAAATCGATCTTTCAACGATGCAGTCCTTCAGTCTAGATGTAGAAGACCTTTGCCCAACCAATAATTTCGTATGCCCACCTTTCAGAATCGAATAAAAAAATAAAAACCACGAAAATGAAGAGTTCCGAAGACGCGACCACGTATAAGTTCGATTATTTATTAACTAAACGTTCGAATCGTTTGTCCAATGACGCATTTCGTTAGTGTAGATGTGGAAGACGTTTGCCCATCCAATAATTTCGTATGCCCACCCTTCAGAATCGAATAAGAAAATAAAAACCGCGAAAATGAAGAGTTCCGAAGACACGACTACGTATAAGTTCGATTTTTTCCGAAAAGATTATCAAAATCGATCTTTCAACGATGCAGTCCTTTAGTCTAGATGTAGAAGACGTTTGCCCACCCAATAATTTCGTATGCCCACCCTTCAGAATCGAAATAAAAAATAAAAACCGCGAAAATGAAGAGTTCCGAAGACGCGACCACGTATAAGTTCGATTTTTTCCGATAATATTATCAAAATCGATCTTTCAACGATGCAGTCTTTTAGTCTAGATGTAGAAGACGTTTGCCCACCCAATAATTTCGTATGCCCACTCTTCAGAATCGAAATAAAAAATAAAATCCACGAAAATGAAGAGTTCCGAAGACGCGACCACGTATAAGTTCGATTATTTATTAACTAAACGTTCGAATCGTTTGTCCAACGACGCATTTCGTTAGTGTAGATGTGGAAGACGTTTGCCCATCCAATAATTTCGTATGCCCACCCTTCAGAATCGAATAAAAAAATAAAAACCGCGAAAATGAAGAGTTCCGAAGACGCGACCACGTATAAGTTCGATTTTTTCCGAAAATATTTTCAAAATCGATCTTTCAACGATGCAGTCCTTTAGTCTAGATGTAGAAGACGTTTGCCCACCCAATAATTTCGTATGCCCGCCCTTCAGAATCGAAATAAAAAATAAAACCCACGAATATGAAGAGTTCCGAAGACGCGACCACGTATAAGTTCGATTATTTATTAACTAAACGTTCGAATCGTTTGTCCAACGACGCATTTCGTTAGTGTAGATGTGGAAGACGTTTGCCCATCCAATAATTTCGTATGCCCACCCTTCAGAATCGAATAAAAACCGCGAAAATGAAGAGTTCCGAAGACGCGACCACGTATAAGTTCGATTTTTTCCGAAAATATTATCAAAATCTGATCTTTCAACGAAGCAGTCCTTTAGTCTAGATGTAGAAGACGTTTGCCCACCCAATAATTTCGTATGCCCACCCTTCTGAATCGAATAAAAAAATAAAAACCGCGAAAATGAAGAGTTCCGAAGACGCGACCACGTATACGTTCGATTTTTTCCGAAAAGATTATCAAAATCGATCTTTCAACGATGCAGTCCTTTAGTCTAGATGTAGAAGACGTTTGCCCACCCAATAATTTCGTATGCCCACCCTTCAGAATCGAAATAAAAAATAAAAACCACGAAAATGAAGAGTTCCGAAGACGCGACTACGTATAAGTTCGATTTTTTCCGAAAATATTATCAAAACCGATCTTTCAACGATGCAGTCCTTTAGTCTAGATGTAGAAGACGTTTGCCCACGCAATAATTTCGTATGCCCACCCTTCAGAATCGAATAAAAAAATAAAAACCGCGAAAATGAAGAGTTCCGAAGACGCGACCACGTATAAGTTCGATTTTTTCCGAAAAGATTATCAAAATCGATCTTTCAACGATGCAGTCCTTTAGTCTAGATGTGGAAGACGTTTGCCCATCCAATAATTTCGTATGCCCACCCTTCAGAATCGAATAAAAAAATAAAAACCGCGAAAATGAAGAGTTCCGAAGACGCGACCACGTATAAGTTCGATTTTTTCCGAAAATATTATCAAACTCGATCTTTCAACGAAGCAGTCGTTTAGTCTAGATGTAGAAGACGTTTGCCCACCCAATAATTTCGTATGCCCACCCTTCAGAATCGAAATAAAAAATAAAAACCACGAAAATGAAGAGTTCCGAAGACGCGACCACGTATAAGTTCGATTATTTATTAACTAAACGTTCGAATCGTTTGTCCAACGACGCATTTCGTTAGTGTAGATGTGGAAGACGTTTGCCCATCCAATAATTTCGTATGCCCACCCTTCAGAATCGAATAAGAAAATAAAAACCGCGAAAATGAAGAGTTCCGAAGACACGACTACGTATAAGTTCGATTTTTTCCGAAAAGATTATCAAAATCGATCTTTCAACGATGCAGTCCTTTAGTCTAGATGTAGAAGACGTTTGCCCACCCAATAATTTCGTATGCCCACCCTTCAGATGGAATAAAAAAATAAAAACCGCGAAAATGAAGAGTTCCGAAGACGCGACCACGTATACGTTCGATTTTTTCCGAAAAGATTATCAAAATCGATCTTTCAACGATGCAGTCCTTTAGTCTAGATGTAGAAGACGTTTGCCCACCCAATAATTTCGTATGCCCACCCTTCAGAATCGAAATAAAAAATAAAAACCACGAAAATGAAGAGTTCCGAAGACGCGACCACGTATAAGTTCGATTATTTATTAACTAAACGTTCGAATCGTTTGTCCAACGACGCATTTCGTTAGTGTAGATGTGGAAGACGTTTGCCCATCCAATAATTTCGTATGCCCACCCTTAAGAATCGAATAAAAAAATAAAAACCGCGAAAATGAAGAGTTCCGAAGACGCGACCACGTATAAGTTCGATTTTTTCCGAAAATATTATCAAAATCGATCTTTCAACGATGCAGTCCTTTAGTCTAGATGTAGAAGACGATTGCCCACCCAATAATTTCGTATGCCCACCCTTCAGAATCGTAATAAAAAATAAAAACCACGAAAATGAAGAGTTCCGAACACGCGACCACGTATAAGTTCGATTATTTATTAACTAAACGTTCGAATCGTTTGTCCAACGACGCATTTCGTTAGTGTAGATGTGGAAGACGTTTGCCCATCCAATAATTTCGTATGCCCACCCTTCAGAATCGAATAAAAAAATAAAAACCGCGAAAATGAAGAGTTCCGAAGACGCGACCACGTATAAGTTCGATTTTTTCCGAAAATATTTTCAAAATCGATCTTTCAACGATGCAGTCCTTTAGTCTAGATGTAGAAGACGTTTGCCCACCCAATAATTTCGTATGCCCACCCTTCAGAATCGAAATAAAAAATAAAAACCACGAAAATGAAGAGTTCCGAAGACGCGACCACGTATAAGTTCGATTATTTATTAACTAAACGTTCGAATCGTTTGTCCAACGACGCATTTCGTTAGTGTAGATGTGGAAGACGTTTGCCCACCCAATAATTTCGTATGCCCACCCTTCAGAATCGAAATAAAAAATAAAAACCACGAAAATGAAGAGTTCCGAACACGCGACCACGTATAAGTTCGATTATTTATTAACTAAACGTTCGAATCGTTTGTCCAACGACGCATTTCGTTAGTGTAGATGTGGAAGACGTTTGCCCATCGAATAATTTCGTATGCCCACCCTTCAGAATCGAATAAGAAAATAAAAACCGCGAAAATGAAGAGTTCCGAAAACACGACTACGTATAAGTTCGATTTTTTCCGAAAATATTATCAAAATCGATCTTTCAACGATGCAGTCCTTCAGTCTAGATGTAGAAGACCTTTGCCCAACCAATAATTTCGTATGCCCACCTTTCAGAATCGAATAAAAAAATAAAAACCACGAAAATGAAGAGTTCCGAAGACGCGACCACGTATAAGTTCGATTATTTATTAACTAAACGTTCGAATCGTTTGTCCAATGACGCATTTCGTTAGTGTAGATGTGGAAGACGTTTGCCCATCCAATAATTTCGTATGCCCACCCTTCAGAATCGAATAAGAAAATAAAAACCGCGAAAATGAAGAGTTCCGAAGACACGACTACGTATAAGTTCGATTTTTTCCGAAAAGATTATCAAAATCGATCTTTCAACGATGCAGTCCTTTAGTCTAGATGTAGAAGACGTTTGCCCACCCAATAATTTCGTATGCCCACCCTTCAGAATCGAATAAGAAAATAAAAACCGCGAAAATGAAGAGTTCCGAAGACGCGACCACGTATAAGATCGATTTTTTCCGAAAAGATTATCAAAATCGATCTTTCAACGATGCAGTCCTTTTGTCTAGATGTAGAAGACGTTTGCCCACCCAATAATTTCGTATGCCCACCCTTCAGAATCGAAATAAAAAATAAAAACCCCGAAAATGAAGAGTGTCGAAGACGCGACCACGTATAAGTTCGATTATTTATTAACTAAACGTTCGAATCGTTTGTCCAACGACGCATTTCGTTAGTGTAGATGTGGAAGACGTTTGCCCATCCAATAATTTCGTATGCCCACCCTTCAGAATCGAATAAAAACCGCGAAAATGAAGAGTTCCGAAGACGCGACTACGTATAAGTTCGATTTTTTCCGAAAATATTATCAAAATCGATCTTTCAACGATGCAGTCCTTTAGTCTAGATGTAGAAGACGTTTGCCCACCCAATAATTTCGTATGCCCACCCTTCAGAATCGAAATAAAAAATAAAAACCACGAAAATGGAGAGTTCCGAAGACGCGACCACGTATAAGTTCGATTATTTATTAACTAAACGTTCGAATCGTTTGTCCAACGACGCATTTCGTTAGTGTAGATGTGGAAGACGTTTGCCCACCCAATAATTTCGTATGCCCACCCTTCAGAATCGAAATAAAAAATAAAAACCACGAAAATGAAGAGTTCCGAAGACGCGACCACGTATAAGTTCGATTATTTATTAACTAAACGTTCGAATCGTTTGTCCAACGACGCATTTCGTTAGTGTAGATGTGGAAGACGTTTGCCCATCGAATAATTTCGTATGCCCACCCTTCAGAATCGAATAAAAAAATAAAAACCGCGAAAATGAAGAGTTCCGAAGACGCGACCACGTATAAGTTCGATTTTTTCCTAAAATATTATCAAAATCGATCTTTCAACGATGCAGTCCTTTAGTCTAGATGTAGAAGACGTTTGCCCACCCAATAATTTCGTATGCCCACCCTTCAGAATCGAAATAAAAAATAAAAACCGCGAAAATGAAGAGTTCCGAAGACGCGACCACGTATAAGTTCGATTTTTTCCGATAATATTATCAAAATCGATCTTTCAACGATGCAGTCTTTTAGTCTAGATGTAGAAGACGTTTGCCCACCCAATAATTTCGTATGCCCACTCTTCAGAATCGAAATAAAAAATAAAATCCACGAAAATGAAGAGTTCCGAAGACGCGACCACGTATAAGTTCGATTATTTATTAACTAAACGTTCGAATCGTTTGTCCAACGACGCATTTCGTTAGTGTAGATGTGGAAGACGTTTGCCCATCCAATAATTTCGTATGCCCACCCTTCAGAATCGAATAAAAAAATAAAAACCGCGAAAATGAAGAGTTCCGAAGACGCGACCACGTATAAGTTCGATTTTTTCCGAAAATATTTTCAAAATCGATCTTTCAACGATGCAGTCCTTTAGTCTAGATGTAGAAGACGTTTGCCCACCCAATAATTTCGTATGCCCGCCCTTCAGAATCGAAATAAAAAATAAAACCCACGAATATGAAGAGTTCCGAAGACGCGACCACGTATAAGTTCGATTATTTATTAACTAAACGTTCGAATCGTTTGTCCAACGACGCATTTCGTTAGTGTAGATGTGGAAGACGTTTGCCCATCCAATAATTTCGTATGCCCACCCTTCAGAATCGAATAAAAACCGCGAAAATGAAGAGTTCCGAAGACGCGACCACGTATAAGTTCGATTTTTTCCGAAAATATTATCAAAATCTGATCTTTCAACGAAGCAGTCCTTTAGTCTAGATGTAGAAGACGTTTGCCCACCCAATAATTTCGTATGCCCACCCTTCTGAATCGAATAAAAAAATAAAAACCGCGAAAATGAAGAGTTCCGAAGACGCGACCACGTATACGTTCGATTTTTTCCGAAAAGATTATCAAAATCGATCTTTCAACGATGCAGTCCTTTAGTCTAGATGTAGAAGACGTTTGCCCACCCAATAATTTCGTATGCCCACCCTTCAGAATCGAAATAAAAAATAAAAACCACGAAAATGAAGAGTTCCGAAGACGCGACTACGTATAAGTTCGATTTTTTCCGAAAATATTATCAAAACCGATCTTTCAACGATGCAGTCCTTTAGTCTAGATGTAGAAGACGTTTGCCCACGCAATAATTTCGTATGCCCACCCTTCAGAATCGAATAAAAAAATAAAAACCGCGAAAATGAAGAGTTCCGAAGACGCGACCACGTATAAGTTCGATTTTTTCCGAAAAGATTATCAAAATCGATCTTTCAACGATGCAGTCCTTTAGTCTAGATGTGGAAGACGTTTGCCCATCCAATAATTTCGTATGCCCACCCTTCAGAATCGAATAAAAAAATAAAAACCGCGAAAATGAAGAGTTCCGAAGACGCGACCACGTATAAGTTCGATTTTTTCCGAAAATATTATCAAACTCGATCTTTCAACGAAGCAGTCGTTTAGTCTAGATGTAGAAGACGTTTGCCCACCCAATAATTTCGTATGCCCACCCTTCAGAATCGAAATAAAAAATAAAAACCACGAAAATGAAGAGTTCCGAAGACGCGACCACGTATAAGTTCGATTATTTATTAACTAAACGTTCGAATCGTTTGTCCAACGACGCATTTCGTTAGTGTAGATGTGGAAGACGTTTGCCCATCCAATAATTTCGTATGCCCACCCTTCAGAATCGAATAAGAAAATAAAAACCGCGAAAATGAAGAGTTCCGAAGACACGACTACGTATAAGTTCGATTTTTTCCGAAAAGATTATCAAAATCGATCTTTCAACGATGCAGTCCTTTAGTCTAGATGTAGAAGACGTTTGCCCACCCAATAATTTCGTATGCCCACCCTTCAGATGGAACAAAAAATAAAAACCGCGAAAATGAAGAGTTCCGAAGACGCGACCACGTATACGTTCGATTTTTTCCGAAAAGATTATCAAAATCGATCTTTCAACGATGCAGTCCTTTAGTCTAGATGTAGAAGACGTTTGCCCACCCAATAATTTCGTATGCCCACCCTTCAGAATCGAAATAAAAAATAAAAACCACGAAAATGAAGAGTTCCGAAGACGCGACCACGTATAAGTTCGATTATTTATTAACTAAACGTTCGAATCGTTTGTCCAACGACGCATTTCGTTAGTGTAGATGTGGAAGACGTTTGCCCATCCAATAATTTCGTATGCCCACCCTTAAGAATCGAATAAAAAAATAAAAACCGCGAAAATGAAGAGTTCCGAAGACGCGACCACGTATAAGTTCGATTTTTTCCGAAAATATTATCAAAATCGATCTTTCAACGATGCAGTCCTTTAGTCTAGATGTAGAAGACGATTGCCCACCCAATAATTTCGTATGCCCACCCTTCAGAATCGTAATAAAAAATAAAAACCACGAAAATGAAGAGTTCCGAACACGCGACCACGTATAAGTTCGATTATTTATTAACTAAACGTTCGAATCGTTTGTCCAACGACGCATTTCGTTAGTGTAGATGTGGAAGACGTTTGCCCATCCAATAATTTCGTATGCCCACCCTTCAGAATCGAATAAAAAAATAAAAACCGCGAAAATGAAGAGTTCCGAAGACGCGACCACGTATAAGTTCGATTTTTTCCGAAAATATTTTCAAAATCGATCTTTCAACGATGCAGTCCTTTAGTCTAGATGTAGAAGACGTTTGCCCACCCAATAATTTCGTATGCCCACCCTTCAGAATCGAAATAAAAAATAAAAACCACGAAAATGAAGAGTTCCGAAGACGCGACCACGTATAAGTTCGATTATTTATTAACTAAACGTTCGAATCGTTTGTCCAACGACGCATTTCGTTAGTGTAGATGTGGAAGACGTTTGCCCACCCAATAATTTCGTATGCCCACCCTTCAGAATCGAAATAAAAAATAAAAACCACGAAAATGAAGAGTTCCGAACACGCGACCACGTATAAGTTCGATTATTTATTAACTAAACGTTCGAATCGTTTGTCCAACGACGCATTTCGTTAGTGTAGATGTGGAAGACGTTTGCCCATCGAATAATTTCGTATGCCCACCCTTCAGAATCGAATAAGAAAATAAAAACCGCGAAAATGAAGAGTTCCGAAAACACGACTACGTATAAGTTCGATTTTTTCCGAAAATATTATCAAAATCGATCTTTCAACGATGCAGTCCTTCAGTCTAGATGTAGAAGACCTTTGCCCAACCAATAATTTCGTATGCCCACCTTTCAGAATCGAATAAAAAAATAAAAACCACGAAAATGAAGAGTTCCGAAGACGCGACCACGTATAAGTTCGATTATTTATTAACTAAACGTTCGAATCGTTTGTCCAATGACGCATTTCGTTAGTGTAGATGTGGAAGACGTTTGCCCATCCAATAATTTCGTATGCCCACCCTTCAGAATCGAATAAGAAAATAAAAACCGCGAAAATGAAGAGTTCCGAAGACACGACTACGTATAAGTTCGATTTTTTCCGAAAAGATTATCAAAATCGATCTTTCAACGATGCAGTCCTTTAGTCTAGATGTAGAAGACGTTTGCCCACCCAATAATTTCGTATGCCCACCCTTCAGAATCGAATAAGAAAATAAAAACCGCGAAAATGAAGAGTTCCGAAGACGCGACCACGTATAAGATCGATTTTTTCCGAAAAGATTATCAAAATCGATCTTTCAACGATGCAGTCCTTTTGTCTAGATGTAGAAGACGTTTGCCCACCCAATAATTTCGTATGCCCACCCTTCAGAATCGAAATAAAAAATAAAAACCCCGAAAATGAAGAGTGTCGAAGACGCGACCACGTATAAGTTCGATTATTTATTAACTAAACGTTCGAATCGTTTGTCCAACGACGCATTTCGTTAGTGTAGATGTGGAAGACGTTTGCCCATCCAATAATTTCGTATGCCCACCCTTCAGAATCGAATAAAAACCGCGAAAATGAAGAGTTCCGAAGACGCGACTACGTATAAGTTCGATTTTTTCCGAAAATATTATCAAAATCGATCTTTCAACGATGCAGTCCTTTAGTCTAGATGTAGAAGACGTTTGCCCACCCAATAATTTCGTATGCCCACCCTTCAGAATCGAAATAAAAAATAAAAACCACGAAAATGGAGAGTTCCGAAGACGCGACCACGTATAAGTTCGATTATTTATTAACTAAACGTTCGAATCGTTTGTCCAACGACGCATTTCGTTAGTGTAGATGTGGAAGACGTTTGCCCACCCAATAATTTCGTATGCCCACCCTTCAGAATCGAAATAAAAAATAAAAACCACGAAAATGAAGAGTTCCGAAGACGCGACCACGTATAAGTTCGATTATTTATTAACTAAACGTTCGAATCGTTTGTCCAACGACGCATTTCGTTAGTGTAGATGTGGAAGACGTTTGCCCATCGAATAATTTCGTATGCCCACCCTTCAGAATCGAATAAGAAAATAAAAACCGCGAAAATGAAGAGTTCCGAAAACACGACTACGTATAAGTTCGATTTTTTCCGAAAATATTATCAAAATCGATCTTTCAACGATGCAGTTCTTCAGTCTAGATGTAGAAGACGATTGCCCACCCAATAATTTCGTATGCCCACCCTTCAGAATCGAATAAAAAAATAAAAACCACGAAAATGAAGAGTTCCGAAGACGCGACCACGTATAAGTTCGATTATTTATTAACTAAACGTTCGAATCGTTTGTCCAACGACGCATTTCGTTAGTGTAGATGTGGAAGACGTTTGCCCATCCAATAATTTCGTATGCCCACCCTTCAGAATCGAATAAGAAAATAAAAACCGCGAAAATGAAGAGTTCCGAAGACACGACTACGTATAAGTTCGATTTTTTCCGAAAAGATTATCAAAATCGATCTTTCAACGATGCAGTCCTTTTGTCTAGATGTAGAAGACGGTTGCCCACCCAATAATTTCGTATGCCCACCCTTCAGAATCGAAATAAAAAATAAAAACCCCGAAAATGAAGAGTGTCGAAGACGCGACCACGTATAAGTTCGATTATTTATTAACTAAACGTTCGAATCGTTTGTCCAACGACGCATTTCGTTAGTGTAGATGTGGAAGACGTTTGCCCATCCAATAATTTCGTATGCCCACCCTTAAGAATCGAATAAAAAAATAAAAACCGCGAAAATGAAGAGTTCCGAAGACGCGACCACGTATAAGTTCGATTTTTTCCGAAAATATTATCAAAATCGATCTTTCAACGATGCAGTCCTTTAGTCTAGATGTAGAAGACGATTGCCCACCCAATAATTTCGTATGCCCACCCTTCAGAATCGAATAAAAAAATAAAAACCGCGAAAATGAAGAGTTCCGAAGACGCGACCACGTATAAGTTCGATTTTTTCCGATAATATTTACAATATCGATCTTTCAACGATGCAGTCCTTTAGTCTAGATGTAGAAGACGTTTGCCCACCCATCAATTTCGTATGCCCACCCTTCAGAATCGAAATAAAAAATAAAACCCACGAAAATGAAGAGTTCCGAAGACGCGACCACGTATAAGTTCGATTATTTATTAACTAAACGTTCGAATCGTTTGTCCAACGACGCATTTCGTTAGTGTAGATGCGGAAGACGTTTGCCCATCCAATAATTTCGTATGCCCACCCTTCAGAATCGAATAAAAAAATAAAAACCGCGAAAATGAAGAGTTCCGAAGACGCGACCACGTATAAGTTCGATTTTTTCCGAAAAGATTATCAAAATCGATCTTTCAACGATGCAGTCCTTTAGTCTAGATGTAGAAGACGTTTGCCCACCCAATAATTTCGTATGCCCACCCTTCAGAATCGAAATAAAAAATAAAAACCACGAAAATGAAGAGTTCCGAAGACGCGACCACGTATAAGTTCGATTATTTATTAATTAAACGTTCGAATCGTTTGTCCAACGACGCATTTCGTTAGTGTAGATGTGGAAGACGTTTGCCCATCCAATAATTTCGTATGCCCACCCTTCAGAATCGAATAAAAAAATAAAAACCGCGAAAATGAAGAGTTCCGAAGACGCGACCACGTATAAGTTCGATTATTTATTAACTAAACGTTCGAATCGTTTGTCCAACGACGCATTTCGTTAGTGTAGATGTGGAAGACGTTTGCCCATCCAATAATTTCGTATGCCTCCCCTTCAGAATCGAATAAAAAAATAAAAACCGCGAAAATGAAGAGTTCCGAAGACGCGACCACGTATAAGTTCGATTTTTTCCTAAAATATTATCAAAATCGATCTTTCAACGATGCAGTCCTTTAGTCTAGATGTAGAAGACGTTTGCCCACCCAATAATTTCGTATGCCCACCCTTCAGAATCGAAATAAAAAATAAAAACCGCGAAAATGAAGAGTTCCGAAGACGCGACCACGTATAAGTTCGATTTTTTCCGAAAATATTATCAAAATCGATCTTTCAACGATGCAGTCTTTTAGTCTAGATGTAGAAGACGTTTGCCCACCCAATAATTTCGTATGCCCACTCTTCAGAATCGAAATAAAAAATAAAATCCACGAAAATGAAGAGTTCCGAAGACGCGACCACGTATAAGTTCGATTATTTATTAACTAAACGTTCGAATCGTTTGTCCAACGACGCATTTCGTTAGTGTAGATGTGGAAGACGTTTGCCCATCCAATAATTTCGTATGCCCACCCTTCAGAATCGAATAAGAAAATAAAAACCGCGAAAATGAAGAGTTCCGAAGACACGACTACGTATAAGTTCGATTTTTTCCGAAAAGATTATCAAAATCGATCTTTCAACGATGCAGTCCTTTTGTCTAGATGTAGAAGACGGTTGCCCACCCAATAATTTCGTATGCCCACCCTTCAGAATCGAAATAAAAAATAAAAACCCCGAAAATGAAGAGTGTCGAAGACGCGACCACGTATAAGTTCGATTATTTATTAACTAAACGTTCGAATCGTTTGTCCAACGACGCATTTCGTTAGTGTAGATGTGGAAGACGTTTGCCCATCCAATAATTTCGTATGCCCACCCTTAAGAATCGAATAAAAAAATAAAAACCGCGAAAATGAAGAGTTCCGAAGACGCGACCACGTATAAGTTCGATTTTTTCCGAAAATATTATCAAAATCGATCTTTCAACGATGCAGTCCTTTAGTCTAGATGTAGAAGACGATTGCCCACCCAATAATTTCGTATGCCCACCCTTCAGAATCGAATAAAAAAATAAAAACCGCGAAAATGAAGAGTTCCGAAGACGCGACCACGTATAAGTTCGATTTTTTCCGATAATATTTACAATATCGATCTTTCAACGATGCAGTCCTTTAGTCTAGATGTAGAAGACGTTTGCCCACCCATCAATTTCGTATGCCCACCCTTCAGAATCGAAATAAAAAATAAAACCCACGAAAATGAAGAGTTCCGAAGACGCGACCACGTATAAGTTCGATTATTTATTAACTAAACGTTCGAATCGTTTGTCCAACGACGCATTTCGTTAGTGTAGATGCGGAAGACGTTTGCCCATCCAATAATTTCGTATGCCCACCCTTCAGAATCGAATAAAAAAATAAAAACCGCGAAAATGAAGAGTTCCGAAGACGCGACCACGTATAAGTTCGATTTTTTCCGAAAAGATTATCAAAATCGATCTTTCAACGATGCAGTCCTTTAGTCTAGATGTAGAAGACGTTTGCCCACCCAATAATTTCGTATGCCCACCCTTCAGAATCGAAATAAAAAATAAAAACCGCGAAAATGAAGAGTTCCGAAGACGCGACCACGTATAAGTTCGATTTTTTCCGAAAATATTATCAAAATCGATCTTTCAACGATGCAGTCTTTTAGTCTAGATGTAGAAGACGTTTGCCCACCCAATAATTTCGTATGCCCACTCTTCAGAATCGAAATAAAAAATAAAATCCACGAAAATGAAGAGTTCCGAAGACGCGACCACGTATAAGTTCGATTATTTATTAACTAAACGTTCGAATCGTTTGTCCAACGACGCATTTCGTTAGTGTAGATGTGGAAGACGTTTGCCCATCCAATAATTTCGTATGCCCACCCTTCAGAATCGAATAAAAAAATAAAAACCGCGAAAATGAAGAGTTCCGAAGACGCGACCACGTATAAGTTCGATTTTTTCCGAAAATATTTTCAAAATCGATCTTTCAACGATGCAGTCCTTTAGTCTAGATGTAGAAGACGTTTGCCCACCCAATAATTTCGTATGCCCGCCCTTCAGAATCGAAATAAAAAATAAAACCCACGAATATGAAGAGTTCCGAAGACGCGACCACGTATAAGTTCGATTATTTATTAACTAAACGTTCGAATCGTTTGTCCAACGACGCATTTCGTTAGTGTAGATGTGGAAGACGTTTGCCCATCCAATAATTTCGTATGCCCACCCTTCAGAATCGAATAAAAACCGCGAAAATGAAGAGTTCCGAAGACGCGACCACGTATAAGTTCGATTTTTTCCGAAAATATTATCAAAATCTGATCTTTCAACGAAGCAGTCCTTTAGTCTAGATGTAGAAGACGTTTGCCCACCCAATAATTTCGTATGCCCACCCTTCTGAATCGAATAAAAAAATAAAAACCGCGAAAATGAAGAGTTCCGAAGACGCGACCACGTATACGTTCGATTTTTTCCGAAAAGATTATCAAAATCGATCTTTCAACGATGGAGTCCTTTAGTCTAGATGTGGAAGACGTTTGCCCATCCAATAATTTCGTATGCCCACCCTTCAGAATCGGATTAAAAAATAAAAACCGCGAAAATGAAGAGTTCCGAAGACGCGACCACGTATAAGTTCGATTTTTTCCGAAAAGATTATCAAAATCGATCTTTCAACGATGCAGTCCTTTAGTCTAGATGTGGAAGACGTTTGCCCATCCAATAATTTCGTATGCCCACCCTTCAGAATCGAATAAAAACCGCGAAAATGAAGAGTTCCGAAGACGCGACTACGTATAAGTTCGATTTTTTCCGAAAGTATTATCAAAATCGATCTTTCAACGATGCAGTCCTTTAGTCTAGATGTAGAAGACGTTTGCCCACCCAATAATTTCGTATGCCCACCCTTCAGAATCGAAATAAAAAATAAAAACCACGAAAATGAAGAGTTCCGAAGACGCGACCACGTATAAGTTCGATTATTTATTAACTAAACGTTCGAATCGTTTGTCCAACGACGCATTTCGTTAGTGTAGATGTGGAAGACGTTTGCCCACCCAATAATTTCGTATGCCCACCCTTCAGAATCGAAATAAAAAATAAAAACCACGAAAATGAAGAGTTCCGAAGACGCGACCACGTATAAGTTCGATTATTTATTAACTAAACGTTCGAATCGTTTGTCCAACGACGCATTTCGTTAGTGTAGATGTGGAAGACGTTTGCCCATCGAATAATTTCGTATGCCCACCCTTCAGAATCGAATAAGAAAATAAAAACCGCGAAAATGAAGAGTTCCGAAAACACGACTACGTATAAGTACGATTTTTTCCGAAAATATTATCAAAATCGATCTTTCAACGATGCAGTCCTTCAGTCTAGATGTAGAAGACGTTTGCCCACCCAATAATTTCGTATGCCCACCCTTCAGAATCGAATAAAAAAATAAAAACCACGAAAATGAAGAGTTCCGAAGACGCGACCACATATAAGTTCGATTATTTATTAACTAAACGTTCGAATCGTTTGTCCAACGACGCATTTCGTTAATGTAGATGTGGAAGACGTTTGCCCACCCAATAATTTCGTATGCCCACCCTTCAGAATCGAATAAAAAAATAAAAACCACGAAAATGAAGAGTTCCGAAGACGCGACCACATATAAGTTCGATTATTTATTAACTAAACGTTCGAATCGTTTGTCCAACGACGCATTTCGTTAGTGTAGATGTGGAAGACGTTTGCCCATCCAATAATTTCGTATGCCCACCCTTCAGAATCGAATAAGAAAATAAAAACCGCGAAAATGAAGAGTTCCGAAGACACGACTACGTATAAGTTCGATTTTTTTCGAAAATATTATCAAAATCGATCTGTCAACGATGCAGTCCTTTAGTCTAGATGTAGAAGACGTTTGTCCACCCAATAATTTCGTATGCCAACCCTTCGGAATCGAATAAAAAAATAAAAACCGCGAAAATGAAGAGTTCCGAAGACCCGACCACGTATAAGTTCGATTTTTTCCGAAAAGATTATCAAAATCGATCTTTCAACGATGCAGTTCTTTAGTCTAGATGTAGAAGACGTTTGCCCACCCAATAATTTCGTATGCCCACCCTTCAGAATCGAATAAAAAAATAAAAACCGCGAAAATGAAGAGTTCCGAAGACGCGACCACGTATAAGTTCGATTTTTTCCGAAAAGATTATCAAAATCGATCTTTCAACGATGCAGTCCTTTTGTCTAGATGTAGAAGACGTTTGCCCACCCAATAATTTCGTATGCCCACCCTTCAGAATCGAAATAAAAAATAAAAACCCCGAAAATGAAGAGTTCCGAAGACGCGACCACGTATAAGTTCGATTATTTATTAACTAAACGTTCGAATCGTTTGTCCAACGACGCATTTCGTTAGTGTAGATATGGAAGACGTTTGCCCATCCAATAATTTCGTATGCCCACCCTTCAGAATCAAAATAAAAAATAAAAACCGCGAAAATGAAGAGTTCCGAAGACGCGACCACGTATAAGTTCGATTTTTTCCGAAAATATTATCAAAATCGATCTTTCAACGATGCAGTCCTTTAGTCTAGATGTAGAAGACGTTTGCCCACCCAATAATTTCGTATGCCCACCCTTCAGAATCGAAATAAAAAATAAAAACCACGAAAATGATGAGTTCCGAAGACGCGACCACGTATAAGTTCGATTATTTATTAACTAAACGTTCGAATCGTTTGTCCAACGACGCATTTCGTTAGTGTAGATGTGGAAGACGTTTGCCCACCCAATAATTTCGTATGCCCACCCTTCAGAATCGAAATAAAAAATAAAAACCACGAAAATGAAGAGTTCCGAAGACGCGACCACGTATAAGTTCGATTATTTATTAACTTAACGTTCGAATCGTTTGTCCAACGACGCATTTCGTTAGTGTAGATGTGGAAGACGTTTGCCCATCGAATAATTTCGTATGCCCACCCTTCAGAATCGAATAAGAAAATAAAAACCGCGAAAATGAAGAGTTCCGAAAACACGACTACGTATAAGTTCGATTTTTTCCGAAAATATTATCAAAATCGATCTTTCAACGATGCAGTCCTTCAGTCTAGATGTAGAAGACCTTTGCTCACCCAATAATTTCGTATGCCCACCTTTCAGAATCGAATAAAAAAATAAAAACCACGAAAATGAAGAGTTCCGAAGACGCGACCACGTATAAGTTCGATTATTTATTAACTAAACGTTCGAATCGTTTGTCCAACGACGCATTTCGTTAGTGTAGATGTGGAAGACGTTTGCCCATCCAATAATTTCGTATGCCCACCCTTCAGAATCGAATAAGAAAATAATAACCGCGAAAATGAAGAGTTCCGAAGACACGACTACGTATAAGTTCGATTTTTTCCGAAAAGATTATCAAAATCGATCTTTCAACGATGCAGTCCTTTAGTCTAGATGTAGAAGACGTTTGCCCACCCAATAATTTCGTATGCCCACCCTTCAGAATCGAATAAAAAAATAAAAACCGCGAAAATGAAGAGTTCCGAAGACGCGACCACGTATACGTTCGATTTTTTCCGAAAAGATTATCAAAATCGATCTTTCAACGATGCAGTCCTTTAGTCTAGATGTAGAAGACGTTTGCCCACCCAATAATTTCGTATGCCCACCCTTCAGAATCGAAATAAAAAATAAAAACCACGAAAATGAAGAGTTCCGAAGACGCGACCACGTATAAGTTCGATTATTTATTAACTAAACGTTCGAATCGTTTGTCCAACGACGCATTTCGTTAGTGTAGATGTGGAAGACGTTTGCCCATCCAATAATTTCGTATGCCCACCCTTAAGAATCGAATAAAAAAATAAAAACCGCGAAAATGAAGAGTTCCGAAGGCGCGACCACGTATAAGTTCGATTTTTTCCGAAAATATTATCAAAATCGATCTTTCAACGATGCAGTCCTTTAGTCTAGATGTAGAAGACGATTGCCCACCCAATAATTTCGTATGCCCACCCTTCAGAATCGTAATAAAAAATAAAAACCACGAAAATGAAGAGTTCCGAACACGCGACCACGTATAAGTTCGATTATTTATTAACTAAACGTTCGAATCGTTTGTCCAACGACGCATTTCGTTAGTGTAGATGTGGAAGACGTTTGCCCATCCAATAATTTCGTATGCCCACCCTTCAGAATTGAATAAAAACCGCGAAAATGAAGAGTTCCGAAGACGCGACTAGGTATAAGTTCGATTTTTACGAAAATATTATCAAAATTGATCTTTCAACGATGCAGTCCTTTAGTCTAGATGTAGAAGACGTTTGCCCACCCAATAATTTCGTATGCCCACCCTTCAGAATCGAATAAAAAAATAAAAACCGCGAAAATGAAGAGTTCCGAAGACGCGACCACGTATAAGTTCGATTTTTTCCGAAAAGATTATCAAAATCGATCTTTCAACGATGCAGTCCTTTTGTCTAGATGTAGAAGACGTTTGCCCACCCAATAATTTCGAATGCCCACCCTTCAGAATCGAAATAAAAAATAAAAACCCCGAAAATGAAGAGTTCCGAAGACGCGACCACGTATAAGTTCGATTATTTATTAACTAAACGTTCGAATCGTTTGTCCAACGACGCATTTCGTTAGTGTAGATGTGGAAGACGTTTGCCCATGCAATAATTTCGTATGCCCACCCATCAGAATCGAAATAAAAAATAAAAACCGCGAAAATGAAGAGTTCCGAAGACGCGACCTCGTATAAGTTCGATTTTTTCCGAAAATATTATCACAATCGATCTTTCAACGATGCAGTCCTTTAGTCTAGATGTAGAAGACGTTTGCCCACCCAATAATTTCGTATGCCCACCCTTCAGAATCGAATAAAAAAATAAAAACCACGAAAATGAAGAGTTCCGAAGACGCGACCACGTATAAGTTCGATTATTTATTAACTAAACGTTCGAATCGTTTGTCCAACGACGCATTTCGTTAGTGTAGATGTGGAAGACGTTTGCCCATCCAATAATTTCGTATGCCCACCCTTCAGAATCGAATAAAAAAATAAAAACCGCGAAAATGAAGAGTTCCGAAAACACGACTACGTATAAGTTCCATTTTTTCCGAAAATATTATCAAAATCGATCTTTCAACGATGCAGTCCTTCAGTCTAGATGTAGAAGACGTTTGCCCACCCAATAATTTCGTATGCCCACCCTTCAGAATCGAATAAAAAAATAAAAACCGCGAAAATGAAGAGTTCCGAAGACGCGACCACGTATAAGTTCGATTTTTTCCGAAAATATTATCAAACTCGATCTTTCAACGAAGCAGTCGTTTAGTCTAGATGTAGAAGACGTTTGCCCACCCAATAATTTCGTATGCCCACCCTTCAGAATCGAAATAAAAAATAAAAACCACGAAAATGAAGAGTTCCGAAGACGCGACCACGTATAAGTTCGATTATTTATTAACTAAACGTTCGAATCGTTTGTCCAACGACGCATTTCGTTAGTGTAGATGTGGAAGACGTTTGCCCACCCAATAATTTCGTATGCCCACCCTTCAGAATCGAATAAAAAAATAAAAACCGCGAAAATGAAGAGTTCCGAAGACGCGACCACGTATACGTTCGATTTTTTCCGAAAAGATTATCAAAATCGATCTTTCAACGATGCAGTCCTTTAGTCTAGATGTAGAAGACGTTTGCCCACCCAATAATTTCGTATGCCCACCCTTCAGAATCGAAATAAAAAATAAAAACCACGAAAATGAAGAGTTCCGAAGACGCGACCACGTATAAGTTCGATTATTTATTAACTAAACGTTCGAATCGTTTGTCCAACGACGCATTTCGTTAGTGTAGATGTGGAAGACGTTTGCCCATCCAATAATTTCGTATGCCCACCCTTAAGAATCGAAATAAAAAATAAAAACCGCGAAAATGAAGAGTTCCGAAGACGCGACCACGTATAAGTTCGATTTTTTCCGAAAATATTATCAAAATCTGATCTTTCAACGATGCAGTCCTTTA
>CAWVQO010000557.1:0-2500 GCA_963932275.1 Andrena praecox
GCATTGTCTTTGTCGCGTTGTTGGTCGATCGTGTACGAGACCACCGCGCGTCTCACCGGTCGTCCAGTCCACGGAAAAGCTTATTTTTCGGCGGTTCCCTCTGCTCGAGTCACACTGCTCGAGGCGTGAGGGACAGCGGAATCTCAAAGCTAATATAGCGGACGGACGTTAAAGTAAAAACCGGTGCTCGTTCCGCGAGTGTCTCGCGGATCGAATCGACGGTGCGCGACGAAAAGACACCTTTCCTCTGGAATCGTGCGATGGCACCTCTGGATATATAATACAACGAGATCGATCCACATCGATCCGTCGTCGTCGGGCTACGAGCCGGGATGTGTACGGGGATGATACCGCCACTACGCGCACACCCCGTACTCCCGCCGGGAGACCCGTTCGAGGTACAATAATATCCAAAAGAGGGAGCACGATTTTATAATTCCGGAGGCAGCGCGCGCGCGCGCTTCTCCAAAATATCTTCTCTTCATTTCACGGTCTCTCTCAGCCTATTTTTCTCTGGTGGCACAAATATATAATAAAACGATTGACGACGACCTCAGAGTAGGCGAGATTACCCGCTGAATTTAAGCATATTACTAAGCGGAGGAAAAGAAACTAACAAGGATTTCCTTAGTAGCGGCGAGCGAACAGGAATTAGCCCAGCACTGAATCCCGCGGTTCCGCCGCAGGGAATTGTAGTGTTCAGGAGGATCCGTTTATCCCGTGACGTCGCACCGCGTCCAAGTCCATCTTGAATGGGGCCACTTACCCGCAGAGGGTGCCAGGCCCGTAGCGACCGGTACGCGTTTCGGGAGGATCTCTCCATAGAGTCGGGTTGCTTGAGAGTGCAACCCTAAGTGGGTGGTAAACTCCATCTAAGGCTAAATACAACCACGAGACCGATAGCGAACAAGTACCGTGAGGGAAAGTTGAAAAGAACTTTGAAGAGAGAGTTCAAGAGTACGTGAAACCGTTCAGGGGTAAACCTGAGAAACCCAAAAGATCGAATGGGGAGATTCATCGTCGACGAGGCTGGCTCCCGTCGGTGCGCGATACTCCGGGTGTGGACCTTCGTGGTACCATTACCGAGGGTACACCACCGGCGGCGAATGTTCCGGCCACGTAGTCGTGCACTTCTCCCCTAGTAGAACGTCGCGACCCGTTGCGTGTCGGTCTACGGCCCGAGCGGTTGCCTGTTTCGTTGCTCCCAGAGCACGCGACAGACCCTCGGCCGCCCGGCCGGCTGCGCGACGGTACTCTGACGGTATCGGGCCGCAACCAATCCATTTTCGAATGTGTGTGCGTCAGGCCCGCCGCAAGCCCGGTCAGTTCTTACCCGGAGGCACGGACCTGGTGCCGTCCCCGGGCCTGGCCAGCTGTTAGCAGGCGGTGTCCTTGGACTGGCCAAGCTTCGAATTACCGGTCGGCGACGCTACTGCTTTGGGTACTCTCAGGACCCGTCTTGAAACACGGACCAAGGAGTCTAACATGTGCGCGAGTCATTGGGAGAAAGAAACCTAAAGGCGGAATGAAAGTGAAGGTCGACCTTCGCGTCGACCGAGGGAGGATCGGCCGCGTTACGATGCGGCCTCGCACTCCCGGGGCGTCTCGTTCTCATTGCGAGAAGAGGCGCACCTAGAGCGTACACGTTGGGACCCGAAAGATGGTGAACTATGCCTGGTCAGGACGAAGTCAGGGGAAACCCTGATGGAGGTCCGTAGCGATTCTGACGTGCAAATCGATCGTCGGAACTGGGTATAGGGGCGAAAGACTAATCGAACCATCTAGTAGCTGGTTCCCTCCGAAGTTTCCCTCAGGATAGCTGGCACTCGCTCGTTCCTACGCGAACGTGTGCGAGTTTCATCTGGTAAAGCGAATGATTAGAGGCCTTGGGGCCGAAACGACCTCAACCTATTCTCAAACTTTAAATGGGTGAGATCTCTGGCTTGCTTGGATCATGAAGCCACGAGATTACAATTGAATCAGAGTGCCAAGTGGGCCAATTTTGGTAAGCAGAACTGGCGCTGTGGGATGAACCAAACGCAGAGTTAAGGCGCCTAAGTCGACGCTTATGGGATACCATGAAAGGCGTTGGTTGCTTAAGACAGCAGGACGGTGGCCATGGAAGTCGGAATCCGCTAAGGAGTGTGTAACAACTCACCTGCCGAAGCAACTAGCCCTGAAAATGGATGGCGCTGAAGCGTCGCGCCTATACTCCGCCGTCAGCGGCAAGTGGGGAGGGACGTGCCACCCGCTCGCGGGTGACCGTCCTCCATGAAGCCCTGACGAGTAGGAGGGTCGCGGCGGTGTGCGCAGAAGGGTCTGGGCGTGAGCCTGCCTGGAGCCACCGTCGGTGCAGATCTTGGTGGTAGTAGCAAATACTCCAGCGAGGCCCTGGAGGACTGACGTGGAGAAGGGTTTCGTGTGAACAGCCGTTGCACACGAGTCAGTCGATCCTAAGCCCTAAGAGAAATCCTATGCAGATGTGGTGTCCTAAAACAGA
>CAWVQO010000557.1:10000-12500 GCA_963932275.1 Andrena praecox
GAACGCATTTCTGTATATATTATAGCACCGCGTGGCACGGCTTACGCCGCGGAGGTCGCTACGGACGGAGAACCTGGTTTCTCACCGCGACGCTCCCGTCCGCTGCCATCGGTGAAGCGCAAAGAGCCGAAGCGCGCCAGACCGCCAGACCGCGGCGCCCCCTCTATGAGAACGGGACGATAATACGAACGCAATCACGAGTGCGCTCGCGCGAGGTTTCTCGAGAGGCCGTCGTTAACTGGATCGGGAAGCAAAACAAGACCCGTCGTTGCGATCGTGCCTCCGGTAATCCGCCGCCTCGTCGATTCGCGTTCACCTCGTATCGGAGGCGTGTGCCGCCGTGTTATGTACACACGATACTTACCGTCTGCGCGTGTGTCTGCGCGAGCGTGTACGCTCGTATCGAGAAAGGAGAGTCACTCGCGACCCAAGACAGGGATGAAAACACACCGCAAGCGCCCCGAGTGGGGTTAAGTAAAGCGCGCGAGAGAGGAGAGGGCAGAGGAACGAGCCGCCGTCGAAGCCTCCTGTGCTTCGCGACGTTTCGCGATCTCTCTCTCTCGACACGACGCTTCTTCCACTCGCATCCCGCTTCCTCAGTTTTGGTCGCGCTCTCCGAAAAGAAGTCCTGTGACACGACGGACCCTCTCCTCGGAGAGGACCCGGCGGGTAACCTAGGGCGGCTCGCACATCCATCGCGTGGACGTGCGTCCCCGGTACCGCTCGCTTAATCGCGCCCCGATAGCCAAAAAAGGACCGGCTGTGAAGCTTCGATAGCGAAAGTCCGATTGGACCGATCGAAGCCCCGGCCGTGCGTCCGCTCTCGGGGGAGCGTGTGGGGAGGACGCTGACGCGTGCGGTGGCCCGCCCGCAGAGTACGCGATTTTACGGTTCTCGTAATCCGTGTATCTCGAAGGTTTTTAAATGAATTTGTACGCTCGGCCGTCGGACGTGTCGCGCGGTGTTTCCGCGTTACGCTTCGACGGTTCCCGTCCTGGACACAAATCTCACACAGTGTCGTCAACGCTGGCGACGCCCGGACCTCCTTCGCGCGCTGGTTGGAGGCGCCACGGGCCTCGGCTTCATCCGAACCGAGAACAAAGATATAACGAACATATTTAATAACACGATTACCCTGAACGGTGGATCACTTGGCTCGTGGGTCGATGAAGAACGCAGCTAATTGCGCGTCAACGTGTGAACTGCAGGACACATGAACATCGACATTTCGAACGCACATTGCGGTCCACGGATACAATTCCTGGACCACGCCTGGCTGAGGGTCGTTATCGCATACAAAAGACTGCTTGCGTCGGTTCTCCGTATATAATATCATCCTCGCCGTCTCGCGTTTCCGACGATGTAACGCGTTTCGGAGTCGGGTCGATGGTACACGCGAGATACGCGACGTACGAGCGAAAGTTGGGCCGTTCGTCGGTGTTTGCCACGGCTCGCGTGAGAATCGCGTGAAGCGTGTACTCTCTCTCTCCCGTGCGAGAAGCAGAGAGAGGCGAATGTGATGAGAATGATCGTGCGGACTCGCGTGCGTGCTTTCACGGCGTCGTGCGTCGTTGTTTTACAACGACCGCCCGTGTGCTTGGCACCGCTCCCTGGATCATCACACACAGAGCAGCCTCTCCGCTCGCACCGGGGTGTGTGTAGATTTGCCTTCACGTTCCGCGCGAGATCTTTTACCGTGCTCCCGACGTCGCCTGAAATGAAAAATTTGTCCTGAGAAAGAGACCAAAGAGAAAAGGGGAGAGCAGCAGCGAGAGATGATAGAGAAGAGAGGAAAGAGCAGTGCGCGGCATATCGTGCGCCGATCGATCTATATCGTCGGGTTCACGCGGCCCCAGGGATTTTATAAAGAGGAGGGTCGTCGTTGACAAGTGAGAGAAGTGTTGTCAGTCAATCTATATAACACCGAGGGCGCAACACACACTCGTTCTTCGGGACGCCGTGAAGATCCAAGGGTGTACAATGAGAAAATAGAGGCGCTGTGCGGGATGATAAATAAACCACGCGTCAACAGGATATCGGGTCGATGTATTTCCCCGTAGTTGCGCGTGTCCTCGCCTAGCCCTATTCATTTTCTCCCTATGGCCACGTTCCGTCGACACACAAAAGAGTGTTTGCGCCAAACATCCGATGAAGAGAGATTGCTCCACACTCGTCGCTTTTCTTAACGTTTCTGTACCCCCGGAATCCTCCTTGGCGCGGCTGAGCGATTTCTGGAACTTTCGACGAACCGAGAGGCGCTGATGCCGCGCGAAATGCGCAAGAGAGGGAGAGACTCTTCATTCGTAGAATGGAAGAACGAGTCTCCCCGATCGCGCGCCGCATTGTCTTTGTCGCGTTGTTGGTCGATCGTGTACGAGACCACCGCGCGTCTCACCGGTCGTCCAGTCCACGGAAAAGCTTATTTTTCGGCGGTTCCCTCTGCTCGAGTCACACTGCTCGAGGCGTGAGGGACAGCGGAATCTCAATGCTAATATAGCGG
>CAWVQO010000557.1:22500-27500 GCA_963932275.1 Andrena praecox
GAATGCATTTATAAACAGATACCAAAAACTAAATGCGGATGCATTTAAACAGATACCAAAAACGAAATGCGAACGCATTTCTGTATATATTATAGCACCGCGTGGCACGGCTTACGCCGCGGAGGTCGCTACGGACGGAGAACCTGGTTTCTCACCGCGACGCTCCCGTCCGCTGCCATCGGTGAAGCGCAAAGAGCCGAAGCGCGCCAGACCGCCAGACCGCGGCGCCCCCTCTATGAGAACGGGACGATAATACGAACGCAATCACGAGTGCGCTCGCGCGAGGTTTCTCGAGAGGCCGTCGTTAACTGGATCGGGAAGCAAAACAAGACCCGTCGTTGCGATCGTGCCTCCGGTAATCCGCCGCCTCGTCGATTCGCGTTCACCTCGTATCGGAGGCGTGTGCCGCCGTGTTATGTACACACGATACTTACCGTCTGCGCGTGTGTCTGCGCGAGCGTGTACGCTCGTATCGAGAAAGGAGAGTCACTCGCGACCCAAGACAGGGATGAAAACACACCGCAAGCGCCCCGAGTGGGGTTAAGTAAAGCGCGCGAGAGAGGAGAGGGCAGAGGAACGAGCCGCCGTCGAAGCCTCCTGTGCTTCGCGACGTTTCGCGATCTCTCTCTCTCGACACGACGCTTCTTCCACTCGCATCCCGCTTCCTCAGTTTTGGTCGCGCTCTCCGAAAAGAAGTCCTGTGACACGACGGACCCTCTCCTCGGAGAGGACCCGGCGGGTAACCTAGGGCGGCTCGCACATCCATCGCGTGGACGTGCGTCCCCGGTACCGCTCGCTTAATCGCGCCCCGATAGCCAAAAAAGGACCGGCTGTGAAGCTTCGATAGCGAAAGTCCGATTGGACCGATCGAAGCCCCGGCCGTGCGTCCGCTCTCGGGGGAGCGTGTGGGGAGGACGCTGACGCGTGCGGTGGCCCGCCCGCAGAG
Organism: Andrena praecox; assembly: GCA_963932275.1. Lineage (NCBI taxonomy): Eukaryota > Metazoa > Arthropoda > Insecta > Hymenoptera > Andrenidae > Andrena > Andrena praecox. Next base: position 23,447 of record CAWVQO010000557.1, read on the forward strand.
TACGCGATTTTACGGTTCTCGTAATCCGTGTATCTCGAAGGTTTTTAAATGAATTTGTACGCTCGGCCGTCGGACGTGTCGCGCGGTGTTTCCGCGTTACGCTTCGACGGTTCCCGTCCTGGACACAAATCTCACACAGTGTCGTCAACGCTGGCGACGCCCGGACCTCCTTCGCGCGCTGGTTGGAGGCGCCACGGGCCTCGGCTTCATCCGAACCGAGAACAAAGATATAACGAACATATTTAATAACACGATTACCCTGAACGGTGGATCACTTGGCTCGTGGGTCGATGAAGAACGCAGCTAATTGCGCGTCAACGTGTGAACTGCAGGACACATGAACATCGACATTTCGAACGCACATTGCGGTCCACGGATACAATTCCTGGACCACGCCTGGCTGAGGGTCGTTATCGCATACAAAAGACTGCTTGCGTCGGTTCTCCGTATATAATATCATCCTCGCCGTCTCGCGTTTCCGACGATGTAACGCGTTTCGGAGTCGGGTCGATGGTACACGCGAGATACGCGACGTACGAGCGAAAGTTGGGCCGTTCGTCGGTGTTTGCCACGGCTCGCGTGAGAATCGCGTGAAGCGTGTACTCTCTCTCTCCCGTGCGAGAAGCAGAGAGAGGCGAATGTGATGAGAATGATCGTGCGGACTCGCGTGCGTGCTTTCACGGCGTCGTGCGTCGTTGTTTTACAACGACCGCCCGTGTGCTTGGCACCGCTCCCTGGATCATCACACACAGAGCAGCCTCTCCGCTCGCACCGGGGTGTGTGTAGATTTGCCTTCACGTTCCGCGCGAGATCTTTTACCGTGCTCCCGACGTCGCCTGAAATGAAAAATTTGTCCTGAGAAAGAGACCAAAGAGAAAAGGGGAGAGCAGCAGCGAGAGATGATAGAGAAGAGAGGAAAGAGCAGTGCGCGGCATATCGTGCGCCGATCGATCTATATCGTCGGGTTCACGCGGCCCCAGGGATTTTATAAAGAGGAGGGTCGTCGTTGACAAGTGAGAGAAGTGTTGTCAGTCAATCTATATAACACCGAGGGCACAACACACACTCGTTCTTCGGGACGCCGTGAAGATCCAAGGGTGTACAATGAGAAAATAGAGGCGCTGTGCGGGATGATAAATAAACCACGCGTCAACAGGATATCGGGTCGATGTATTTCCCCGTAGTTGCGCGTGTCCTCGCCTAGCCCTATTCATTTTCTCCCTATGGCCACGTTCCGTCGACACACAAAAGAGTGTTTGCGCCAAACATCCGATGAAGAGAGATTGCTCCACACTCGTCGCTTTTCTTAACGTTTCTGTACCCCCGGAATCCTCCTTGGCGCGGCTGAGCGATTTCTGGAACTTTCGACGAACCGAGAGGCGCTGATGCCGCGCGAAATGCGCAAGAGAGGGAGAGACTCTTCATTCGTAGAATGGAAGAACGAGTCTCCCCGATCGCGCGCCGCATTGTCTTTGTCGCGTTGTTGGTCGATCGTGTACGAGACCACCGCGCGTCTCACCGGTCGTCCAGTCCACGGAAAAGCTTATTTTTCGGCGGTTCCCTCTGCTCGAGTCACACTGCTCGAGGCGTGAGGGACAGCGGAATCTCAAAGCTAATATAGCGGACGGACGTTAAAGTAAAAACCGGTGCTCGTTCCGCGAGTGTCTCGCGGATCGAATCGACGGTGCGCGACGAAAAGACACCTTTCCTCTGGAATCGTGCGATGGCACCTCTGGATATATAATACAACGAGATCGATCCACATCGATCCGTCGTCGTCGGGCTACGAGCCGGGATGTGTACGGGGATGATACCGCCACTACGCGCACACCCCGTACTCCCGCCGGGAGACCCGTTCGAGGTACAATAATATCCAAAAGAGGGAGCACGATTTTATAATTCCGGAGGCAGCGCGCGCGCGCGCTTCTCCAAAATATCTTCTCTTCATTTCACGGTCTCTCTCAGCCTATTTTTCTCTGGTGGCACAAATATATAATAAAACGATTGACGACGACCTCAGAGTAGGCGAGATTACCCGCTGAATTTAAGCATATTACTAAGCGGAGGAAAAGAAACTAACAAGGATTTCCTTAGTAGCGGCGAGCGAACAGGAATTAGCCCAGCACTGAATCCCGCGGTTCCGCCGCAGGGAATTGTAGTGTTCAGGAGGATCCGTTTATCCCGTGACGTCGCACCGCGTCCAAGTCCATCTTGAATGGGGCCACTTACCCGCAGAGGGTGCCAGGCCCGTAGCGACCGGTACGCGTTTCGGGAGGATCTCTCCATAGAGTCGGGTTGCTTGAGAGTGCAACCCTAAGTGGGTGGTAAACTCCATCTAAGGCTAAATACAACCACGAGACCGATAGCGAACAAGTACCGTGAGGGAAAGTTGAAAAGAACTTTGAAGAGAGAGTTCAAGAGTACGTGAAACCGTTCAGGGGTAAACCTGAGAAACCCAAAAGATCGAATGGGGAGATTCATCGTCGACGAGGCTGGCTCCCGTCGGTGCGCGATACTCCGGGTGTGGACCTTCGTGGTACCATTACCGAGGGTACACCACCGGCGGCGAATGTTCCGGCCACGTAGTCGTGCACTTCTCCCCTAGTAGAACGTCGCGACCCGTTGCGTGTCGGTCTACGGCCCGAGCGGTTGCCTGTTTCGTTGCTCCCAGAGCACGCGACAGACCCTCGGCCGCCCGGCCGGCTGCGCGACGGTACTCTGACGGTATCGGGCCGCAACCAATCCATTTTCGAATGTGTGTGCGTCAGGCCCGCCGCAAGCCCGGTCAGTTCTTACCCGGAGGCACGGACCTGGTGCCGTCCCCGGGCCTGGCCAGCTGTTAGCAGGCGGTGTCCTTGGACTGGCCAAGCTTCGAATTACCGGTCGGCGACGCTACTGCTTTGGGTACTCTCAGGACCCGTCTTGAAACACGGACCAAGGAGTCTAACATGTGCGCGAGTCATTGGGAGAAAGAAACCTAAAGGCGGAATGAAAGTGAAGGTCGACCTTCGCGTCGACCGAGGGAGGATCGGCCGCGTTACGATGCGGCCTCGCACTCCCGGGGCGTCTCGTTCTCATTGCGAGAAGAGGCGCACCTAGAGCGTACACGTTGGGACCCGAAAGATGGTGAACTATGCCTGGTCAGGACGAAGTCAGGGGAAACCCTGATGGAGGTCCGTAGCGATTCTGACGTGCAAATCGATCGTCGGAACTGGGTATAGGGGCGAAAGACTAATCGAACCATCTAGTAGCTGGTTCCCTCCGAAGTTTCCCTCAGGATAGCTGGCACTCGCTCGTTCCTACGCGAACGTGTGCGAGTTTCATCTGGTAAAGCGAATGATTAGAGGCCTTGGGGCCGAAACGACCTCAACCTATTCTCAAACTTTAAATGGGTGAGATCTCTGGCTTGCTTGGATCATGAAGCCACGAGATTACAATTGAATCAGAGTGCCAAGTGGGCCAATTTTGGTAAGCAGAACTGGCGCTGTGGGATGAACCAAACGCAGAGTTAAGGCGCCTAAGTCGACGCTTATGGGATACCATGAAAGGCGTTGGTTGCTTAAGACAGCAGGACGGTGGCCATGGAAGTCGGAATCCGCTAAGGAGTGTGTAACAACTCACCTGCCGAAGCAACTAGCCCTGAAAATGGATGGCGCTGAAGCGTCGCGCCTATACTCCGCCGTCAGCGGCAAGTGGGGAGGGACGTGCCACCCGCTCGCGGGTGACCGTCCTCCATGAAGCCCTGACGAGTAGGAGGGTCGCGGCGGTGTGCGCAGAAGGGTCTGGGCGTGAGCCTGCCTGGAGCCACCGTCGGTGCAGATCTTGGTGGTAGTAGCAAATACTCCAGCGAGGCCCTGGAGGACTGACGTGGAGAAGGGTTTCGTGTGAACAGCCGTTGCACACGAGTCAGTCGATCCTAAGCCCTAAGAGAAATCCTATGCAGATGTGGTGTCCTAAAACAGAGTTTTATTTGAGAGACACACACCCGTTGGGCGAAAGGGAATCCGGTTCCTATTCCGGAACCCGGTAGCGGAACCGCAAACCATTCGGGCCC
>CAWVQO010000557.1:35000-36798 GCA_963932275.1 Andrena praecox
GCTCCCGTCCGCTGCCATCGGTGAAGCGCAAAGAGCCGAAGCGCGCCAGACCGCCAGACCGCGGCGCCCCCTCTATGAGAACGGGACGATAATACGAACGCAATCACGAGTGCGCTCGCGCGAGGTTTCTCGAGAGGCCGTCGTTAACTGGATCGGGAAGCAAAACAAGACCCGTCGTTGCGATCGTGCCTCCGGTAATCCGCCGCCTCGTCGATTCGCGTTCACCTCGTATCGGAGGCGTGTGCCGCCGTGTTATGTACACACGATACTTACCGTCTGCGCGTGTGTCTGCGCGAGCGTGTACGCTCGTATCGAGAAAGGAGAGTCACTCGCGACCCAAGACAGGGATGAAAACACACCGCAAGCGCCCCGAGTGGGGTTAAGTAAAGCGCGCGAGAGAGGAGAGGGCAGAGGAACGAGCCGCCGTCGAAGCCTCCTGTGCTTCGCGACGTTTCGCGATCTCTCTCTCTCGACACGACGCTTCTTCCACTCGCATCCCGCTTCCTCAGTTTTGGTCGCGCTCTCCGAAAAGAAGTCCTGTGACACGACGGACCCTCTCCTCGGAGAGGACCCGGCGGGTAACCTAGGGCGGCTCGCACATCCATCGCGTGGACGTGCGTCCCCGGTACCGCTCGCTTAATCGCGCCCCGATAGCCAAAAAAGGACCGGCTGTGAAGCTTCGATAGCGAAAGTCCGATTGGACCGATCGAAGCCCCGGCCGTGCGTCCGCTCTCGGGGGAGCGTGTGGGGAGGACGCTGACGCGTGCGGTGGCCCGCCCGCAGAGTACGCGATTTTACGGTTCTCGTAATCCGTGTATCTCGAAGGTTTTTAAATGAATTTGTACGCTCGGCCGTCGGACGTGTCGCGCGGTGTTTCCGCGTTACGCTTCGACGGTTCCCGTCCTGGACACAAATCTCACACAGTGTCGTCAACGCTGGCGACGCCCGGACCTCCTTCGCGCGCTGGTTGGAGGCGCCACGGGCCTCGGCTTCATCCGAACCGAGAACAAAGATATAACGAACATATTTAATAACACGATTACCCTGAACGGTGGATCACTTGGCTCGTGGGTCGATGAAGAACGCAGCTAATTGCGCGTCAACGTGTGAACTGCAGGACACATGAACATCGACATTTCGAACGCACATTGCGGTCCACGGATACAATTCCTGGACCACGCCTGGCTGAGGGTCGTTATCGCATACAAAAGACTGCTTGCGTCGGTTCTCCGTATATAATATCATCCTCGCCGTCTCGCGTTTCCGACGATGTAACGCGTTTCGGAGTCGGGTCGATGGTACACGCGAGATACGCGACGTACGAGCGAAAGTTGGGCCGTTCGTCGGTGTTTGCCACGGCTCGCGTGAGAATCGCGTGAAGCGTGTACTCTCTCTCTCCCGTGCGAGAAGCAGAGAGAGGCGAATGTGATGAGAATGATCGTGCGGACTCGCGTGCGTGCTTTCACGGCGTCGTGCGTCGTTGTTTTACAACGACCGCCCGTGTGCTTGGCACCGCTCCCTGGATCATCACACACAGAGCAGCCTCTCCGCTCGCACCGGGGTGTGTGTAGATTTGCCTTCACGTTCCGCGCGAGATCTTTTACCGTGCTCCCGACGTCGCCTGAAATGAAAAATTTGTCCTGAGAAAGAGACCAAAGAGAAAAGGGGAGAGCAGCAGCGAGAGATGATAGAGAAGAGAGGAAAGAGCAGTGCGCGGCATATCGTGCGCCGATCGATCTATATCGTCGGGTTCACGCGGCCCCAGGGATTTTATAAAGAGGAGGGTCGTCGTTGACAA
>CAWVQO010000558.1:5000-7500 GCA_963932275.1 Andrena praecox
GAAATGAAAAATTTGTCCTGAGAAAGAGACCAAAGAGAAAAGGGGAGAGCAGCAGCGAGAGATGATAGAGAAGAGAGGAAAGAGCAGTGCGCGGCATATCGTGCGCCGATCGATCTATATCGTCGGGTTCACGCGGCCCCAGGGATTTTATAAAGAGGAGGGTCGTCGTTGACAAGTGAGAGAAGTGTTGTCAGTCAATCTATATAACACCGAGGGCGCAACACACACTCGTTCTTCGGGACGCCGTGAAGATCCAAGGGTGTACAATGAGAAAATAGAGGCGCTGTGCGGGATGATAAATAAACCACGCGTCAACAGGATATCGGGTCGATGTATTTCCCCGTAGTTGCGCGTGTCCTCGCCTAGCCCTATTCATTTTCTCCCTATGGCCACGTTCCGTCGACACACAAAAGAGTGTTTGCGCCAAACATCCGATGAAGAGAGATTGCTCCACACTCGTCGCTTTTCTTAACGTTTCTGTACCCCCGGAATCCTCCTTGGCGCGGCTGAGCGATTTCTGGAACTTTCGACGAACCGAGAGGCGCTGATGCCGCGCGAAATGCGCAAGAGAGGGAGAGACTCTTCATTCGTAGAATGGAAGAACGAGTCTCCCCGATCGCGCGCCGCATTGTCTTTGTCGCGTTGTTGGTCGATCGTGTACGAGACCACCGCGCGTCTCACCGGTCGTCCAGTCCACGGAAAAGCTTATTTTTCGGCGGTTCCCTCTGCTCGAGTCACACTGCTCGAGGCGTGAGGGACAGCGGAATCTCAAAGCTAATATAGCGGACGGACGTTAAAGTAAAAACCGGTGCTCGTTCCGCGAGTGTCTCGCGGATCGAATCGACGGTGCGCGACGAAAAGACACCTTTCCTCTGGAATCGTGCGATGGCACCTCTGGATATATAATACAACGAGATCGATCCACATCGATCCGTCGTCGTCGGGCTACGAGCCGGGATGTGTACGGGGATGATACCGCCACTACGCGCACACCCCGTACTCCCGCCGGGAGACCCGTTCGAGGTACAATAATATCCAAAAGAGGGAGCACGATTTTATAATTCCGGAGGCAGCGCGCGCGCGCGCTTCTCCAAAATATCTTCTCTTCATTTCACGGTCTCTCTCAGCCTATTTTTCTCTGGTGGCACAAATATATAATAAAACGATTGACGACGACCTCAGAGTAGGCGAGATTACCCGCTGAATTTAAGCATATTACTAAGCGGAGGAAAAGAAACTAACAAGGATTTCCTTAGTAGCGGCGAGCGAACAGGAATTAGCCCAGCACTGAATCCCGCGGTTCCGCCGCAGGGAATTGTAGTGTTCAGGAGGATCCGTTTATCCCGTGACGTCGCACCGCGTCCAAGTCCATCTTGAATGGGGCCACTTACCCGCAGAGGGTGCCAGGCCCGTAGCGACCGGTACGCGTTTCGGGAGGATCTCTCCATAGAGTCGGGTTGCTTGAGAGTGCAACCCTAAGTGGGTGGTAAACTCCATCTAAGGCTAAATACAACCACGAGACCGATAGCGAACAAGTACCGTGAGGGAAAGTTGAAAAGAACTTTGAAGAGAGAGTTCAAGAGTACGTGAAACCGTTCAGGGGTAAACCTGAGAAACCCAAAAGATCGAATGGGGAGATTCATCGTCGACGAGGCTGGCTCCCGTCGGTGCGCGATACTCCGGGTGTGGACCTTCGTGGTACCATTACCGAGGGTACACCACCGGCGGCGAATGTTCCGGCCACGTAGTCGTGCACTTCTCCCCTAGTAGAACGTCGCGACCCGTTGCGTGTCGGTCTACGGCCCGAGCGGTTGCCTGTTTCGTTGCTCCCAGAGCACGCGACAGACCCTCGGCCGCCCGGCCGGCTGCGCGACGGTACTCTGACGGTATCGGGCCGCAACCAATCCTTTTCGAATGTGTGTGCGTCAGGCCCGCCGCAAGCCCGGTCAGTTCTTACCCGGAGGCACGGACCTGGTGCCGTCCCCGGGCCTGGCCAGCTGTTAGCAGGCGGTGTCCTTGGACTGGCCAAGCTTCGAATTACCGGTCGGCGACGCTACTGCTTTGGGTACTCTCAGGACCCGTCTTGAAACACGGACCAAGGAGTCTAACATGTGCGCGAGTCATTGGGAGAAAGAAACCTAAAGGCGGAATGAAAGTGAAGGTCGACCTTCGCGTCGACCGAGGGAGGATCGGCCGCGTTACGATGCGGCCTCGCACTCCCGGGGCGTCTCGTTCTCATTGCGAGAAGAGGCGCACCTAGAGCGTACACGTTGGGACCCGAAAGATGGTGAACTATGCCTGGTCAGGACGAAGTCAGGGGAAACCCTGATGGAGGTCCGTAGCGATTCTGACGTGCAAATCGATCGTCGGAACTGGGTATAGGGGCGAAAGACTAATCGAACCATCTAGTAGCTGGTTCCCTCCGAAGTTTCCCTCAGGATAGCTGGCACTCGCTCGTTCCTACGCGAACGTGTGCGAGTTTCATCTGGTAAAGCGAATG
>CAWVQO010000558.1:12500-15052 GCA_963932275.1 Andrena praecox
GGATTTCTCCACACAGCATTACCACGGGTCGGTGTCTAAGACCGAATGGCCCTTATGTGGTGAGCGTCCAAAAGTGACGTTGGTGACACGTATGCACTTATGTGTATGCTTGTACGACCTTATGCATTCAACTCTTTATCCACGCAGATGGACGATTTAAACTTTAACAAAACGCTAAGGAAGGCTAGCGTCGGGTACATATAAAGTATCGAACTATAAAAGTTCGAACTTTGAAAGAGGGAGAAAGTAGATACAAACCCAAGAGGTGTCAGATCTCGATATGCCTAGCGCGCACATTACGTGCCAACTCGTTATGACCAGCATGGCACGGTCCGCGCTTTCCCGTTTGCTCAGCATGCACTTGTCCGCGCTATTACGTACATGACCAGCGTGAATGATACGCGCTTTGTCGATTTGTCCAGCGTGTAGTGGTCCGTGCTTCTACGGTGGATGCTAGCGTGCGTGTACTCCGTGCTTCCCGGTGGATGCAGCGGCACGCGTGATACGCGCTTTATCGAGCATCCGATGCCATCCTTATATTTATGAAGGAAATATAATGAATTTTGTCTGTAACTGAGATCTTTCTGTGAACGTATATATGAAAGGCACATATCCGATTAAAATTTTAGTCAGTGGAAAAATCGAAACGATATGATGCCTCGAAGTATGATATAATTAAAAGGAGTGTGGAGAGAGAAAGGCACATATTATCCGAATTAGTCAGTGGAAAATCTAGGATGTATATGGTGTCTGGAAGAGAAGTAGAATAAGAGGGAGAGTGGAGAGAAGGCACACCACGTATCATCCGAGGAGTTAGTCAGTGGAAAATCCTGGGTGTGATATGTTGGGTGTCTCTGGAGGCGCACATATCCGAGATAGAGAATTTGTGGAACAAATCGAGGATATTGATGTGTCTAAAACTGCACGCTGTTGTGCAAGTTTTATAAAATCAAAAATGAATGGGGCATCGTCGATCCGTCTCTAAAAGAGCGGACGACGCGATGAGAACGGAAAGAACACGAAAGTGTGTGTGAATTCGAAGAGAGAGGGAAGCTTCGCGAAGCTCCCTGGTTGATCCTGCCAGTAGTCATATGCTTGTCTCAAAGATTAAGCCATGCATGTCTCAGTACATACCGTATTAAGGTGAAACCGCGAATGGCTCATTAAATCAGTTATGGTTCCTTAGATCGTACCCACATTTACTTGGATAACTGTGGTAATTCTAGAGCTAATACATGCAAAACAGAGTTCCGACCAGAGATGGAAGGAACGCTTTTATTAGATCAAAACCAATCGGTGGCGGATGGTTTGCCGTCCGTCCCATCGTTTGCTTTGGTGACTCTGAATAACTTTGTGCTGATCGCATGGTCATCTAGCACCGGCGACGCATCTTTCAAATGTCTGCCTTATCAACTGTCGATGGTAGGTTCTGCGCCTACCATGGTTGTAACGGGTAACGGGGAATCAGGGTTCGATTCCGGAGAGGGAGCCTGAGAAACGGCTACCACATCCAAGGAAGGCAGCAGGCGCGCAAATTACCCACTCCCGGCACGGGGAGGTAGTGACGAAAAATAACGATACGGGACTCATCCGAGGCCCCGTAATCGGAATGAGTACACTTTAAATCCTTTAACAAGGATCCATTGGAGGGCAAGTCTGGTGCCAGCAGCCGCGGTAATTCCAGCTCCAATAGCGTATATTAAAGTTGTTGCGGTTAAAAAGCTCGTAGTTGAATCTGTGTGTCACAGTGTCGGTTCACCGCTCGCGGTGTTTAACTGGCATTATGTGGTACGTCCTACCGGTGGGCTTAGCTCTTCACGGGGCGGTCCAACTAATATCCCATCGCGGTGCTCTTCACTGAGTGTCGAGGTGGGCCGGTACGTTTACTTTGAACAAATTAGAGTGCTCAAAGCAGGCTACCTTCGCCTGAATACTGTGTGCATGGAATAATGGAATAGGACCTCGGTTCTATTTTGTTGGTTTTCGGAACCCCGAGGTAATGATTAATAGGGACAGATGGGGGCATTCGTATTGCGACGTTAGAGGTGAAATTCTTGGATCGTCGCAAGACGGACAGAAGCGAAAGCATTTGCCAAAAATGTTTTCATTAATCAAGAACGAAAGTTAGAGGTTCGAAGGCGATCAGATACCGCCCTAGTTCTAACCATAAACGATGCCAGCTAGCGATCCGCCGAAGTTCCTCCGATGACTCGGCGGGCAGCTTCCGGGAAACCAAAGCTTTTGGGTTCCGGGGGAAGTATGGTTGCAAAGCTGAAACTTAAAGGAATTGACGGAAGGGCACCACCAGGAGTGGAGCCTGCGGCTTAATTTGACTCAACACGGGAAACCTCACCAGGCCCGGACACCGGAAGGATTGACAGATTTATAGCTCTTTCTTGATTCGGTGGGTGGTGGTGCATGGCCGTTCTTAGTTGGTGGAGCGATTTGTCTGGTTAATTCCGATAACGAACGAGACTCTAGCCTGCTAAATAGACGTAACTTATGGTATCACGAAGGTCCCCGACTTCGGTCGGTGGGTTTTTACTACCAAC
>CAWVQO010000559.1:0-20406 GCA_963932275.1 Andrena praecox
ATTCATTAAACCCAGAATATGCCCCAATATGCTCGGTCAAAAACCGAGCAAGACTAGACATTGAAACGCGAATATCTTGAGCTTCTGGTTTTCAAATTGCATGATTCAAAAATCCAGAGTCATCTATTCGTGTATACCTACAACTTTCATGAACGGTCCAGAACGAGACAAAACCTGGATTCATAAACTGAATCTGCCCCAATATGCTAGGTCCAAAACCAAGCAAGACTAGATATTGAAATGCGAATATCTTGAGCTTCTGGTTTTCAAATTGAATGATTCAAAAATCCAGAGTCATTTATTCGTGTAGACCTACAACTTTCATGAAGGGACCACTGCGAGACAAAACCTGGATTCATAAACAGAATCTACCCCAATATGCTCGGTCAAAAACCCAGCAAGACTAGATATTGAAACCCGAATATCTTGAGCTTCTGGTTTTCAAATTGCATGATTCAACAACCCAGAGTCATCTATTCGTCTAGACCTACAACTTTCATGAAGGGGCAGCGCGAGACAAAACCTGGATTCATAAACAGAATCTGCCCCAATATGCTCGGTCTAAAACCGAGCAAGACTAGACATTGAAACGTGAATATCTTGAGCTTCTGGTTTTCAAATTGCCTGATTCAAAAATCCAGTGTCATCTATTCGTGTATACCTACAACTTTCATGAAGGGTCCAGCGCGAGACAAAACCTGGATTCATAAACAGAATCTGCCCCAATATGCGCGGTCAAAAACCGAGCAAGACTAGAGATTCAAACGCGAATATCTTGAGCTTCTGGTTTTCAAATTGCGTGATTCAAAAATCCAGAGTCATCTATTCGTGTATACCTACAACTTTCATGAAGGGTCCAGCACGAGACAAAACCTGGATTCATAAACAGAATCTGCCCCAATATGCTAGGTCCAAAACCAAGCAAGACTAGACATTGAAACACAAATATCTTGAGTTTCTGGTTTTCAAATTGCATGATTCAAAAATCCAGAGTCATCTATTCGTCTAGACCTAGAACTTTCATGAAGGGTCCAGCGCTTGACAAAACCTGGATTCATAAACAGAATTTGCCCCAATATGCTCGGTCAAAAACCGAGCAAGACTAGACATTGAAACGCGAATATCTTGAGCTTCTGGTTTTCAAATTGCATGATTCAAAAATCCAGAGTCATCTATTCATCTAGACCTAGAACTTTCATGAAGGGTCCAGCGCTTGACAAAACCTGGATTCATAAACAGAATCTGCCCCAATATGCTAGGTCCAAAACCAAGCAAGACTAGACATTGAAACGCGAATATCTTGAGCTTCTGGTTTTCAAATTGCATGATTCAAAAATCCAGAGTCATCTATTCGTGTAGACCTACAACTTTCATGAAGGGTCCACCGCGAGAGAAAACCTGGATTCATAAACAGAATCTGCCCCAATATGCTAGGTCCAAAACCAAGCAAGACTAGATATTGAAACGCGAATATCTTGAGCTTCTGGTTTTCAAATTGCATGATTCAATAATCCAGAGTCATCTATTCGTGTATACCTACAACTTTCATGAAGGGTCCAGAACGAGACAAAACCTGGATTCATAAACAGAATCTGCCCCAATATGCTAGGTCCAAAACCAAGCAAGACTAGACATTGAAACGCGAATATCTTGAGCTTCTGGTTCTCAAATTGCATGATTCAAAAATCCAGAGTCATCTATTCGTCTAGACCTACAACTTTCATGAAGGGTCCAGCGCGAGACAAAACCTGGATTCATAAACAGAATCTGCCCCAATATGCTCGGTCAAAAACCAAGCAAGACTAGACATTCAAACGCGAATATCTTGAGCTTCTGGTTTTCAAATTGCATGATTCAAAAATCCAGTGTCATCTATTCGTGTATACCTACAACTTTCATGAAGGGTCCAGCGCGAGACAAAACCTGGATTCATAAACAGAATCTGCCCCAATATGCTCGGTCAAAAACCGAGCAACACTAGAGATTCAAACGCGAATATCTTGAGCTTCTGGTTTTCAAATTGCGTGATTCAAAAATCCAGAGTCATCTATTTGTGTATACCTACAACTTTCATGAAGGGTCCAGCATGAGACAAAACCTGGATTCATAAACAGAATCTGCCCCAATATGCTCGGTCAAAAACCGAGCAAGACTAGACATTGAAACGCGAATATCTTGAGCTTATGGTTTTCAAATTGCATGATTCAAAAATCCAGAGTCATCTATTCGGTTAGACCTACAACTTTCATGAAGGGTCCAGCGCGAGACAAAACCTGGATTCATAAACAGAATCTGCCCCAATATGCTAGGTCCAAAACCAAGCAAGACTAGACATTGAAACGCGAATATCTTGAGCTTCTGGTTTTCAAAAAGCATGATTCAAACATCCAGAGTCATCTATTCGTGTATACCTACAACTTTCATGAAGGGTCCAGAACGAGACAAAACCTGGATTCATAAACAGAATCTGCCCCAATATGCTAGGTCCAAAACCGAGCAAGACTAGACATTCAAACGCGAATATATTGAGCTTCTGGTTTTCAAATTGCATGATTCAAGAACCCAGAGTCATCTATTCGTGTATACCTACAAGTTTCATGAAGGATCCAGCGCGAGACAAAACCTGGATTCATAAACAGAATCTGCCCCAATATGCTCGGTCAAAAAACCGAGCAAGAGTAGACATTGAAACGCGAATATCTTGAGCTTCTGGTTTTCAAATTGCATGATTCAAGAACCCAGAGTCATCTATTCGTGTATACCTACAAGTTTCATGAAGGATCCAGCGCGAGACAAAACTTGGATTCATAAACAGAATCTGCCCCAATATGCTAGGTCCAAAACCGAGCAAGACTAGACATTCAAACGCGAATATCTTGAGCTTCTGGTTTTCAAATTGCATGATTCAAGAACCCAGAGTCATCTATTCGTGTATACCTACAAGTTTCATGAAGGATCCAGCGCGAGACAAAACTTGGATTCATAAACAGAATCTGCCCCAATATGCTTGGTCAAAAACCGAGCAAGACTAGACATTGAAACGCGAATATCTTGAGCTTCTGGTTTTCAAATTGCATGATTCAAAAATCCAGAGTCATCTATTCGTGTATACCTACAACTTTCATGAAGGCTCCAGCACGAGACAAAACCTGGATTCATAAACAGAATCTTCCCCAATATGCTAGGTCCAAAACCAAGCAACACTAGACATTGAAACGTGAATATCTTGAGCTTCTGGTTGTCAAATTGCATGATTCAAAAATCCAGAGTCATCTATTCGTGTATACCTACAACTTTCATGAAGGGTCCAGCATGAGACAAAACCAGGATTCATAAACAGAATCTGCCCCAATATGCTAGGTCCAAAACGAAGCAAGACTAGACATTCAAACGCAAATATCTTGAGCTTCTGGTTTTCAAATTGCATGATTCAAGAATCCAGAGTCATCTATTCGTCTAGACCTACAACTTTCATGAAGGGTCCAGCGCGAGACAAAACCTGGATTCATAAACAGAATCTGCCCCAATATGCTCGGTCAAAAACCGAGCAAGACTAGACATTCAAACACGAATATCTTGAGCTTCTGTTTTTCAAATTGCGTGATTTAAAAATCCAGAGTCATCTATTCGTGTATACCTACAACTTTCATGAAGGGTCCAACGCGAGACAAAACCTGGATTCATAAACAGAATCTGCCCCAATATGCTCGGTCAAAAACCGAGCAAGACTAGACATTCAAACGCGAATATCTTGAGCTTCTGGTTTTCAAATTGCGTGATTCAAAAATCCAGAGTCATCTATTCGTGTATACCTACAACTTTCATGAAGGGTCCAGTACGAGACAAAACCTGGATTCATAAACAGAATCTGCCCCAATATGCTAGGTCCAAAACCAAGCAAGACTAGACATTGAAACGCAAATATCTTGAGCTTCTGGTTTTCAAATTGCATGATTCAAAAATCCAGAGTCATCTATTCGTCTAGAACTAGAACTTTCATGAAGGGTCCAGCGCTTGACAAAACCTGGATTCATAAACAGAATCTGCCCCAATATGCTCGGTCAAAAACCGAGCAAGACTAGACATTGAAACGCGAATATCTTGAGCTTCTGGTTTTCAAATTGCATGATTCAATAATCCAGAGTCATCTATTCGTGTATACCTACAACTTTCATGAAGGCTCCAGCACGAGACAAAACCTGGATTCATAAACAGAATCTGCCCCAATATGCTAGGTCCAAAACCAAGCAAGACTAGACATTGAAACCCGAATATCTTGAGCTTCTGGTTTTCAAATTGCATGATTCAAAAATCCAGAGTCATCTATTCGTGTATACCTACAACTTTCATGAAGGGTCCAGAACGAGACAAAACCTGGATTCATAAACAGAATCTGCCCCAATATGCTAGGTCAAAAACCGAGCAAGACTACACATTCAAACGCGAATATCTTGAGCTTCTGGTTTTCAAATTGCATGATTCAAGAACCCAGAGTCATCTATTCGTGTATACCTACAAGTTTCATGAAGGATCCAGCGCGAGACAAAACTTGGATTCATAAACAGAATCTGCCCCAATATGCTAGGTCCAAAACCGAGCAAGACTACACATTCAAACGCGAATATCTTGAGCTTCTGGTTTTCAAATTGCATGATTCAAAAATCCAGAGTCATCTATTCGTGTATACCTACAACTTTCATGAAGGGTCCAGCGCTTGACAAAACCTGGATTCATAAACAGAATCTGCCCCAATATGCTAGGTCCAAAACCAAGCAAGACTAGACATTGAAACGCGAATATCTTGAGCTTCTGGTTTTCAAATTGCATGATTCAATAACCCAGAGTCATCTATTCGTGTATACCTACAACTTTCATGAAGGGTCCAGAACGAGACAAAACCTGGATTCATAAACTGAATCTGCCCCAATATGCTAGGTCCAAAACCAAGCAAGACTAGACATTGAAATGTGAATATCTTGAGCTTCTGGTTTTCAAATTGCATGATTCAAAAATCCAGAGTCATCTATTCGTGTAGACCTACAACTTTCATGAAGGGACCAATGCGAGACAAAACCTGGATTCATAAACAGAATCTACCCCAGTATGCTCGGTCAAAAACCCAGCAAGACTAGATATTGAAACCCGAATATCTTGAGCTTCTGGTTTTCAAATTGCATGATTCAAAAACCTAGAGTCATCTATTCGTCTAGACCTACAACTTTCATGAAGGGTCCAGCGCGAGACAAAACCTGGATTCATAAACAGAATCTGCCCCAATATGCTCGGTCAAAAACCGAGCAAGACTACACATTCAAACGCGAATATCTTGAGCTTCTGGTTTTCAAATTGCATGATTCAAAAATCCAGAGTCATCTATTCGTGTATACCTACAACTTTCATGAAGGGTCCAGCGCTTGACAAAACCTGGATTCATAAACAGAATCTGCCCCAATATGCTAGGTCCAAAACCGAGCAAGACTACACATTCAAACGCGAATATCTTGAGCTTCTGGTTTTCAAATTGCATGATTCAAAAATCCAGAGTCATCTATTCGTGTATACCTACAACTTTCATGAAGGGTCCAGCGCTTGACAAAACCTGGATTCATAAACAGAATCTGCCCCAATATGCTAGGTCCAAAACCAAGCAAGACTAGACATTGAAACGCGAATATCTTGAGCTTCTGGTTTTCAAATTGCATGATTCAATAACCCAGAGTCATCTATTCGTGTATACCTACAACTTTCATGAAGGGTCCAGAACGAGACAAAACCTGGATTCATAAACTGAATCTGCCCCAATATGCTAGGTCCAAAACCAAGCAAGACTAGACATTGAAATGTGAATATCTTGAGCTTCTGGTTTTCAAATTGCATGATTCAAAAATCCAGAGTCATCTATTCGTGTAGACCTACAACTTTCATGAAGGGACCAATGCGAGACAAAACCTGGATTCATAAACAGAATCTACCCCAGTATGCTCGGTCAAAAACCCAGCAAGACTAGATATTGAAACCCGAATATCTTGAGCTTCTGGTTTTCAAATTGCATGATTCAAAAACCTAGAGTCATCTATTCGTCTAGACCTACAACTTTCATGAAGGGTCCAGCGCGAGACAAAACCTGGATTCATAAACAGAATCTGCCCCAATATGCTCGGTCAAAAACCGAGCAAGACTAGACATTCAAACGCGAATATCTTGAGCTTCTGGTTTTCAAATTGCATGATTCAAGAACCCAGAGTCATCTATTCGTGTATACCTACAAGTTTCATGAAGGATCCAGCGCGAGACAAAACTTGGATTCATAAACAGAATCTGCCCCAATATGCTAGGTCCAAAACCGAGCAAGACTACACATTCAAACGCGAATATCTTGAGCTTCTGGTTTTCAAATTGCATGATTCAAAAATCCAGAGTCATCTATTCGTGTATACCTACAACTTTCATGAAGGGTCCAGCGCTTGACAAAACCTGGATTCATAAACAGAATCTGCCCCAATATGCTAGGTCCAAAACCAAGCAAGACTAGACATTGAAACGCGAATATCTTGAGCTTCTGGTTTTCAAATTGATTGATTCAATAACCCAGAGTCATCTATTCGTGTATACCTACAACTTTCATGAAGGGTCCAGAACGAGACAAAACCTGGATTCATAAACTGAATCTGCCCCAATATGCTAGGTCCAAAACCAAGCAAGACTAGACATTGAAATGTGAATATCTTGAGCTTCTGGTTTTCAAATTGCATGATTCAAAAATCCAGAGTCATCTATTCGTGTAGACCTACAACTTTCATGAAGGGACCAATGCGAGACAAAACCTGGATTCATAAACAGAATCTACCCCAGTATGCTCGGTCAAAAACCCAGCAAGACTAGATATTGAAACCCGAATATCTTGAGCTTCTGGTTTTCAAATTGCATGATTCAAAAACCTAGAGTCATCTATTCGTCTAGACCTACAACTTTCATGAAGGGTCCAGCGCGAGACAAAACCTGGATTCATAAACAGAATCTGCCCCAATATGCTCGGTCAAAAACCGAGCAAGACTAGACATTGAAACGTGAATATCTTGAGCTTCTGGTTTTCAAATTGCATGATTCAAAAATCTAGAGTCATCTATTCGTCTAGACCTAGAACTTTCATGAAGTGTCCAGCGCTTGACAAAACCTGGATTCATAAACAGAATCTGCCCCAATATGCTCGGTCAAAAACCGAGCAAGACTAGACATTGAAACGCAAATATCTTGAGGTTCTGTTTTTCAAATTGCATGATTCAAAAATCCAGTGTCATCTATTCGTGTATACCTACAACTTTCATGAAGGGTCCAGCGCGAGACAAAACCTGGATTCATAAACAGAATCTGCCCCAATATGCTCGGTCAAAAACCGAGCAAGACTAGAGATTCAAACGCGAATATCTTGAGCTTCCGGTTTTCAAATTGCGTGATTCAAAAATCCAGAGTCATCTATTCGTGTATACCTACAACTTTCATGAAGGGTCCAGCACGAGACAAAACCTGGATTCATAAACAGAATCTGCCCCAATATGCTAGGTCCAAAACCAAGCAAGACTAGACATTGAAACGCAAATATCTTGAGCTTCTGGTTTTCAAATTGCATGATTCAAAAATCCAGAGTCATCTATTCGTCTAGACCTAGAACTTTCATGAAGGGTCCAGCGCTTGACAAAACCTGGATTCATAAACAGAATTTGCCCCAATATGCTCGGTCAAAAACCAAGCAAGACTAGACATTGAAACGCGAATATCTTGAGCTTCTGGTTTTCAAATTGCATGATTCAAAAATCCAGAGTCATCTATTCATCTAGACCTAGAACTTTCATGAAGGGTCCAGCGCTTGACAAAACCTGGATTCATAAACAGAATCTGCCCCAATATGCTCGGTCAAAAACCGAGCAAGACTAGAGATTCAAACGCGAATATCTTGAGCTTCCGGTTTTCAAATTGCGTGATTCAAAAATCCAGAGTCATCTATTCGTGTATACCTACAACTTTCATGAAGGGTCCAGCACGAGACAAAACCTGGATTCATAAACAGAATCTGCCCCAATATGCTAGGTCCAAAACCAAGCAAGACTAGACATTGAAACGCAAATATCTTGAGCTTCTGGTTTTCAAATTGCATGATTCAAAAATCCAGAGTCATCTATTCGTCTAGACCTAGAACTTTCATGAAGGGTCCAGCGCTTGACAAAACCTGGATTCATAAACAGAATTTGCCCCAATATGCTCGGTCAAAAACCGAGCAAGACTAAACATTGAAACGCGAATATCTTGAGCTTCTGGTTTTCAAATTGCATGATTCAAAAATCCAGAGTCATCTATTCATCTAGACCTAGAACTTTCATGAAGGGTCCAGCGCTTGACAAAACCTGGATTCATAAACAGAATCTGCCCCAATATGCTAGGTCCAAAACCAAGCAAGACTAGACATTGAAACGCGAATATCTTGAGCTTCTGGTTTTCAAATTGCATGATTCAAAAATCCAGAGTCATCTATTCGTGTAGACCTACAACTTTCATGAAGGGTCCACCGCGAGAGAAAACCTGGATTCATAAACAGAATCTGCCCCAATATGCTAGGTCCAAAACCAAGCAAGACTAGATATTGAAACGCGAATATCTTGAGCTTCTGGTTTTCAAATTGCATGATTCAATAATCCAGAGTCATCTATTCGTGTATACCTACAACTTTCATGAAGGGTCCAGAATGAGACAAAACCTGGATTCATAAACAGAATCTGCCCCAATATGCTAGGTCCAAAACCAAGCAAGACTAGACATTGAAACGCGAATATCTTGAGCTTCTGGTTCTCAAATTGCATGATTCAAAAATCCAGAGTCATCTATTCGTCTAGACCTACAACTTTCATGAAGGGTCCAGCGCGAGACAAAACCTGGATTCATAAACAGAATCTGCCCCAATATGCTCGGTCAAAAACCGAGCAAGACTAGACATTCAAACGCGAATATCTTGAGCTTCTGGTTTTCAAATTGCCTGATTCAAAAATCCACTGTCATCTATTCGTGTATACCTACAACTTTCATGAAGGGTCCAGTGTGAGACAAAACCTGGATTCATAAACAGAATCTGCCCCAATATGCTCGGTCAAAAACCGAGCAAGACTAGAGATTCAAACGCGAATATCTTGAGCTTCTGGTTTTCAAATTGCGTGATTCAAAAATCCAGAGTCATCTATTCGTGTATACCTACAACTTTCATGAAGGGTCTAGCACGAGACAAAACCTGGATTCATAAACAGAATCTGCCCCAATATGCTAGGTCCAAAACCAAGCAAGACTAGATATTGAAACGCAAATATCTTGAGCTTCTGGTTTTCAAATTGCATGATTCAAAAATCCAGAGTCATCTATTCGTCTAGACCTAGAACTTTCATGAAGGGTCCAGTGCTTGACAAAACCTGGATTCATAAACAGAATGTGCCCCAATATGCTCGGTCAAAAACCGAGCAAGACTAGACATTGAAACGCGAATATCTTGAGCTTCTGGTTTTCAAATTGCATGATTCAAAAATCCTGAGTCATCTATTCGTCTAGACCTAGAACTTTCATGAAGGGTCCAGCGCTTGACAAAACCTGGATTCATAAACAGAATCTGCCCCAATATGCTCGGTCAAAAACCGAGCAAGACTAGACATTGAAACGTGAATATCTTGAGCTTCTGGTTTTCAAATTGCATGATTCAAAAATCCAGAGTCATCTATTCGTGTAGACCTACAACTTTCATGAAGGGACCAATGCGAGACAAAACCTGGATTCATAAACAGAATCTACCCCAGTATGCTCGGTCAAAAACCCAGCAAGACTAGATATTGAAACCCGAATATCTTGAGCTTCTGGTTTTCAAATTGCATGATTCAAAAACCTAGAGTCATCTATTCGTCTAGACCTACAACTTTCATGAAGGGTCCAGCGCGAGACAAAACCTGGATTCATAAACAGAATCTGCCCCAATATGCTCGGTCAAAAACCGAGCAAGACTAGACATTGAAACGTGAATATCTTGAGCTTCTGGTTTTCAAATTGCATGATTCAAAAATCTAGAGTCATCTATTCGTCTAGACCTAGAACTTTCATGAAGTGTCCAGCGCTTGACAAAACCTGGATTCATAAACAGAATCTGCCCCAATATGCTCGGTCAAAAACCGAGCAAGACTAGACATTGAAACGCAAATATCTTGAGGTTCTGTTTTTCAAATTGCATGATTCAAAAATCCAGTGTCATCTATTCGTGTATACCTACAACTTTCATGAAGGGTCCAGCGCGAGACAAAACCTGGATTCATAAACAGAATCTGCCCCAATATGCTCGGTCAAAAACCGAGCAAGACTAGAGATTCAAACGCGAATATCTTGAGCTTCCGGTTTTCAAATTGCGTGATTCAAAAATCCAGAGTCATCTATTCGTGTATACCTACAACTTTCATGAAGGGTCCAGCACGAGACAAAACCTGGATTCATAAACAGAATCTGCCCCAATATGCTAGGTCCAAAACCAAGCAAGACTAGACATTGAAACGCAAATATCTTGAGCTTCTGGTTTTCAAATTGCATGATTCAAAAATCCAGAGTCATCTATTCGTCTAGACCTAGAACTTTCATGAAGGGTCCAGCGCTTGACAAAACCTGGATTCATAAACAGAATTTGCCCCAATATGCTCGGTCAAAAACCAAGCAAGACTAGACATTGAAACGCGAATATCTTGAGCTTCTGGTTTTCAAATTGCATGATTCAAAAATCCAGAGTCATCTATTCATCTAGACCTAGAACTTTCATGAAGGGTCCAGCGCTTGACAAAACCTGGATTCATAAACAGAATCTGCCCCAATATGCTCGGTCAAAAACCGAGCAAGACTAGAGATTCAAACGCGAATATCTTGAGCTTCCGGTTTTCAAATTGCGTGATTCAAAAATCCAGAGTCATCTATTCGTGTATACCTACAACTTTCATGAAGGGTCCAGCACGAGACAAAACCTGGATTCATAAACAGAATCTGCCCCAATATGCTAGGTCCAAAACCAAGCAAGACTAGACATTGAAACGCAAATATCTTGAGCTTCTGGTTTTCAAATTGCATGATTCAAAAATCCAGAGTCATCTATTCGTCTAGACCTAGAACTTTCATGAAGGGTCCAGCGCTTGACAAAACCTGGATTCATAAACAGAATTTGCCCCAATATGCTCGGTCAAAAACCGAGCAAGACTAAACATTGAAACGCGAATATCTTGAGCTTCTGGTTTTCAAATTGCATGATTCAAAAATCCAGAGTCATCTATTCATCTAGACCTAGAACTTTCATGAAGGGTCCAGCGCTTGACAAAACCTGGATTCATAAACAGAATCTGCCCCAATATGCTAGGTCCAAAACCAAGCAAGACTAGACATTGAAACGCGAATATCTTGAGCTTCTGGTTTTCAAATTGCATGATTCAAAAATCCAGAGTCATCTATTCGTGTAGACCTACAACTTTCATGAAGGGTCCACCGCGAGAGAAAACCTGGATTCATAAACAGAATCTGCCCCAATATGCTAGGTCCAAAACCAAGCAAGACTAGATATTGAAACGCGAATATCTTGAGCTTCTGGTTTTCAAATTGCATGATTCAAAAACCTAGAGTCATCTATTCGTCTAGACCTACAACTTTCATGAAGGGTCCAGCGCGAGACAAAACCTGGATTCATAAACAGAATCTGCCCCAATATGCTCGGTCAAAAACCGAGCAAGACTAGACATTGAAACGTGAATATCTTGAGCTTCTGGTTTTCAAATTGCATGATTCAAAAATCTAGAGTCATCTATTCGTCTAGACCTAGAACTTTCATGAAGTGTCCAGCGCTTGACAAAACCTGGATTCATAAACAGAATCTGCCCCAATATGCTCGGTCAAAAACCGAGCAAGACTAGACATTGAAACGCAAATATCTTGAGCTTCTGGTTTTCAAATTGCATGATTCAAAAATCCAGAGTCATCTATTCGTCTAGACCTAGAACTTTCATGAAGGGTCCAGTGCTTGACAAAACCTGGATTCATAAACAGAATTTGCCCCAATATGCTCGGTCAAAAACCGAGCAAGACTAGACATTGAAACGCGAATATCTTGAGCTTCTGGTTTTCAAATTGCATGATTCAAAAATCCAGAGTCATCTATTCATCTAGACCTAGAACTTTCATGAAGGGTCCAGCGCTTGACAAAACCTGGATTCATAAACAGAATCTGCCCCAATATGCTAGGTCCAAAACCAAGCAAGACTAGACATTGAAATGCGAATATCTTGAGCTTCCGGTTTTCAAATTGCGTGATTCAAAAATCCAGAGTCATCTATTCGTGTATACCTACAACTTTCATGAAGGGTCCAGCACGAGACAAAACCTGGATTCATAAACAGAATCTGCCCCAATATGCTAGGTCCAAAACCAAGCAAGACTAGACATTGAAACGCAAATATCTTGAGCTTCTGGTTTTCAAATTGCATGATTCAAAAATCCAGAGTCATCTATTCGTCTAGACCTAGAACTTTCATGAAGGGTCCAGCGCTTGACAAAACCTGGATTCATAAACAGAATTTGCCCCAATATGCTCGGTCAAAAACCGAGCAAGACTAGACATTGAAACGCGAATATCTTGAGCTTCTGGTTTTCAAATTGCATGATTCAAAAATCCAGAGTCATCTATTCATCTAGACCTAGAACTTTCATGAAGGGTCCAGCGCTTGACAAAACCTGGATTCATAAACAGAATCTGCCCCAATATGCTCGGTCAAAAACCGAGCAAGACTAGAGATTCAAACGCGAATATCTTGAGCTTCTGGTTTTCAAATTGCGTGATTCAAAAATCCAGAGTCATCTATTCGTGTATACCTACAACTTTCATGAAGGGTCCAGCACGAGACAAAACCTGGATTCATAAACAGAATCTGCCCCAATATGCTAGGTCCAAAACCAAGCAAGACTAGACATTGAAACGCAAATATCTTGAGCTTCTGGTTTTCAAATTGCATGATTCAAAAATCCAGAGTCATCTATTCGTCTAGACCTAGAACTTTCATGAAGGGTCCAGCGCTTGACAAAACCTGGATTCATAAACAGAATTTGCCCCAATATGCTCGGTCAAAAACCGAGCAAGACTAAACATTGAAACGCGAATATCTTGAGCTTCTGGTTTTCAAATTGCATGATTCAAAAATCCACTGTCATCTATTCGTGTATACCTACAACTTTCATGAAGGGTCCAGTGTGAGACAAAACCTGGATTCATAAACAGAATCTGCCCCAATATGCTCGGTCAAAAACCGAGCAAGACTAGAGATTCAAACGCGAATATCTTGAGCTTCTGGTTTTCAAATTGCGTGATTCAAAAATCCAGAGTCATCTATTCGTGTATACCTACAACTTTCATGAAGGGTCTAGCACGAGACAAAACCTGGATTCATAAACAGAATCTGCCCCAATATGCTAGGTCCAAAACCAAGCAAGACTAGATATTGAAACGCAAATATCTTGAGCTTCTGGTTTTCAAATTGCATGATTCAAAAATCCAGAGTCATCTATTCGTGTATACCTACAACTTTCATGAAGGGTCCAGCACGAGACAAAACCTGGATTCATAAACAGAATCTGCCCCAATATGCTAGGTCCAAAACCAAGCAAGACTAGACATTGAAACGCAAATATCTTGAGCTTCTGGTTTTCAAATTGCATGATTCAAAAATCCAGAGTCATCTATTCGTCTAGACCTAGAACTTTCATGAAGGGTCCAGCGCTTGACAAAACCTGGATTCATAAACAGAATTTGCCCCAATATGCTCGGTCAAAAACCGAGCAAGACTAAACATTGAAACGCGAATATCTTGAGCTTCTGGTTTTCAAATTGCATGATTCAAAAATCCAGAGTCATCTATTCATCTAGACCTAGAACTTTCATGAAGGGTCCAGCGCTTGACAAAACCTGGATTCATAAACAGAATCTGCCCCAATATGCTAGGTCCAAAACCAAGCAAGACTAGACATTGAAACGCGAATATCTTGAGCTTCTGGTTTTCAAATTGCATGATTCAAAAATCCAGAGTCATCTATTCGTGTAGACCTACAACTTTCATGAAGGGTCCACCGCGAGAGAAAACCTGGATTCATAAACAGAATCTGCCCCAATATGCTAGGTCCAAAACCAAGCAAGACTAGATATTGAAACGCGAATATCTTGAGCTTCTGGTTTTCAAATTGCATGATTCAAAAACCTAGAGTCATCTATTCGTCTAGACCTACAACTTTCATGAAGGGTCCAGCGCGAGACAAAACCTGGATTCATAAACAGAATCTGCCCCAATATGCTCGGTCAAAAACCGAGCAAGACTAGACATTGAAACGTGAATATCTTGAGCTTCTGGTTTTCAAATTGCATGATTCAAAAATCTAGAGTCATCTATTCGTCTAGACCTAGAACTTTCATGAAGTGTCCAGCGCTTGACAAAACCTGGATTCATAAACAGAATCTGCCCCAATATGCTCGGTCAAAAACCGAGCAAGACTAGACATTGAAACGCAAATATCTTGAGCTTCTGGTTTTCAAATTGCATGATTCAAAAATCCAGAGTCATCTATTCGTCTAGACCTAGAACTTTCATGAAGGGTCCAGTGCTTGACAAAACCTGGATTCATAAACAGAATTTGCCCCAATATGCTCGGTCAAAAACCGAGCAAGACTAGACATTGAAACGCGAATATCTTGAGCTTCTGGTTTTCAAATTGCATGATTCAAAAATCCAGAGTCATCTATTCATCTAGACCTAGAACTTTCATGAAGGGTCCAGCGCTTGACAAAACCTGGATTCATAAACAGAATCTGCCCCAATATGCTAGGTCCAAAACCAAGCAAGACTAGACATTGAAATGCGAATATCTTGAGCTTCCGGTTTTCAAATTGCGTGATTCAAAAATCCAGAGTCATCTATTCGTGTATACCTACAACTTTCATGAAGGGTCCAGCACGAGACAAAACCTGGATTCATAAACAGAATCTGCCCCAATATGCTAGGTCCAAAACCAAGCAAGACTAGACATTGAAACGCAAATATCTTGAGCTTCTGGTTTTCAAATTGCATGATTCAAAAATCCAGAGTCATCTATTCGTCTAGACCTAGAACTTTCATGAAGGGTCCAGCGCTTGACAAAACCTGGATTCATAAACAGAATTTGCCCCAATATGCTCGGTCAAAAACCGAGCAAGACTAGACATTGAAACGCGAATATCTTGAGCTTCTGGTTTTCAAATTGCATGATTCAAAAATCCAGAGTCATCTATTCATCTAGACCTAGAACTTTCATGAAGGGTCCAGCGCTTGACAAAACCTGGATTCATAAACAGAATCTGCCCCAATATGCTCGGTCAAAACCGAGCAAGACTAGAGATTCAAACGCGAATATCTTGAGCTTCTGGTTTTCAAATTGCGTGATTCAAAAATCCAGAGTCATCTATTCGTGTATACCTACAACTTTCATGAAGGGTCCAGCACGAGACAAAACCTGGATTCATAAACAGAATCTGCCCCAATATGCTAGGTCCAAAACCAAGCAAGACTAGACATTGAAACGCAAATATCTTGAGCTTCTGGTTTTCAAATTGCATGATTCAAAAATCCAGAGTCATCTATTCGTCTAGACCTAGAACTTTCATGAAGGGTCCAGCGCTTGACAAAACCTGGATTCATAAACAGAATTTGCCCCAATATGCTCGGTCAAAAACCGAGCAAGACTAAACATTGAAACGCGAATATCTTGAGCTTCTGGTTTTCAAATTGCATGATTCAAAAATCCACTGTCATCTATTCGTGTATACCTACAACTTTCATGAAGGGTCCAGTGTGAGACAAAACCTGGATTCATAAACAGAATCTGCCCCAATATGCTCGGTCAAAAACCGAGCAAGACTAGAGATTCAAACGCGAATATCTTGAGCTTCTGGTTTTCAAATTGCGTGATTCAAAAATCCAGAGTCATCTATTCGTGTATACCTACAACTTTCATGAAGGGTCTAGCACGAGACAAAACCTGGATTCATAAACAGAATCTGCCCCAATATGCTAGGTCCAAAACCAAGCAAGACTAGATATTGAAACGCAAATATCTTGAGCTTCTGGTTTTCAAATTGCATGATTCAAAAATCCAGAGTCATCTATTCGTCTAGACCTAGAACTTTCATGAAGGGTCCAGTGCTTGACAAAACCTGGATTCATAAACAGAATGTGCCCCAATATGCTCGGTCAAAAACCGAGCAAGACTAGACATTGAAACGCGAATATCTTGAGCTTCTGGTTTTCAAATTGCATGATTCAAAAATCCTGAGTCATCTATTCGTCTAGACCTAGAACTTTCATGAAGGGTCCAGCGCTTGACAAAACCTGGATTCATAAACAGAATCTGCCCCAATATGCTCGGTCAAAAACCGAGCAAGACTAGACATTGAAACGTGAATATCTTGAGCTTCTGGTTTTCAAATTGCATGATTCAAAAATCCAGAGTCATCTATTCGTGTAGACCTACAACTTTCATGAAGGGACCAATGCGAGACAAAACCTGGATTCATAAACAGAATCTACCCCAGTATGCTCGGTCAAAAACCCAGCAAGACTAGATATTGAAACCCGAATATCTTGAGCTTCTGGTTTTCAAATTGCATGATTCAAAAACCTAGAGTCATCTATTCGTCTAGACCTACAACTTTCATGAAGGGTCCAGCGCGAGACAAAACCTGGATTCATAAACAGAATCTGCCCCAATATGCTCGGTCAAAAACCGAGCAAGACTAGACATTGAAACGTGAATATCTTGAGCTTCTGGTTTTCAAATTGCATGATTCAAAAATCCAGAGTCATCTATTCGTGTATACCTACAACTTTCATGAAGGGTCCAGCACGAGACAAAACCTGGATTCATAAACAGAATCTGCCCCAATATGCTAGGTCCAAAACCAAGCAAGACTAGACATTGAAACGCAAATATCTTGAGCTTCTGGTTTTCAAATTGCATGATTCAAAAATCCAGAGTCATCTATTCGTCTAGACCTAGAACTTTCATGAAGGGTCCAGTGCTTGACAAAACCTGGATTCATAAACAGAATTTGCCCCAATATGCTCGGTCAAAAACCGAGCAAGACTAGACATTGAAACGCGAATATCTTGAGCTTCTGGTTTTCAAATTGCATGATTCAAAAATCCAGAGTCATCTATTCATCTAGACCTAGAACTTTCATGAAGGGTCCAGCGCTTGACAAAACCTGGATTCATAAACAGAATCTGCCCCAATATGCTAGGTCCAAAACCAAGCAAGACTAGACATTGAAATGCGAATATCTTGAGCTTCCGGTTTTCAAATTGCGTGATTCAAAAATCCAGAGTCATCTATTCGTGTATACCTACAACTTTCATGAAGGGTCCAGCACGAGACAAAACCTGGATTCATAAACAGAATCTGCCCCAATATGCTAGGTCCAAAACCAAGCAAGACTAGACATTGAAACGCAAATATCTTGAGCTTCTGGTTTTTCAAATTGCATGATTCAAAAATCCAGAGTCATCTATTCGTCTAGACCTAGAACTTTCATGAAGGGTCCAGCGCTTGACAAAACCTGGATTCATAAACAGAATTTGCCCCAATATGCTCGGTCAAAAACCGAGCAAGACTAGACATTGAAACGCGAATATCTTGAGCTTCTGGTTTTCAAATTGCATGATTCAAAAATCCAGAGTCATCTATTCATCTAGACCTAGAACTTTCATGAAGGGTCCAGCGCTTGACAAAACCTGGATTCATAAACAGAATCTGCCCCAATATGCTCGGTCAAAAACCGAGCAAGACTAGAGATTCAAACGCGAATATCTTGAGCTTCTGGTTTTCAAATTGCGTGATTCAAAAATCCAGAGTCATATATTCGTGTATACCTACAACTTTCATGAAGGGTCCAGCACGAGACAAAACCTGGATTCATAAACAGAATCTGCCCCAATATGCTAGGTCCAAAACCAAGCAAGACTAGACATTGAAACGCAAATATCTTGAGCTTCTGGTTTTCAAATTGCATGATTCAAAAATCCAGAGTCATCTATTCGTCTAGACCTAGAACTTTCATGAAGGGTCCAGCGCTTGACAAAACCTGGATTCATAAACAGAATTTGCCCCAATATGCTCGGTCAAAAACCGAGCAAGACTAAACATTGAAACGCGAATATCTTGAGCTTCTGGTTTTCAAATTGCATGATTCAAAAATCCAGAGTCATCTATTCATCTAGACCTAGAACTTTCATGAAGGGTCCAGCGCTTGACAAAACCTGGATTCATAAACAGAATCTGCCCCAATATGCTAGGTCCAAAACCAAGCAAGACTAGACATTGAAACGCGAATATCTTGAGCTTCTGGTTTTCAAATTGCATGATTCAAAAATCCAGAGTCATCTATTCGTGTAGACCTACAACTTTCATGAAGGGTCCACCGCGAGAGAAAACCTGGATTCATAAACAGAATCTGCCCCAATATGCTAGGTCCAAAACCAAGCAAGACTAGATATTGAAACGCGAATATCTTGAGCTTCTGGTTTTCAAATTGCATGATTCAATAATCCAGAGTCATCTATTCGTGTATACCTACAACTTTCATGAAGGGTCCAGAATGAGACAAAACCTGGATTCATAAACAGAATCTGCCCCAATATGCTAGGTCCAAAACCAAGCAAGACTAGACATTGAAACGCGAATATCTTGAGCTTCTGGTTCTCAAATTGCATGATTCAAAAATCCAGAGTCATCTATTCGTCTAGACCTACAACTTTCATGAAGGGTCCAGCGCGAGACAAAACCTGGATTCATAAACAGAATCTGCCCCAATATGCTCGGTCAAAAACCGAGCAAGACTAGACATTCAAACGCGAATATCTTGAGCTTCTGGTTTTCAAATTGCCTGATTCAAAAATCCACTGTCATCTATTCGTGTATACCTACAACTTTCATGAAGGGTCCAGCGTGAGACAAAACCTGGATTCATAAACAGAATCTGCCCCAATATGCTCGGTCAAAAACCGAGCAAGACTAGAGATTCAAACGCGAATATCTTGAGCTTCTGGTTTTCAAATTGCGTGATTCAAAAATCCAGAGTCATCTATTCGTGTATACCTACAACTTTCATGAAGGGTCTAGCACGAGACAAAACCTGGATTCATAAACAGAATCTGCCCCAATATGCTAGGTCCAAAACCAAGCAAGACTAGATATTGAAACGCGAATATCTTGAGCTTCTGGTTTTCAAATTGCATGATTCAAAAATCCAGAGTCATCTATTCGTCTAGACCTAGAACTTTCATGAAGGGTCCAGTGCTTGACAAAACCTGGATTCATAAACAGAATGTGCCCCAATATGCTCGGTCAAAAACCGAGCAAGACTAGACATTGAAACGCGAATATCTTGAGCTTCTGGTTTTCAAATTGCATGATTCAAAAATCCTGAGTCATCTATTCGTCTAGACCTAGAACTTTCATGAAGGGTCCAGTGCTTGACAAAACCTGGATTCATAAACAGAATCTGCCCCAATATGCTCGGTCAAAAACCGAGCAAGACTAGACATTGAAACGTGAATATCTTGAGCTTCTGGTTTTCAAATTGCATGATTCAAAAATCCAGAGTCATCTATTCGTGTAGACCTACAACTTTCATGAAGGGACCAATGCGAGACAAAACCTGGATTCATAAACAGAATCTACCCCAGTATGCTCGGTCAAAAACCCAGCAAGACTAGATATTGAAACCCGAATATCTTGAGCTTCTGGTTTTCAAATTGCATGATTCAAAAACCTAGAGTCATCTATTCGTCTAGACCTACAACTTTCATGAAGGGTCCAGCGCGAGACAAAACCTGGATTCATAAACAGAATCTGCCCCAATATGCTCGGTCAAAAACCGAGCAAGACTAGACATTGAAACGTGAATATCTTGAGCTTCTGGTTTTCAAATTGCATGATTCAAAAATCCAGAGTCATCTATTCGTCTAGACCTAGAACTTTCATGAAGTGTCCAGCGCTTGACAAAACCTGGATTCATAAACAGAATCTGCCCCAATATGCTCGGTCAAAAACCGAGCAAGACTAGACATTGAAACGCGAATATCTTGAGGTTCTGTTTTTCAAATTGCATGATTCAAAAATCCAGTGTCATCTATTCGTGTATACCTACAACTTTCATGAAGGGTCCAGCGCGAGACAAAACCTGGATTCATAAACAGAATCTGCCCCAATATGCTCGGTCAAAAACCGAGCAAGACTAGAGATTCAAACGCGAATATCTTGAGCTTCCGGTTTTCAAATTGCGTGATT
>CAWVQO010000560.1:0-107088 GCA_963932275.1 Andrena praecox
GCTGGTCCTTTTGACGCATAAATATTTTCTAATTTTACCCATACCTCTCTGGCAGTCTCGCATCCTCTAATTTGATTTAACTCTGATGGACGGATTGACAAGATTAAGTCAGCTTTCGCTTTTCTATCGCCGATCGCCCATGCTTCCAGAGCCGCTCTCGACGCGATATCTCCAACGGTGACTTCCGGTTTAATCTTCTCACCACTTGGATATCCCCATGCATCATTTTTCGTTAGGAGTGCCTCCACTTGCATTCTCCATGTATCGTAATTGTCTTTTGACAATGTTTCGATGCGAATAGGATTCATTTCGCCTCGATGAGTTCCGATCTTTCTAACCTCTTCACCCACGTGTTCACGCACTTTCGCGCTTCACTATTATCGTTAACTATTACGCGTTTACCGGCTTTCTGGGCCCATAACCTGTTAGAGTTATACAGATAAATAAACACCGGTAAGCTGGACAATAATATCGTATATTTGTACATAAAAGAAAGATATGAGTAATCGGTAAGTCTACAGCGTAAATTTACAGCGTGCCAGAGCGATCGAGGTACTGACTGGATTTCCCCCACGCGTACGATCACCTCGCGTCGGCCAATCGGCACGGGCAGGCTGGCGCCAATTACAAATTCCATCTTAACACTGCCGATCCCATAAATCGCGCCATGGATGAGCTTAATCAGTGCCCCGCGGACATTGATTTATTTCAAGCCTCCCTCGCGTCGTTCAGGAATCAGTTACTTAGGAGACTGCCACCTCGGTAACCTAGCGTTTCACCGGGTACAGCGATATAGCCGTGTATAGACTGGCATGTTCTTGTGTTGTTACTGTTGTTTTGTTACTTTACTTTATGTTCGCACCGACACGCGCGTGAAAATTCGATTTTTTCTTTCGGGGTTGTAAGGCCCGATTCACCTTGCAGAACGCGTGTAGCCGGTCGATCGTATCACCTGCCAAATTAATATTAGGTGATTGTTTTGAAAGTACGATTTGAATAGACTCTGATCAGAACTTGAGAATTGTCTTAGTTCGTGCTTGTGGTCCGAACGATGACCTGATCAAGCAGACGAACCTTGCTTGTAGAGCGCTGATTGAATTCTGCCTTGTCCACCTTTTCGATGTCAAAGGTAGACAAGGCATCGGAATTTGGGAGGTGCCAAAAATGTCTGATTGGTCCCGCTTTCCTTGAAGAGGAGGAACCTTCCCTCTGCGATTTCGGTGGTGGAGGAGGAACCTTCTCCCTCTTGGTGACGTAGCGGTGGAAAAACCCGACAGCTGACTGCCAAACCTCGTCAAGTTGATCGGCTGGAGCGTCTCGCTAGGGTCGCGGTTTATGACCGTATTGTCTCACGAGGCAGCGGTGGTCGACGGTATGTGCCGGTTCGAAGTTACCGTATACCACCAGCTGCCAGAGCAATCAACGGATTTACTCAGAGCAAGGACGGTCAAGGTGTCCAAAAAAATGGCACGATGTCGATTGCCGCCTATTAGACATCTGACAGGCAAATGTTCCCCGAAACGCGTTGAAGGTAAACAATTGCCGGGTAATAATGATCTTTGAATTTCCGCCTCGCTCTGAGCCCCCTTTTGTTCCCGTAAGACGGAACACTTTATATTCTATGTTTTTCGTTTTATTTTATTTTTAATTTATTGTATTTTATTGTATGTTTCTTTATCTTAGTATTTTGTCTACACTTTGTATTCTAAAGGGTTCTCTCGTTGAATCAATAATAATAATAATAATAATAATAATATTTTTTAGCCAACTTGCTTAAATTCGAGTTATTAAATTGATTCCAAAATTTGAGTGGACAATCTTTCATTGGTATTGGAGGTTGATTTAAATAATATTTCAGGTCTTCCGGCATTTCATTTTGGTTTACAACTTCCTTCGATTTAATAGAAGTTATTGCCAAATTTTCATGGTACGACCAAAAATTAGTTTTTTGAACTACTGTATTCGTGGAAGTTTGCGTTTGGTCTGTATTACTAGTATTTAAAATTATACTATTTACAGCCTTTATTATTTTGTTGATAGCATGGGAGCAGGCTATTTTATCCGCAAAATGAAGTCGTTTAAACCTTGGGTCCAAAATAGTGGCTATTGCAAGATTTGAAACTTCCTCGACGCAGTCGAATCTTTGATTGAACTGTTCTAATAGTAGTTGTTTCAACCGAGCACCAGTATTCGTTTCAGGATTTGTGATTTGTAAATTTCTTCTTAAAGTATTTACTATTGGAATGATCTTAGTGCCTGTTAGATAAGATTCTCCGGATACAATATTTGTGGCATCGTCAAATGACTTTAAAAGTTCAGCAAATTCCTTAATACTTTGTAATTCAGATGAAGTTAGCATCTGTGGAGCTGTAGGAATCTGTAAAAGTATTAAGCTTACTTCATCTGACAATTCTATAAATCTGTTTAGCATAGCATATGTAGAATTCCACCTTGTTTCTACTGACTGAATAAGTTTTAGATCTGAAACCGATCGCAATTTATCAGCAACAACCACAGATTTCTTGAAGTGTTTTACTATTGTTTTTACTTTTTTGTATATAGAATTTATACTATCGTCAGTATCGTCAGATTCCATCACGTTTGTAGGTACCAAGTTTAAGCTGTGCGCAAAGCATGCTAAATGCTTATCGACACCAAAAGCATCTCTGATAGCTTTTTTTATATTTGCTGCACTATCAGAGACAACTATTGCTATACTATCTTTATTGATCTCCCAATCGTTTATTACTTTCAACAGCTGCACTTGAAGGTAATCGGAGGTATGTCTTTCATCCAATTCATTTACACCAATTGCAGTGGATTTATATTCATCATTTAGTATAAAATGACATGTTACTCCGAGATAGCTCTTCACATTTAATGAGTCCGTCCAAATATCAGTGGTAATAGATAAATGCTCTACGTTTGAGAGCTGACATTTAATTCTATTCGACATCATCTCGTACTTTTCCTGTATCATGTTTGTTACAGTTTTTCTGCAAGGTAATTTGTATAAGGGAGCGATAGTTTTAACAAAAGTTTTAAATCCCTCTCTCTGAACAATCTGATATGGCATGCCATCCTTTGTGATCATGTATAACAGTTTGTTTCTTATTTCAGCAGCTTTTAATCCACCGTCTTGAAATGACCTCTGTTTGATAAAAGTCGCATCTAATTTAGGCTGCTTTTGGGATATTCCACTTAATGCGGCTGATGATGTTGAGGGCCCAGAAGTTACAGATCCTGTGGATAATGTCGGAGATGGAACTGCCTCGTCAAAATGTTCCAAGGCACCATCTTCCTCTTCATCTTCGTGCCTCCGCTTTAGTGTTGGCGTAGACTTATCTGTGGTAGTATGAGCCGTCACCATTTCAAGTTTGGGATGCATACGCTTAAGGTGAAATCTTAAATTCGTGGTATTGCCACATCCCTTCACCTCTTGTTGGCAAATTATGCATCTACCTCCCGTAGATGTTTTTATGAAGTATTTCCAAACTACGCTTTTTGCGGGCACTAAAATAGACAATTAAATAAGATAGGCAACAGTTAAATATTTTAGGACGAGACTATACAACTGTTATATATTATAGTATGAATTCTGAAAATTATGAAGAGAATGTTTATGTTTGGATAAAAGGATCTTAGGAAATTTGTATGCATACTGTTGTGTGATGTGACAACAGCTACGACACCAATGAATTTGGAAAAATTATGTTACCAACACCAATGCTGAAACGTGCAAGTAAAATCTGTTTAAATCAATATAAAGCATGCGTGTGCGACAGGAAAACTGATAAATAGTTCATAATCACATAAATATATACATAATTTGTGATACCAACCATTTAATAATAATTCCGCGTGAACTGCACGTGTATCGTTGTACACATCGCTGTTCCGTTACGTTTACGTTCAGGGTTTAAATGCACCGATTGAATGTATCGAAATTCGATATTTGTGGTTATGTATCGATACAGCAATATATCGCTACATTAAGTATCGATACAAAATATCGAAATTTGGATTGAAAAATATCGATATTTCGATGTATCGATACCTGTATCGCCATCCCTAACTCCGTCTGGGGGACGGAGTCCAAACAGCGGCCAGCCTCCGTCTTCAAGACGGAGTCGAATTAGTATCCGGGCTCCGTCGCGAAGACGGAGTCCCAGCAGCAGGCGGACTCCGTCGCGAAGACGGCGTCCCAGCAGGGAGCAGACTCCATCCTCCTCTAAGTGGATCGAGATAGCTCTCCAGTATAGGAAGCAGGTATGTAGATACGTAGGCGATCTCACGAAAACATTTCTTAAATTCTCATGAAAGTGTGAAGACGTCTAGCCATTATTGCATTAATTAACATAAGATATATGTTTATATTTCATATTACAGTACAGCGATCTAAAACGAGAGATGCGGGAAAGGGTGTTTGGAGGAGGAAGAGGAGGAAAAGGTGGTAGAGGTGGTAGAGGTGGTAGAGGAGGAAGAGGAGGAAGAGGAGGAAGAGGAGGAAGAGGAGGAAGATGAGGAAGAGGAGGAAGAGGAGGAATCAAAAAATATTTTTATTTTAATTGATGTTAATTATAATATATCAATATATACCTAATAAATGTATAGTCTAAAATCTTATATGTATTCAATAATTTTTGTATTCCAAGGCCTTTCATCCCTCGCCCATGAATAATTTTCTCGTATTTATTCGGGCTTTAGTCGAAAATCATATATTCAGTCGAGAAAGTACGAATAAATACCCATAATGCCCATCTCTGGTATTTTGCCATATAATTGAGGCAGTGAGAGCAACGACGGACTATCTCACATTTTTTTTTAAATTGAATTAGTAGCAATAACGTATTCTAATATGCTCTACTAATCATATAAAATAGGGAAATTTTTTTTTTAATATGGATTAGTCCGTTGGTGCTCTCACTGCCTGAATTACTATAACAGAAATTCGACAGCGATTTCAAATGATGTATGTGTTACGGTAAAAGTATTAAATCGGTAGATGTACACATTTTCCGGTATATGTACACATTTACCAGTCAACCAAGCTGGTATATGTATACATTTACCTAACTATGTACTTTTACCGAAACATATGTATGTGTCACAGTAAAAGCGTTAATTTAGTAAATGTATAAAGTTCCCAGCAGTTCCTAGTAAATGTATGCCTAAAATGCATATAACCTAACCTCTAATCGTACGAAAATGTATACATTGACTGCATCACGCTTTTACTGTGACACATGTATCCAGCTAACGCTTCAGTTTGCTATTATTCCACGCTGGCAGTCCTCCCGAGTAGGCGCCATCTCGTATCCACTAGCTGAATTAAATTTGTCACGTGACTTGCTCTCCTTATCGCCAATATGGCGGAACTCGTATTTGGGAATGCAGTCACGCGGATACGTTGTTTGTCCTTATAGGAGCACATTTTGGGCTGGGTGAGGTCTCATTCGAAAGAGGAAGACTCGATACAGCGCGCTCTGGTCATCGTTTGCGTCACAAAACACTTTTTTTTCAACGTTTGCTCTACTTTCTACACTCATATTATTAGATATTAACACAATCTCGTCGAACCATGACCAGAGCGCGTTGCACTGAACCTTCCTCTTTCGAATGAGACCTCACCCAGTCCCAAATATGCTCATATGAGGACAAACAACGAATTCTATAAAACCCATATTTCGGGCCAATTTGTGTCGATTACAGAGCGCTGTTTTACCCGTGTCTACCCCCTTAATCGCCCCCGAATAACCATCCCGTTGACACGCTATTACAAACATTCACGGCACTGACAGATACACGCTTAACATAAACAGACAAACACCCTAATACAAAACATAAAACTAGTACAAAGTAACAAAGAAAATAATTAACCTAACTATCGCTAGCACTCGAAATATTACAATAACAGATTCACACATTACTCAGGAGCCAACCACGGACGCATGTTCGAAGCCGCCCAAGTTCCCAGATTCTGTATCTGAGAATTTTGAAATCCATCTATATCCTTAATCGGATACCGGTCGTTTCTTAAAACTCTGGATACTTCGTAAGGACACTTGTACTCCGATATCAGCTTCGATGCGCTACTAATATTATTGAAATTCTTTAACCTATTTCTACCAGCTATCTGATAGATCTTCACCGATTTTCGCTTCTTGTCGTAGAGCCGTTTGTTCGCATCAAACGGTTGCTTAACACGTTCGGCTGCTTTGTCCCGCTTTATTGTCAAGTCCATTTCGATACTGACTTTATGAGCCGCTTCCAACGCATCCCTAAGACTATCAATAACTTGACCGCGTCGCTCAACCTCATACAACAATTTAAACTCACGCAACATAACACAACAATCTCTATCCGATGCAATCCGTAACGGCCTACTGTATAACATAACATAAATTTTACAATCCGCAACATCTGCACGCAATTTTAACCCTTCAAAGCGCGACACATTAAGTTACTCTGGTCTAACGGGTTTTTCATAACGTTCACTAAATAAACGGCGAGTTTGCTTTCGAACACCGTGCGGGATTTGCTCACCAATAATTAACAATAAGCTAGACGCCCGACTTTCGTCACCGATAATAGCGTCACCAGTAATAATTTGCGTAAGCTCCTCATAAATTTTCAACGAAATTTTCGCGAGTTTCATAATATCTCTTCGTCATACAGTAGGACTCTACATAGTCCCCTCTGTAACCACGTGCAGTTTAATACTATATCTAACGCCATAAAAAGAAATCATAATCTCAACGTACCCAACAATTTGCAATTAAATTATCGTTTAACCCGGAAAACTTATAAATTTTTTCTGCCGGTCGTACAAAACTACGCGGAACTTGCGTTTCTTTAAAGGGTTCAGGCTCCCCTAAATCAACGCGAATATTCGCGGCGGAAGCGGATATTTTGCCGCGTTGGATCCGCGGCAATTTACTATACCTGGCGGCTTATGAGGCTGTTCAGTGTTCAGACCAACGCGAAACATTTTCGCTGCGACTGCGGATCCGCAACGTTTTTTCACGGCGATATCGATTCGCTCTCCAAGGCGTGTTTTTCCGCGGCGAAATTTCTCCGCTCTCCAAGGCATTTTTTCACTGCCAATTGTAGGTAAAATATCGGGCTTGTCTTCATTGCCATATCTCGTCTATCGATTTGGCGACCGCCTAGCGACGAAACAGAACAAATAATTTAACTTTACATTATGCAAGTCAATAGTTCATGTAATTTTTCTAATTATGGCCCGCATGATGTCATTTTTGAGGTTATTTTCATTGGGAAAACATAACGAATCGATTGTCGTCACTTTCGCAAAGATCTGATGAGAAATGTAGAACCTGCTATTCGTCACTTGCTTAGTGCGCAACCTTGCATGGTCCCCACAGTCTCAAGCGTCGAAGGCCCCGAAACTCGGCGATGCGCGATCTTGTCGGCGGCATTGCCTTTGAGGACTCTGGCGGGAGAATCACTCTGTAGTACTTCCGATTACGTAAATCAGAATGAACGGACAGCTAATACACACTGCTAGCTTAGAAGCTCGCTTTGCTCTAGAGTTTAGACCTCATTGAAGTAATATATACTTGAAACGGTGTTACGCTATGCGCCAGGTTGGCGCCGATAGACAAGGATCGTCCCGAACCTGCGACAAAGGACCAAGCCATAACTCCTCGTTAGGTCCATCCGACACACTTTTCCCGATAGATCCTATCGCTAGATCTTCCCTCCGGACCTTCGCAATAGATCGTATCGCTAGATCTCCTAAAAGGATCTTCCCGCCAAATCCTCCCGCCTGATTTTCCCGTCTCTTTTCCCACCGGACTTTCCCGCCAAAAAGCAGAGGCAAGCGTCCCGCCCTCAAAGGGTATAAAACCCCTGGAGCTCCACCGACACCAGGAACTCCAGTACAGACTTCTGTCTCGAACACATTGTTATATTGCGTTACCATAAGCACGGTTTTCATCTTTGTAATAAAAGTCTATCTACAATAAATTCTAACGTTACTGAGAAAGCACGAGTGCCTTCTCTACTTCGTAACAACGGGGCGCGCCGCTGTTTTTAACAGCTTACTGCGACATTGAATATGCAAATTACCACCAATAGATAGGCTTACTTTATAGAAAACACTTCTTGATTTTTAAAATCGGGACCACGAGCCAAAATTGGCAAAACAAGAATTTGTTTATAATTTTCACTCCAATAAAAATGATTTTTCAACCGGAAAAAATTATTCAGGAAGGTCGATCCTTCTAGATTAAAATAAAGAAGGAATCAACTATATCCGGCAAATAGTTTCCGAGGCAAAAATTCATAAGTACAACCCATTTTCACGAAAATAGGCAAACAGATCAGGGAACCCCCAGATCAACGTCAAATATTTACAGCGGCAGCGAAATATCCGCTCCGGTGTGAGCACACACGCGGATTCCGCTACCGCTGCCGCTTGCGGATTAATCGCGTTGGTCTGGGACAGCCTTTAAGGTAGGATTTCCTAGACGCGATCGGCGGTGAATTGCGGCCCGCCGCCGCGGCGAGCAGACCTCAGGTACCGCGTTACACACGGTCCAGCCGGCCTGTCAGGTCTGCCTGCGCAGGGAGGCCTGTGCAAGTCGGCTGGACCGTGTGGATGCACTACACCGTCCGGCCGGCCGGCTTGCGCAGGCTGACTTGTGCAGGCCGGCCTGACGCCGCACAGTGGTCGGGATAAGGATAGTTAGTGACATTCATTGTTGTATAATTTTTAAACTATAAAAGATATCGGAATGGCGCCAAAAAACATAAAATGAAAAAATTATTCCTTTCTAATGATTTATAATTGAATATATTGTACGTCCATTTAATGTTGTTTTTTTTTCAAATTTTTCAACTTAATTGTTATAAAAAACTTTGAAAACTGTATATTTAGTTGGGAAAAGTTTTAGTTTAAGGAAAAACCAAATAGTACTATTAGAAATTGTGACGAAATCTACAGTTTAGTTAAACATTAGTATTCATTTATTATTCATTTATTCGACGGATTTATTCATTTCAGCGTATTAAGAAATTCGTTATTCTTTATTGTATCGATATGGATTCCTTATGTTTTTCCGACGAAAATCATCCAAAATTTCATGTAAATCGGACTATTTTTAAGAAATTCAGCTTGAAATTATATAATTGGATTCGATAGACGTCGTTTTCGCAAAGATCTGATGAGAAATGCGGAAATCCTGGACATTTCTGACTTTTTAATGGTATTCCAAACCTTTCGAAGATCGAGAGCCATCAAATTCGGTGAGCGAATGGAGGATCCTGTCCTCGCCACGGGGTACCAGGCGGCATCCCTTTGACAGGCGTCGCTGGAGAATCACCCTGTAGTATACATTCAGTAGATTTCGGTAGGAGAAAGTTTATTTTTCCTGCGCAATCCTGACTGTGCAGGCCTGCCGGAGCAAAATCGAAAAACGATTCGGTCGGCCTGAGGCCGCGGCCAGATCTGAACCGAACGCCACTTGAGACTCCCTATTCTCCATTTCAGCGTAGTAAAAAATTCATCATTCTTTATCGTATCGATATGAAAGTGGCACCAATGGATTCCTGGCGTTCTCCCGATTAAAATCATAACAAATTTCATGCAAATCGGACTACTTTTACACAAGCAATTTGTATTCCTTATGTAAAAGTAGTCCGATTTACATGAAATTTTGTATGATTTTCATCAGAAAAACATAAGGAATCCATTGGTGCTACTTTCATATCGATACGATAAAGAATGAAGAATTTCTTACTACGCTGAAATGAATATTTCACATTTTCACCCCCGACCGCGGGGGTCGATCTCAATTCGCTGTGTTCACCCGAGAATTCATACCTGTTTCAGAAAAGAATAATTATTTATTCTTTATGGTATCGATATGGAAGTGATGCCGATGGATTCCTTATGTTTTTTCGATGAAAATCATACAAAATGTAAATCGGACTATTATTAACGAAATTAGCTTGAGGTTATAGGAATTAATTTTTCATAGAATTTCCTTCATTATTTTCCTTGAAAACGCTCATGGCACGCCGACTCGCGAGGCCGGGCGACCCGAACCGACTCGCTGATCCACGCGCCGTCTGATTTCACCTTTAAGACCCAATTAATGTGATAGTACGCGTGCTGCCCGATGCTTTTAGTATTAAGCAAGAGAGTGATCGCTACCCACAAGCTAGTCCAGAAGGTAAACTCGGAATAGGCGGGATCTCCATAATTTTGGGAGCTGACAATTCTAATTGGTTGCACTTTTGAGGAAGAGGAGGGTCTCCCCTCTGTGAATTCGTCGATGGAACAGGTACTCTCACCGTCCTGACGACGTGGAGGAAAAGCACAGCCAGCTGGT
This sequence comes from Andrena praecox, assembly GCA_963932275.1. NCBI lineage: Eukaryota > Metazoa > Arthropoda > Insecta > Hymenoptera > Andrenidae > Andrena > Andrena praecox. The sequence continues at coordinate 10,362 of CAWVQO010000560.1, forward strand.
CCCAAAAAAATAGCCGCGATGGTCGGACAGAGCGTCACGCCAGGATCGCGGTTTATGACGGTATTGTCCTGTGAGTCAGTGGTGGACAACGGTACACGCGGATACGGATGGTTACCAAATGTCGACAGAGCAATATACGACTTAACTCGAAGCGAGGAAAGTCGAAATCCCCCCCCCCCCCCCCAAAAAAACGGCACGTTGTCGATTGCCCCCTATTTCGACATCAGGTAGGCAAATGTTTCCCGAAGAATGATTCGGAAATAAGTATACTTTCGGGGTTTTCCCTGAGTTCCTGGCTGTGTCCTGGTAGTCAAACTCGCTGAGGTCTGGTTTTTCCGCGCGCGGAAGTTACCATTTTTAAGTATGTATATGTAGGTACGCTGTGTTTTCGCGCCTACTATTTCCGCACGTTTTCGACGGTGCTCCAGGGACTCGATCCTTTTCAAAAGTTGTAGGTAATCCAGACCTTTCGCCCCTACAGCGTAGGATCTATGCGGATATATACTACTACCAATAAAATAATAAAACTTTTCGTACCGACCGTAGCAAAGCATAACGGCTTGCCACGTTTATTTCTTAAGGACATCCGCTGAATTGTACGTATCTTGTATTTTTTTCACCCAAGTTATTAAACACCACCTTCCCTTGGAAAAAGAATTTCAAACAACGAGACGTGTATTTTCGTCATAATTGCCACCACATGAAACGAGACAAATTCAATGAAATGAATTTTGCCGTACTTGTCTCGTAATATTTCTGCCACTTCCTTTCTCACAGTACTCGAAACTCGTATCTTTTAACGGACAAATAATTGTACGGTCCCAGGTTTATCTAACATGAGAAAGACCATGATTCTAGTGTTCATTAATAAAATATCTACAATGTAGCATACTTATTTCCTACATTAGTATACATCTACTATATATATACGCCAGTCGTATGCTTTATTGATGGGTTTGGCAGCGTATACAGGGTGTCCGCGGGAAGACTGGACAGCTGAATATCTCCTAAAGTGTTGCAGCCGAGATTCACCGCTCAGCTGGTGCGCGGATTTAAATGTGCGTGCGAGAGCGTGTCAACACGGTGACGCACCGTTCGTCAAGACGGTTACGCGCGTCACCCGTTTTTGCACGGTACGAACGTTGGCTTCCCGGAATCCGACCGTTGGTTCCTCGAACACCTTCGAACAAAGGCAACACGCTCTCGCACGCACAATCGTGGAAATCTCTTGTCGCCCAGCGACCCACCACTGTAAAACGGCCCTTCGAGCCATCGCGCCCAGCGCCCTGTACATAGTTTGTACATATTCGTGTCTCGTGTTGACTGCGTATTTTGTGAGGAGTGTTTTGTTCGTGAAGTCTCTGCGTGTTGTATATATTGTTGCAACGACGCCCAGTTCGGCTAATAAACGTGCCGTCAACGACACCAATTCCTTGGAGTGCATCTCTTCTCTGGCCAGTCCCAGCGATCCACACCGCCTCCACTAGGCAACAGTTTAAACATTTTGGTCCTTCGAGCCGGATCGCTTTGAAAGATGGCTCCAACGAACCGGGATGGAGACGAGGAGGCTACTCCGACATCAGCTCCAAGATGGCAGGCACTAGTGAAGGAGATTCGCCTGCTCCTCCAGGGATCGGTTCGCCTTCTCGCCAACTTTAAGAAGATGGGGAAGGCGAAATTCACGGAGGAGAATGCTGAAGACCGCCTGGCTAAGCTGACCGAGACGTGGGCCCGGTGCGAGGCCCTCAACCTAGAGCTGGAGCTCCTGCTTCCTGACGCCGAGAGGGCGGCGTGCCCCTTCGTCGCGCAGAAGGAGTTCGTCCGGGCGGAGGACGAGTACTGGGCAGCGCGGGACTTTCTGCGGGAGGTCATCCGCTCATTCAAGACGCTGCCACCTTCGGGAACATCGGAGACGACCAGCGGGGAATCCAGCAAAGGCCTGGCGCGCCTTCCGCATATCGCGTTGCCGAAGTTTTCAGGTGCGTACACGGAGTGGCCGAGTTTTTGCGACTTGTTTACGTCGTTGGTCATCGGGAACGCGACCCTCAGCAATGCGACACGGCTGCAGTATTTGCAGTCGGCGGTGGAGGGACAGGCGGCCGAGACGATCGCTCACATTACCATCACCGAGGCCAATTTCGGCACCGCGTGGTCCTTGTTGACCCAGGAGTTCGAAAACAAACGAGCGATCGTCTCGGCACACCTGCGCGACCTTCTCACTCTGCCGCCGATGGCGGGCGCGTCGGCCGCGGAGCTGCAGCGGTTGCGGGCCCCCACCAATCGAGCGCTCTCTCTCCTCGCCAACCTCGGTCGCCCCACCGAACACTGGGATGATGTCATCGTCGCTCTGACGACGATGAAGCTCGATCCCGAGCTGATAGAGGAGTGGGAGCTCTCGCTTGGCGTCAGCACCGACCCCCCTTCGTACGCGCAGCTCGATCGTTTCATGAAGTCCCGGATTCAATCGCTTGACGCCGCGCGACTCGCGAAGGAAGCCGCCAAACCCGATCGAAGCCAGGCCGGAAAATCGTCGCGCGGGTCCGTCGCTCGGGTCTGCATGGCCAACCCTGCGCCAGACCCTTCGTCGTACGGGACGAACTCCCAATGCCCTTTGTGCCGGGCGCGACATGCAATGTATCGGTGCCCGGCGTTTAAAGCCCTTCGCCTCGACCAGCGCCGCGACCTCGCGGCTGACAAGCGCGTGTGTTACAATTGCCTTGCGCCCGGCCACATGGCCCCGTCCTGCCCCGTCGCAGCCACGTGCTCGCATTGCGGCCGGCGGCATCACTCGCTGCTCCATCCGTCCACCGCCGAACCATTACCCGATACTCACGATGCCGACGAGGTCGCTGCGGGCCCGTCGGCCAACGGAGAGCAGCCCCGCGAGGCTGCGATAAATTCTATCGCGTCGCCCGCGAGCACGGATGGAGCGCCAGTGGTGCTAGCCATCGCGATCGTCGGCGTTCGGTCATCGGGCGGCGATGTGCTGACCATCCGCGCCCTGCTGGACCAAGGAGCACAGGTGTCTCTCGTGTCGGAGTCAGTGGTCCAGATGTTGGGTCTCCCCCGGCAACCGCACGTGACCAACCTTGTCGGCGCTCTGGATGGCCAACTGGGAGCCTCGCAGTCGCAGGTGAGGCTGACCTTGACGCCGCCTGCTGGAGCACCCCCGGCAGCCATTACCATCACCGCCCATGTTGTGCCCAAGGTGTCCTCGTACGTGCACGAGTGGACTCCGACCACGCAGCGGAAGGATTTCGCCGGTCTGACGTTCGCGGATCCAGATCCGTCAGCCAGTCGCCCGATTGACCTGATCGTCGGCGCCGACTATTTCGGAGCCCTGCTGCTCCCCGGGCTTCGTCGCGGCACCCCTTCGGCCCTGATAGCGCAACAGACAATTTTCGGATGGATTGTCTCCGGTCCCACCGGTCCCAACGGTCGTTCCCCCGCCGCCGGTGCGGTGCACCACGTCACGGCCCAGCCCGTGACTGCGGAGAACGACCGCCGTGCGTTGCTATCGAACTTTCTGGAGGGTCAGAGGAGCAACCGTGCCCACGACCCTCGCCCCAGACGACACGCGCTGCGAGCGGTCCTTCGTGAGCACGCGCCCGCGGCGGGCGGACGATCGCGACACCGTCCGACTCCTTCTGAGGGCCGGACGTCCGCTCGATGTCGACGAGTTCGGCCTGCCCGCGATCGCCCTCCTGCGCTCACTCGACTAGCGCCTCTCTCGCTTCGTCCTCAAGGCCGACATCGAGGCGATGTACCGGCAAATCCTCGTGCACCGAGCGACGCGACCCTCCCATGCAGTCGGTGGCACCGTCGCCCCGACGACGCGCCCACCACGTGTCGGTTCCGGACTGTGACTGACGGCACCGCCTCCGCGACCTGTCGAGCCTAGCGTGTCCTGCGGCGGCGGGTCACCTTATCAACGGCGGGCGATACCCGCTAGGGCGACAGATCCTCGGGCCCGAATTGTACGTCGCGGACGTTCTATTTGGGGCGGACGAGGTCTCGTCGGCCCTCGCGGATCGCGACGAGCACCATCCGGCCGGTGACCGCGCGCCTGTACGACCCGCTGGGCTGGACATCGCCCGCGGTGGCGGTCGCCAAAATTCTTGCGACAGGACCTCCCGCGTCGTGCTACTCCCGTGTGCCCCCGCTCCTGCTGACGGAGACCACGACGTAAACAATGCCTGTACCACCTCCTAATAGATGTACCGCGCCACTCCGGTCCACCTTGTCGCGTCATTGCGTGTCACGGCGGGCGGACGCCTGACGCCGGCGTCCGTCACGATCGGCTCGGTCGACCGAGCCGAGGCGGGCGGAATGTTGCAGCCGAGATTCACCGCTCAGCTGGTGCGCGGATTTAAATGTGCGTGCGAGAGCGTGTCAACACGGTGACGCACCGTTCGTCAAGACGGTTACGCGCGTCACCCGTTTTTGCACGGTACGAACGTTGGCTTCCCGGAATCCGACCGTTGGTTCCTCGAACACCTTCGAACAAAGGCAACACGCTCTCGCACGCACAATCGTGGAAATCTCTTGTCGCCCAGCGACCCACCACTGTAAAACGGCCCTTCGAGCCATCGCGCCCAGCGCCCTGTACATAGTTTGTACATATTCGTGTCTCGTGTTGACTGCGTATTTTGTGAGGAGTGTTTTGTTCGTGAAGTCTCTGCGTGTTGTATATATTGTTGCAACGACGCCCAGTTCGGCTAATAAACGTGCCGTCAACGACACCAATTCCTTGGAGTGCATCTCTTCTCTGGCCAGTCCCAGCGATCCACACCGCCTCCACTAGGCAACAGTTTAAACATAAAGTATTGGAGATAAAAAATTAAAAAAAATATGTAAATTAATGGTACGATGGGGCTGCTAGATCAGTCGCGACGGATTTTTTTTTCGATTATTATTTTAAAAGATACGATGGTCAAGTTCGGTTCTTCAAATGGCACTAACTTTTCTGAAGTCCTGAGTTGATAGTGCGTTCCAAGACGAATTCAATAAGCTTTAATGTATACACTTGAATTTCACTGGTTTTTGAGATATTGCGCTTGCAAATTTGCTGATTTTCACTTGAAAAAAACCTCTGGAATAGGAAGGACCGGGGTCGGTCTTGCTGACGCCACGGGTGGCAGTGCCTGCTGAAGTAGATACCTACCTGCCAAAGGTCTACGCCAGCCCAACGGCTGGACAATTTTTATCCGTCAGAAATGCTACTTAGGTAGGTACATCTGCGGTATCGAGAAGCGCACCGTTAGGCCCGATCCACACTATCGGTCCGGTCACGGTTCGGTCTCGATCAAATTCACATCCCTGAGTGTTCACACTCGCCCGGATTGATAGTGCGGACGCTCACGGGTGTGATTTTGATCGAGACCGGACCGATAGTGTGGATCTGGTCTTACTTTTATTTCGCACTTGCTTCTACGCTCGGATGGCCGGTTATTTTGGGAGGGATGCAAGTTCGATTGGTTAGGTTAGGAGGTGTGAAAGTTGCTTGACTGAATTTCAACCATAGGGAGCAGATTGTATTAGAACCAATCGGATTTGCATCCCTCACAAACGGCTGCTCTCTTGAAGAGGCCCTCTTCACGGCAATGTCCCTTCCCCAATGCCCACCTTCTCTCGCGCGGAATACGTCAACGCATGCTTTAGGTTTTGATATTGAAGCTCGTGTTTATACTCGAGAGGACCACGCGTCGGCAGCGGGCTACCCCTTTTCTTCCTGTGTCTCCCCACGAGGAGTATTGCCGATGGATTGTAGGACCGTAGATGTCTGGATGCCAGTTATTGAATTCAGGAGACGATAGAAACACTTTATTACAAAACACACATGTACTATAATTAAAGTAAATCGTATTCCTCTCGGGCAGAAGTACTGATAATGATCGAACTTGCGCCCCACTTCGCGCAGACCGATTACGCGGAGGGTAGTCGGGTGTCACACACTGCACAATTGATACAGGGTAACAATTCTGGAGCAACGCCCGTCAAGGAGATGCGGCCTGGTACCCCGTGACGAGGATAGCCCTTCGCAGTGCCTCGCCCGATTTTTATGGCTTTTTTCGGAAAATGGTACGAATCCTGGGCCGAACGTAACGAATTGAAGGGTTTCGACCCTCGAAGGGTTTGGAATATCATTAAGAAGTGAAAAATGTACAGGATTTCAAATGTTTGCTTCTTTTCTTCATCGTATCGAGAAGGAAGTGACGCCAATGGATTCCTTATGTTTTTCCGATGAAACTGACACCAAGAGCGACGCAATTCGGAAAATAATGAAGGAAATGAACAATTCATTTCCATAACCTCAAGCTAATTTCGTTAATAATAGGCCGATTTGCGTGAAATTTGGTACGATCTTCATCGGAAAAACATAAGGAATCCATTGGTGCCACTTTCATATCGATGCATTAAAGAATGAAGCCTTTCTTACTACGCTGAAATTAATATTTCACATTTTCATCCTCAACTGGGGTGGGTCGACCTCAATTCGTTACGTTGGGCCCAGGATTCGTACCTTTTTCCGGAAAAAGCCATAAAATTCGATGGGCACTGCGAGGTGTTGTCCTCGCCACGGGGTGACGGGCGTAGCTCCAGAATTATCTGTTTAAGACATAAACTAATTCTTTATTCTTTATCGTATGGATATGGAAGTGTCGCCGATGGATTCCTTGGAGTTTTCCGATGAAAATCATGCAAAATGTCGTGTAAATCCGACTATTATTAACGAAATTTCCTTCATTATTTTCCGAATTACGTCGTTCTTGATGTCAGTTTCATCGGAAAAACATAAGGAATCCATTGGCGTCACTTCCTTCTCGATACGATGAAGAAAAGAAGCAAACATTTGAAATCCTGTACATTTTTCACTTCTTAATGATATTCCAAACCCTTCGAGGGTCGAAACCCTTCAATTCGCTACGTTCAGCCCAGGATTCCTACCTTTTTTTCCGGAAAAAGCCATAAAATTCGATGGGCACTGCGAGGTGTTGTCGACGCCACGGGGTGACGGGCGTACCTCCAGAATTACCCTGTATCTGTTTAGGAAATAAAATAATTCTTTATTCTTTATCGTATCGATATGGAAGTGTCGCCGATGGATTCCTTGGGTTTTTCTGATGAAAATCATTACAAATGTCGTGTAAATCGAGCAACTTTTACATAGGGAATACAAATAGCTTGTGTCAAAATAATCCGATTTGCGTGATATTTGGTATGATTTTCATCAGAAAAACACAAGGAATCCACTTCCCTTTCGACACGATGAAGAAAAGAATTTCTTAATACGCTGTAATGGATATTTCACCTTCGACTGCGGGGACTCGACCCCGATTCGCTACGTTCGGCCCAGGATTCATACCTATCTCCGGAAAAAGCCATAAAAATCGGGCGAGGCACTGCGAAGGGCTTTCCTCGCCATGGGGTACCAGGCCGCATCTCCTTGACGGGCGTTGCTCCAGAATTACCCTGTATCATTTGTGCAGTGTGTGACACCCGACTACCCTCCGCGTAATCGGTCTGCGCGAAGTGGGGCGCAAGTTCGATCATTATCAGTACTCCTGCCCGAGAGGAATACGATTTACTTTAATTATCGTACATGTGTGTTTTGTAATAAAGTGTTTCTATCGTCTCCTGAATTCAATAACTGGTATCCAGACATCTACGCTCCTACAATCCACCGGCAATACTCCTCGTGGGGAGACACAGGAAGAAAAGGGGTAGCCCGCTGGCGACGCGTGGTCCTCTCGAGTATAAACACGAGCTTCAAAATCAAAACCTAAAGCATGCGTTGACGTATTCCGCGCGAGAGAAGGTGGGCATTGGGGAGGGGACATTGCCGTGAAGAGGGCCTCTTCAAGAGAACAGCCGTTTGTGAGGGATGCAAATCCGATTGGTTCTAATACAACATGCTCCCTATGGTTGAAATTTAGTCTAGCAACTTTCACACTTCCTAACCTAACCAATCGAACTTGCATCCCTCCCAAAATAACCGGCCATCCGAGCGTAGAAGCAAGTGCGAAATAAAAGTAAGGCCAGATCCACACTATCGGTCCGGTCTCGATCAAAATCACACCCGTGAGCGTCCGCACTATCAATCCGGGCGAGTGTGGACGCTCAGGGATGTGAATTTGATCGAGACCGAACCGTGACCGGACCGATAGTGTGGATCGGGCCTAACGATGCGCTTCTCCATACCGCAGATGTACCTACCTAAGTAGCATTTCTGACGGAAAAGAATTGTCCAGCCGTTGGGCTGGCGTAGACCTTTGGCAGGTAGGTATCTATTTCAGCAGGCACTGCCACCCGTGGCGTCAGCAAGACCGACCCCGGTCCTTCCTATTCCAGAGGTTTTTTTCAAGTGAAAATCAGCAAATTTGCAAGCGCAATATCTCAAAAACCAGTGAAATTCAAGTGTATACATTAAAGCTTATTGAATTCGTCTTGGAACGCACTATCAACTCAGGACTTCAGAAAAGTTAGTGCCATTTGAAGAACCGAACTTGACCATCGTATCTTTTAAAATAATAATCGAAAAAAAAATCCGTCGCGACTGATCTAGCAGCCCCATCGTACCATTAATTTACATATTTTTTTAATTTTTTATCTCCAATACTTTAGGAGATATTCAGCTGTCCAGTTTTCCCGCGGACACCCTGTATAGTAACTTCAAAAAAGTAAAAAAATTACGCCAAGTACACGAAATCAAATAAATCACAAAAAATAGAAGATAATTATAAAATAAACAAAACGTGTGAAATCAAAATAAGCTGCAAGTACATAAAGGTGCTTTTCCGTTGCGTGCAAAGGCGACACATATACAGGGTGTCCCAAAAATGCTGCGGTTCCTTAAAGGGAGTGATTGGGGGGGGGGGGGTGATTGCAAACAACTTTTTCCTTTGCGAAAATGCCCTCCGAGGGCGGTATTCATAGTCGTTGCTTAAGCATGTGCTTAAGAATTTCTTGACAAAGTCGGCCTTATTCGAATAAGCTATGCTTAAGACGTCATGTATTCATAGTCCGAACTTAAGATTTGCTTGGTCAAGAAAATGGTGCTTAATGCTTGCTTAGTCAAGCAAATGCTTAAGCAAATCTTATATTACGTTCGGCAAGCGTCGGAAACTTTCCCGTGTAGCCGAGCGGAATACCCAATCAGGAATGATATTGAAAATACATCTTGTGTTTCTTTTCCCGCGCTGCCACCACGCAGAGACTGGCAGAGACGTAGATGGTACTGCGTTACGCTTCGAAAAATAACAACTGAACTCCTACTCTACGCGTTAACAACCTGTGAAGAAATTAACACTGCATGTTTTGCCAACAGTAACACGCGTCCTTCACCGTCTTAACGCCTAATCAAAGAGGAGATATAATAAGAGGCGTCACTCCGGGCGGAACCTTTGAAGTCTTTACTTGACCTTGGCATTTAAATTGGTTGTCTATTCGAGCGGGATATTCAAATCGACTAAATGTACCTTACCGCAGTTTGCTGATTATTGCCGATGTTTACCGATCATTGCCGAATGGGCATTTAAATTGGTTGTCTAGTGATTTCCCTAGCTTATTTCTGTCTTTGTCGAGTGACGCCTCTTATTATATATCCTCTTTGGTCTAATAACATGGTCTTAAGTCAACTAAAACGTCGACTTGAAAATCTAACCTCACTTTGCTCGAATAAGACTGCTTTATGCTCGAATAAGAAGTTCTTAATCGACTATGAATACTTACGTTCTTAAGATCATCTTAAGAACTGACTATGAAACATGATTCAATAAGGATTGCTTGACAAAGTAAATACTTGAGTAAATGCTTAAGACGATGCTTATTTGTCGACTATGAAACTAGACGGGGACTTAAGCAAATGCTTAAGACGATCTTTGTCTTAAGCAACGACTATGGCCGGTATTCATAGTCGCTACTTATTCTTAAGCAAATGCTTAAGCATTCGGCATCCTTTACTAGCTACTAGGTTAGTGGAGGATGCCGCATGCTTAAGCATTTGCTTAAGAATAAGTAGCGACTATGAATACCGGCCTATGAATACCGGCCCGAGGTTTCGTTAACGTGTTGCGACTCCCGTCTAGCGGCGCGTCGTATAAGCTTCAGAAGCGCGAAGTTCGAATCGGATCATTCGACTGTAATAGGAAAGGGAGACAAGGTGAAGTTCGCGCAAGCCCGAGGTGTTTGAAAATAGTTAGATTCTTTTAATGAGGGAACTTCAAGATTATAAAAGAAATCGATACCCTCTTGGAAACGGGTGTTTGAATAAATGAATCTCACCTTCCTCTCTTCACCTAGGTGTGTAATTACAGCGCAATGTGGTAAAACGCTCGTTTTTGCAGAAATCGATAACCGAAAGGAATCGGATCGACGAATAGGAATTTAGCTAATAAATCGGTAAATTTGCGATTGGCTCTTAGAATCTAAGACATTTTGTAATTAACAAAAGGTGTAAAGACGATGAATCTTTAGAAAGACTCACTTGAATCTGGAAAGCCATCGCGAGTGGACGTATTAATAAAAGTTCTACTTAGATTGAAATTGCGTTTAGAATCGTTTATTTTCTTTCATTACAGTTACAAATTTACTAAGTTCTAGTTGTTTTATTCCAATCTTATTACTATTTTCATTATATTTAACACTAAAAAACACTGCGTCCAAGGAGCAGAGTGCCTTACCACTCCACGGGCGTCGACCCTCGCCGAATCCACTACCAAGGATCCAGAGGACCCAAACGGCCACGCAACAAAATTCGTCCGATTTAAGGAGTAGCTTGGCTTCTCAGAACATTCTGAAAAATTAAAGAAACTCTTAGCCAGGTTACAAAATGCGGGTCTAACATTACAACCAGAGAAGTGCCGATTCTTACAACACGAAATTACCTACCTTGGGCATAGTATCTCTAGCGGAGGAGTCAAACCGGATCCCGGGAAAATCAAAGCTGTAAAGTTGTTTCCCGTTCCTAAAACCAAAAAGAATATTAAACAATTTTTAGGCCTGGTCGGTTATTATAGACGTTTCATTCCTGATATGGCAAAAACCGCGAAACCTTTGACGCGGTTGTTGAAAGCGGACATTCCTTTTGATTGGAACGTTAATGCCCAACTTGCTTTTGAAAATTTACGTGATATAATTTGTTCCGAACCTTTATTGCAATTTCCGAATTTCAAACTACCTTTTCTTGTGACCTCGGATGCTTCGAATTACGCTGTGGGAACCGTGTTGAGCCAGGGCCAGATTGGAAAAGATCTTCCTATTGCGTACGCGTCAAGGACGCTTAACAGTGCTGAAATCAATTATTCCACCATTGAAAAGGAGTTACTTGCCGTTGTATTCGCAGTTGATCTCTTTCGACCCTATTTATATGGTCAACAATTCACTTTAATAACTGATCATCGCCCGCTGGTCTGGTTACATAATGTAAAAGATCCTATTTCCCGGATCATGAGGTGGCGAATTAAATTAAACGAGTACGACTACAACATAGTGTACAAACCAGGGAAAGTAAATTCCAATGCAGATGCACTATCCCGCAACCCTCCGCATCCTATCTATCTCGACCAAAACTCTTCTTCCCCGATCACAGAATTCACCACTAACCGAACAAAGACGGACTGCACTGACACCCCTCCTTTTAAGCGTCTGCAAAGGGTAGTCGTAGGCGCCAACGACGCACCTCTTGCAGATTCTGAGAAAGTAGAGGGTATGGACTGTGATAGAATATGGGAAAATAATGAGAAGTTAATAGGTACTATCTTTCTCACCCATGAAGTAAATCTTAATGGTCCACCTGAGGTCTTCATTGAGGCTGAACACTCCAACGACAGTTCTATGGACAGTGACGCTTATTTTACTGCAGACGAAGAGATGTCACCTTCTCTTACGGTAGAAATACCTGAGAAGCATGTAGCCATTATTGAAAATGTAGAGATTGGAGGGTCGTTCTCGAGAGGTCGTGGGGGTATACCCCGATTTGGGAGTCGTTTGGACATCGGAAAGGCCGACTTTGAAGGCACCCCGCCACAGACATCTCTAGGGGCTGCCCACGTACCTCAGGGTGAGCAGGCGGTGTTCGACCTGGGACATCGGATAGGCTTTGACAAAAAGCACCCCGCCCAGGTCTCCAACTTGGCACCCACGGCTTGTGTCAGGTTAGGGGCTGAGGAGCCAACTGAGGCTGAAAGATGCCGGATTTTATTTGAGACCAAGTCCGTAGATGATGAGACACGATCCCCCGTTAAAACGACCTCAGGAAATGGTGACCTAATTGAACAAAGCAACAGTAGAGTTTTAATGACAAAGAATACTTCACTAATGCCAACCATTCATCACTCCTTTCCTCCCAATATCATTTATACTAAAGACTATCTCTATATGCGCAAAGATAATGCTATTCATTTCTTCTCTCTCGATAATGAAGTTGTATCTCAAACCACTAAAGATTTACTGACTTATAATAAATTCTCCCTTGAACAAGTTAAACAATACAAACCCAATGTCGGGGAAACAATGGTCTTTCCTAATTCAAAACCCTTTATCTTTCACCTTTTTGTTAAGTCCCAGTCAACGGAAGCAGCAAATCGTGTCCATCTGGAATCCTCAATAGTTTCTCTTAAACATCTTATGAACTCTTTAGACATCAAAACTGTTAGCATCTCTAAAAATGATAATAATATCGAGCCAATCAGTTGGATTTCCATTGAAGCTCTCTTAAAACAGGAATTAAGTAACTCACAATATACTATTACTGTTTGTACTGGCGAAGTTGTAACTCCACTTCCATCCAGGAGACCACTTATCATAAAAGAGTTCCATGAATCTACCATAGGTGGTCACCAAGGTATCCAGAAACTTTTCCATAGAATCAGGGAAGACTTTTACTGGCCACACATGAGAAAGGAAATAAGAAACTTCGTTCATTCTTGTTCAAGCTGTCAGAGGAACAAAATTCTTTCTGCAAAGACCAAACAACCCATGAGAATAACCGACACTCCTAAAAAAGCTTTTGAAAAGGTGAAAATGGATATAGTTGGTCCTTTACCGGAAACGAAAAAGGGCAATCGATACTTATTAACTCTCCAAGATAATCTTACCAAGTATTCGGACGCAATTCCACTGCTCAGTATTGATTCAGTCTCTGTGGCCATGGCTCTGGCTGAGCAATTTATCAGCAGATTCGGGTGCCCTAGAACTATACAAACCGACCAGGGGAGTAATTTTGTTAGCAACATAATGAAAACCTTTTGTAGAATATTTAGAATCCAACAAATTACCTCGACTGCATTTCATCCACAATCCTTGGGATCCCTCGAACGGGCACACCGAGTTTTCATGGACTATCTAAAACATTTTTGCACAAAGACTGACTGGGACGATTGGATTCGTTTTGGTATTTTTTCATATAATACGTCTGTCCACGAAGCTACCGGTTTCACCCCCCACGAGCTTATATTTGGTGTAAAAGCTATTACTCCCTCAGAGTTCGTTAAGCAACAGGTTCCACGAACGTTTGTCGATTACTTGGATAACTTGTTTTCAAAGGTAACCACGACACAGGCATTAGCAGCAGCGAATCTAGGAAGGGCAAAGCAAAGGAGCAAACTCGATTATGATAGGAAAGTAAACCCTCGTAAATTTTCTGTAGGAGACGATGTATATTTGTTCAGGGAACCAAAAACATAAAAATTCGACTCCAGCTGGTTAGGACCATACAAAATTCTTAGAATGTTTAACGACTTAAATGCAGAGATAGGTATAAAAGTTAACAAAACTAAAATAGTTCATGTGAATAAACTAAAATTAGCCTGCGTAAGACTAGACTCCTTATAGACAGTTACCTTTATTATGATACCATTGTTGTACTCCTTTATTGTTAGAATGTGCTACACCACCTTGGCATAAGTTAAGAACACTTTCTTCCAATTGTTTGCGAATTCGATGCTGTGTTAGTTTAATTTAAAATTTTATGTACTATTATGTATTACTCGGATTTAATCTGGAGACGACACAGTAAACTTCCCGTAGCATTTCTCGAATCGCATTCTTCGCGAAAGCCTGGGTGGACCGAGTAGCTCGGGCTACCGTGGGGAAGAAGAGGAGGGGAAGCTCGGAAATACTTCATTCCGAGAAGTTTACTTATAGATTAAATTAACAATGTAAGTCGACTTTGATAAATGTATTTTCTTTTTCGGAAAAGCTGTTTCCATTGGAAAACACCTTTTGTATAAGGGGGGAAGTGTTGCGACTCCCGTCTAGCGGCGCGTAGTATAAGCTTCAGAAACGCGAAGTTCGAATCGGATCACACGACTGTAATAGGAAAGGGAGACAAGGTGAAGTTCGCGCAAGCCCGAGGTGTTTGAAAATAGTTAGATTCTTTTAATGAGGGAACTTCAAGATTATAAAAGAAATCGATACCCTCTTGGAAACGGGTGTTTGAATAAATGAATCTCACCTTCCTCCCTTCACCTAGGTGTGTAATTACAGCGCAATGTGGTAAAACGTTCGTTTTTGCAGAAATCGATAACCGAAAGGAATCGGATCGACGAATAGGAATTTAGCTAATAAATCGGTAAATTTGCGATTGGCTCTTAGAATCTAAGACATTTTGTAATAAACAAAAGGTGTAAAGACGATGAATCTTTAGAAAGACTCACTTGAATCTGGAAAGCCATCGCGAGTGGACGTATTAATAAAAGTTCTACTTAGATTGAAATTGCGTTTAGAATCGTTTATTTTCTTTCATTACAGTTACAAATTTACTAAGTTCTAGTTGTTTTATTCCAATCTGATTACTATTTTCATTATATTTAACACTAAAAAACACTGCGTCCAAGGAGCAGAGTGCCTTACCACTCCACGGGCGTCGACCCTCGCCGAATCCACTACCAAGGATCCAGAGGACCCAAACGGCCACGCAACAAACGAGATATTAATAAAAAGCACCGACCAATCAGAGCGCGAGCCTTCCGCTGGAGGTCCCGCGCTAGCGTGGCCGCGCTGCGACTACGAACAAGCAAGGCGGCATGCATCGAAGGAAATTGCGTAGAATGGCAAATGAAAAAGACGTAACAAAAAAATCGAACCTTTTGCCATGGTACGTTTGCCATTTAAAGTGAATAATGAATAAAGGATAAATGGATGAAAATCACGTGTAACGTAAAAAGACGAATACACATTTTTTTTAGAAGATTCGAAAATAATAATTATTTGAAGTGGGAGGATAAGGAATACGTAAAATTCCTTGTGTTAATAACATATCCACGAAAAGGCAATGTAACAGGAAATTAACGAAAAGTGATCGTAGTTCGTTATTGTGATAAAAATCCGTAACTCAATAACGGCCAGCACTGTTGCTGATAACGAATAAGTCTGTTTAAAAAGGCCGAATAAATATTTTCGTACGAGAATTTTGAGAATTATCGCCGGAAATAAGCCATAGCTTGCGTCAAATTTAAAAATGAATGATCACCATTAAAGTAACTAAAACTCACCCTTGTAGAAAATTCACCTGCAACTTGAAAACTTGTGTCACTGGGTCACTGAACCGATCCTGGTCATCGATGGACGAACCCAGTGCACAGCTGATCCCAGGTATACGACACTACCCAAAGTTAAGGGTCGCAATGTCAGGTGCGTCCAGGTCAACGTACCGAATATTCACTTCACTGCACGGCTACTAACACTGATCACTTAATTTACTTTTCATGGAACGTTGTTCCTACGTTATAAAAATTGGTGGAAATGAATTTTTACTTCGCGTTCGGAGCCGTGGGTAATCCCCGCGCAAATTCTCACGCTGCAGCACTTGCGTCCTCGTTGTTCGGAGGGTACACCCAGAACATCGCGTAATACTCTTGAGCAGAGAACATTTGTCTGCGACGTGATTGCTGACTGCTGACTGACAAGATTTTTTCCAAGCGACTTCTTCTACCCCCAAATAGTTTCTCTCGTTCCATTATGAGTTGATGACACGAGAGATAAGTAGGCCCAAATGGTTAGTTCAGGACCAATCGAACTTCAAGCCCGCCTTCTCTCGCACGGAATACTTCAACGCGTATTGTCCCTGAATTGGGGGACAATCTGGGACATGTATTATCCTGATGCCAGAAGACATCGAAATGTCCTTTACCGTTTCACGTCGAGGTAAAGCAACCGCGCGCGATTACAGTCATTGGCCAAGAGTGGGTTAGTAAAATTCTCCTGCAATTTTGTCGATCTGTTTTTTTACCTCACTGAAGAAATGTGGGGTGGTAGCGGTACGGTCAGCTGACTGTAATCGCGCGCGGTTGCTTTACCTGAGACGGGGCGCACCATTGCCTTTAACAGCTTACTGCGACGTTAATATCAGCTGCATTACTCTAGAAATAAGCTTAATTTACAGAAAACATATCAGCGAATGTGGTAGTACTTTTTCTGATTTTTACAATCGCGACCTCGACGTGAAACGGTAAAGGACATTTCGATGTCTTCTGGCATCAGGATAATACATGTCCCGGATTGTCCCCCAATTCAGGGACAATACGCATTGACGTATTCCGTGCGAGAGAAGGCGGGCTTGAAGTTCGATTGGTCCTGAACTAACCAT
This sequence comes from Andrena praecox, assembly GCA_963932275.1. NCBI lineage: Eukaryota > Metazoa > Arthropoda > Insecta > Hymenoptera > Andrenidae > Andrena > Andrena praecox. Next base: position 26,950 of record CAWVQO010000560.1, read on the forward strand.
TTGGGTCTACTTATCTCTCGTGTCTAAACACGCGCTCGAATATCAAAACAAAAGCATGCGTCGACGTATTCCGTGCGAGAGAAGGTGGGCCTTGGGGAGGAGATATTGCTGTGAAGAGGGCCTCTTCAGGACAGTGGCCGTTTGGGAAGGATGCAGGGCAGATTGGTTAAATTAGGGCCAATCGGACTTCAAGCCCACCTTCTCTCGCAAGGAATACGTCGACGCGTGCTTTTGTTTTGAAATTCGAGCGCGTGTTAGCACTCGAGAGATAAGGGATCCGTCTTTAATTTGAGGGTAGGACGAAGCAGGCGGGACTACGCGCAGTCAGCGGACTATCCCTTCTTTTCCTGTGTCTCTCCGCGGGACGTATTGATGCTGGATAATACTCTGTAATTTCTAGTTCTCCAAAATTAATCAGGCTGATCAGCCAGAGCATTTCGCCAGGGTCGCGGTTTATGACCGTATTGTCCCGCAAGTCGGCGGTAGAGAACGGTTTCCTACAGTTTCGGATAATTTATGACTTAATTGGTTCCGCCTCGTAGCAGACGTGGACTCAGGGGGTCAGAAAGGGGAAACAGGAATGGTATGCATTTTCATCTTTATAGCAACTCCAAGACTTTCTGCGTCTCTTCCCTTCGGACCCTTTCAAACCGATACACGTGGTGTCTGTTTTCTATCTCGAAGCAATGGGTACATTGGCAGTAGAAGGACGGAGCGCGGGCTTTTGTGAAAGTTTTCGTTGCACTTCTGCAAAACACGTGTGTTCCGAAAATGTGCTGGCTTCTTTTTACCTGAAGCCTCTTGGCCTGGTGGGGGTCAACTCATAATGGAACGAGAGAAACTATTTGGGGGTAGAAGAAGTCGCTTGGAAAAAATCTTGTCAGTCAGCAGTCAGCAATCACGTCGCAGCCAAATGTTCTCTGCTCAAGAGTATTACGCGATGTTCTGAGTGTACCCCCCGAACAATGAGGACGCAAGTGCTGCAGCGTGAGAATTTGCGCGGGGATTACCCACGGCTCCGAACGCGAAGTAAAAATTCATTTCCACCAATTTTTATAACGTAGGAACAACGTTCCATGAAAAGTAAATTAAGTGATCAGTATTAGTAGCCGTGCAGTGAAGTGAATATTCGGTACGTTGACCTGGACGCACCTGACATTGCGACCCTTAACTTTGGGTAGTGTCGTATACCTGGGATCAGCTGTGCACTGGGTTCGTCCATCGATGACCAGGATCGGTTCAGTGACCCAGTGACACAAGTTTTCAAGTTGCAGGTGAATGTTCTACAAGGGTGAGTTTTAGTTACTTTAATGGTGATCATTCATTTTTAAATTTAACGCAAGCTATGGCTTATTTCCGGCGATAATTCTCAAAATTCTCGTACGAAAATATTTATTCGGCCTTTTTAAACAGACTTATTCGTTATCAGCAACAGTGCTGGCCGTTATTGAGTTACGGATTTTTATCACAATAACGAACTACGATCACTTTTCGTTAATTTCCTGTTACATTGCCTTTTCGTGGATATGTTATTAACACAAGGAATTTTACGTATTCCTTATCCTCCCACTTCAAATAATTATTATTTTCGAATCTTCTAAAAAAAATGTGTATTCGTCTTTTTACGTTACACGTGATTTTCATCCATTTATCCTTTATTCATTATTCACTTTAAATGGCAAACGTACCATGGCAAAAGGTTCGATTTTTTTGTTACGTCTTTTTCATTTGCCATTCTACGCAATTTCCTTCGATGCATGCCGCCTTGCTTGTTCGTAGTCGCAGCGCGGCCCGGCGCGCGGCCACGCTAGCGCGGGACCTCCAGCGGAAGGCTCGCGCTCTGATTGGTCGGTGCTTTTTATTAATATCTCGTTAACGAAACCTCGGAGGGCATTTTCGCAAAGGAAAAAGTTGTTTGCAATCACCCCCCGAATCACCCCCTTTAAGGAACCGCAGCATTTTTGGGACACCCTGTATATACGACTTTCGCAGGCAATGGGTTAAAATTGTAAAGCAAATGTTAAGTCAACTAACCTCATCATATTTGTCAACTAACCCCACAGCCGGGGTTTGTTGACTTATTCGTCTCACTACTCTAAATATAATAAACACTACAACCTAAACTCAATTAAAACGATTTTCAAAATAAAGCCTGTACCTACACCTAATGAAATTTGTAAACTTTTGGTGTGCAAGAACTCAACAAAATACCAATGGCCCATTTATAAAAATTAGACATGTTAAAAATTAGTCGACTAATAACCCCGGTCTCCCCGACTCCCTGTCGTGTTGATGTTCCAAGTGTTTGTACATAGAAAACGTTTGGAATAGGTACAGATGTTTGGTTTGGGTTATGGCGCGCGCGCCAGCGATACTATTTTTGAGAAAGACGTTTTCCGTTCACTTCCTAATTAAATTTTGAACAAAGCATGTTTTCCTTTCGAGTCTTTCGTTTATGGCCTGAATAGCTATTGCGGGTGTCATAAACCTGGAGTTTGTGATGGGCCCACGACGATGCAGGCCTGGTGGCCTGCAACCGGCCACGTCACGCGCTTGGGACCGGAGCTCCCGCTAAAATCGCACCCCCGTTTCCGGAAATCACGCCAAGGGCGCAAGAAATAGAGGGCGCGATTGGTGTTCGGTAAATTACCTGATTGGTCATGATTCGATCTTAGAGTTAACCAATCATCACCGCAAGTTTCCGACCGCGGGTGTCTTCCCGGAAAATCAGAAGACTGTCGAGCGTTAGTTCCGCAACAACTATCAACCGTGACTGTACCAATTCAACGACTGTAGTGAAATTACGGAAGAAAATGACGGCGTCACTTTCTGCTATGCATAAAAAATGCCTTGAACAATTTATAGAACTATACAGAAGTGAACATTGTCTCTGGAAGATTAATACTACAGAGTATCGTGATCGGGAACTTAAACATACAGCCTACTTATAATTAGTGAGCAAATTAAAAGAAATTGAGCCTTCCAGCAACAAGAAAAGTGTGGTGACCGGAATTAATGGTATGCGGAGCAATTATCGGAAGGAATTTACGCATATTATATTTCAAGAAAGTGAACATTTTATACATTACATTTTATACATACAAAGTACACACGTATAAATTTTAGATACAGTATTCCACGTGAAGTCGAACATTTTTCGGAGTAACATTTCGGATCTTGGTGAAACTTGGATATGTTGTAATATTTATTGATATATAAACGTATCACGAATGATTTTTCAAAATATTAAAAATTGTGGATCTTACAGCTGTTTCAAACATAAACTTTTTTATTGAACTATTTAAATATGTAATATTTTGAATCTATATCTCTCATTGAAAACCTTGTGTGTCCTTGAAGGTCATATTATGCCACATGGTTCAATTTGTCTTCACAGTCGCTTTCATATTGTGTGAAAAAATATATAGCATTCTATTTAAAAAGAAATGAAGCTCACCGTCATTTCGCGCAAAATAATCCGAACACAAAAAATGGACATAACGTATTATGTTGGGTCTAAAAACAGTACAAGTTTTTAATAAATACCAATTGCAACAACTGTGTATAAAAATAGCAGGTATAGCCGCCTGGCCACTGTTTGTACTGCACGGCTAAGCCAGACGAGCCGCTGTGCTTCGATGCAGCGTCACATTGAATTAATTTTCATTTGCCCAATTTTAAAGTGTCCTTAGTTTTGAAAACGTGTCCATTTTTATTAAGTACTCTTATGTCTCCACTGTAACCTCCCAAAAGCTCATTTCTATAGGTTTCTTGGTTCAATAGTTATAATTTATTGGAAAAAGGTCACCTCTATAATTCGAAGAGATGTAAGATCCACAATTTTTAAATTTTTAGAAAGTCCTTCCAGATGCGATTATATATCAGTAAAGACTACAACATATTCAAGTTTCATCAACATCTGAAATGTTACTCCGACAAACTGTCCGATTTTTCGTGGAATGAAACAGCAAATGATTATAGTAAATGCGTTAAATTTAATTAATAAAGTTATTTTGCCACGGGACTGCACCCTCATTCACAAAATAATTTATAAAATCTGCTCTAACTTTCTTAGCATCATTAGCCGTATTTCCTGGGTTTCTTTGATTCAAACTTTCCATGTTATAGTTGTTTGTATGAAACCCCGACACAGTAGTCCCATCTTCTGTATTTTCTCGATCAAAAAAGTCTGGAGGCGAGGAAGAATTCGGCACCGATTTAATTAAAAAATTGTGTAATACACAACTTGCCATGACAACAGAATCAATTCTTTCCGGTCCTAGATTAATTTGGGTGTGAAAAATTCTGAATCGTGATTCCATGATGCCAAACGCGTTTTCGACAATACGTCTCGCTCGCGATACACAGTGATTGTATATTTTTCGTTCTTGGCAAATTAGATCTGCTAGTCTAAATGGTTTGATCATATTCACTTTCAATGGAAAGGCATCATCCGCTACAAAAACGTAGGGCAAACTCCTAGAAGTGTTTGTGATATTTTGTTCAGTTGGGATCCTTAAAAGCTTGTCCTGAAGTTTCTCAAAGAATTTGGTGTTTTGAAGAACACCTCCATCAGAAACTCTGCCGTTGGTACCAAAATCGCACATGAGGAATTGATAGTTTGCATCCACTATCGCTAGTAGAACCATACTGTGTCGACCTTTATAGTTATAAAATTCCGTCCCGCTTCCATTTGGAGGAATAATTTCGATATGTTTTCCATCAATCGCTCCAAGACAATGTGGAAAGTTACACCTTTCTTCAAAACCTTTTGCTACATTCTTCCATTCTTCCGTTGTTCGTGGAAACTAAAAATAGAAAAATATTGTTTCAGGAACACGGAATGGAAAATACAGGGCAAACATCTGTGGAATGCATTGCGGATGGTTGTACCACGGATGTCGCTGCTTCAAATAATACAGAAGGGGATGAAAATGCAGTAGATACACCTCCAACCCCCTGTACAAGATCGACAGGCCAAACTAACGGACCAAGACCGTCAAAAAGGATTGCAACATCGGAAGAAGCTGCGTTACAGCACGATGTACTGCTGTCTGTGCAACGGCATTTTAAACGTCCAGCAGCGCAGGAGGACCGTTTTGACGTTTACGGGAGAAACGTTGGGATGAAATTGCGGGACTTGCCCAAAGAGCAGAGGCTGCTAGCCGAACGCATTATAAATGATACGCTCTTTGTGGCCGAAATGGGAAAATTGGATCTAGCAAATCCGTTAATTTCTGATCAAGTAATGAATAGACACATTCATACTCCTAATCCCCCACAAATGCATCATCAATATCAGCAACAAACATATACATATAACCAAACTCCGCGCCCAACTATTCCTAATCCCAGTCCCAGTCCAATGCAACATTATTATGAACCATCTTACCCTTACCATTCTCCATCACCTCAACTTTTCATTCCGGAAAACTCGGAAGGCTCGTTTTTATTAAATTTATAAAAACCAAAAAGTGATATCAGCGCGTAGGTTCGGTCATGTAAACACTTAAATAAAAGCTATTTTGCAATAATTATAATTCGACGTTTCGGTCTATGGTTTAGACCATTTTCAAGAAAGTTATTGAAGAATACTGCGTTTGCTTTTATACGTTAAACACGTTATCGAAGACGTGCACCTTGTTAGTCGGTTGGAGCGTGACTAAAGTAAATAGTATATAGAAGCGAGAACATCCGAAGGGTACAGAGGAATAACGGTCATAAACAAAATCAAAAGTGAAACTGTTAATAATTATTGTTTGAATCGATTTTTGAGTACTGTTTATTGATCATAATTTAATTTGAAGTTTCATTAAATTTATAAAGAAAAGAATTTTTAGCCAAAACAACATTACCAATTCATACCACCAATTATTATATATGTGGTAAAGCATCATTCACTAAGTAAAAGAGCAAATTACATATGCAAAAATTTTTTTTATGTACCAATGTTTGAATCATATGAAGGAAGCAAGAATTCGAAAACCTCCATTAGAGAGGTCACATCATATATCCTTACTTTTTCAGTAAGGTTGCGTAATAATCTTGTATCTTAGGTGTTTCATACCTAAGATTTACGCTCGGTTGTTTAATCATATGTAATGTCTCTAATAGAATTCTCAGATTCAAATTGGCTTCCCTATCAACAACTTTGACATTGTCGTAGTCAAACCTATGATCAAACTCAAGTGAATGTTTAGTTAGAGCGGTGTGTTGAAAGGGAGGTAAAAAAACGTTTCTTTTATGTTCATAAATTCGTCTGTCTAAATGTCTCGAAGTTTGTCCGATATAAACCTGATTGCAACTCATACATGGAATTGAATAGATAATGTTGGAATTTTTAACCAAAGGTATTTTATCTTTAATTGGAGGGAACAATTGTTTGGTGTAAAATGGTAATTTGAAAATGACATGTACTCCTACTTTCCTAAAAATTCTTTTTAAGTCGTTTGAGATGTTATGAACAAACGGTAAGACAACCGTATTTCTCCAGCTGACTTGTCCGATCTTTTTGGCTTTTATCTCTTTACGTTTTTCCATTAGTAACGGGTGGTAGATTTCAAAAATACGATCTCGGATAATTGCTGAGACCATCTCCATAGGATAGCCGTTACGTTTTAACGTGTTTTTAATAAGAGTTAAATTAGCTGGTCGAAATTCCGGGTCAGGAAGTAAGATAGCACGGTCAATTAATCCCTTAATCAATCCTACTTTATGTTGCATGGGATGCTCAGAAAAAAAGTTGATATATCTACCGGACCAACTCGGTTTATGATACCAGTTCGTGATTAATTTATTATTCGATCTATAAACTATTGTATCAAGGAAGCTTAAACAAGAATCTTTTTCTATCTCATACGTGAATTGAAGTCTACTGTGGAAGCCGTTAAACGTATCCAACAGTGTTTGTAAATTATCCAATTTTATGCAGGTAATAATGTCATCAACATATCGTTTATAAAATTTAATTTCAAATGGTACCTTTGTGAGAGAGATCGTCTCTAACCTTTCCATAACTAGATTGGCGATGACAGGAGAAATAGGGGACCCCATGGCCGTTCCGAACACTTGTTTATAAAATACACCGTTGAACGAAAATACATTAGCATTCAATACAAACTTAACTGCCTGGAGGAAATCATCTCTATTGATCTTAGTGTGTAGTTCAATTTCATTCCAACGATGGTGTAGAACCTGTATGGCTAAATCAATGGGAATATTGGTAAAAAGAGATATCACATCAAGAGATACTAACCGCATTGACTCATCAGGAACTTGGACTTTTCTAATTTCACTACAAAATTGCCAACTGTCTACGGTGTGGTACGAGGATTTTCCTACTATCTTGGATAATATACCCGCCAAGAATCTAGACAATTTATAAGTAGGACCACCGATAGACGAGACAATGATTCTCCACGACAAGGTTTCCTTATGTGTCTTTGGAAGTGCGTAGGCTCTAGGTACTATAGCATTATGAGTTTTTAAAAGTTTGCCCGTCCCTTCACCAATCTGTTTCTTTTTAACCATGTTAGAAATAATAGAGTTTGCCTCTCTCTCAAAAGTACATGTATATTCGAATTTACTAGTTGTATAAGTGGTCTCATCTTTCAACAACTTCATTACTTCCGAAATGTAGAATTCTTTATCCACTAAAACCGAGGTGTTACCTTTGTCGGATTTTAAAACCAATAAGTTACTATTATCTTTAAAAAACTTTTTTGTTTGTATAATTTCAGATTTAGACAAAAGCATGTTATTACGTTTGATTGGATTAGTAGTGTAATTTATAATTTTGTTAATTATTCTTATTCTGGTTTCGGTCTGTGTGTTATTATCATTAATTTTTGTTAATCCTGACTCTATTGACGCGATGAACTTGGGAGAAGTTATAAAATTTGTTGGAGCAGAAAGAGCATGTTTAGGACCTAAGGTTAACACTTTTTCAACATTTGGTGGAATTTCTACATCGGAAAGGTTTTTTAACCAATTGTTGTTCGGGTTGTTAGAAGCAATGTCGCTATCGGGAATGAAACCACTAATCTGGCAAACACTGTTCCTTTTGGTCTCCAGCAACCCGTTAAATTTCTTTACACATTTATTTTTCTGGATTTTAAAAAGTCTATTGTATTTTCTATCTTCAAAAGTACAAAATTGCTCAAAAATGTGTGGGGGAAGAGTGAATTGAATTTCTTCTTTTAATTGTGCAATTTTATTTATAACTGAATTTTGAATATAGTGTGTATCCTTGATAGCAATATTGAGGAGTTTTACCACTTATACAACTAGTAAATTCGAATATACATGTACTTTTGAGAGAGAGGCAAACTCTATTATTTCTAACATGGTTAAAAAGAAACAGATTGGTGAAGGGACGGGCAAACTTTTAAAAACTCATAATGCTATAGTACCTAGAGCCTACGCACTTCCAAAGACACATAAGGAAACCTTGTCGTGGAGAATCATTGTCTCGTCTATCGGTGGTCCTACTTATAAATTGTCTAGATTCTTGGCGGGTATATTATCCAAGATAGTAGGAAAATCCTCGTACCACACCGTAGACAGTTGGCAATTTTGTAGTGAAATTAGAAAAGTCCAAGTTCCTGATGAGTCAATGCGGTTAGTATCTCTTGATGTGATATCTCTTTTTACCAATATTCCCATTGATTTAGCCATACAGGTTCTACACCATCGTTGGAATGAAATTGAACTACACACTAAGATCAATAGAGATGATTTCCTCCAGGCAGTTAAGTTTGTATTGAATGCTAATGTATTTTCGTTCAACGGTGTATTTTATAAACAAGTGTTCGGAACGGCCATGGGGTCCCCTATTTCTCCTGTCATCGCCAATCTAGTTATGGAAAGGTTAGAGACGATCTCTCTCACAAAGGTACCATTTGAAATTAAATTTTATAAACGATATGTTGATGACATTATTACCTGCATAAAATTGGATAATTTACAAACACTGTTGGATACGTTTAACGGCTTCCACAGTAGACTTCAATTCACGTATGAGATAGAAAAAGATTCTTGTTTAAGCTTCCTTGATACAATAGTTTATAGATCGAATAATAAATTAATCACGAACTGGTATCATAAACCGAGTTGGTCCGGTAGATATATCAACTTTTTTTCTGAGCATCCCATGCAACATAAAGTAGGATTGATTAAGGGATTAATTGACCGTGCTATCTTACTTCCTGACCCGGAATTTCGACCAGCTAATTTAACTCTTATTAAAAACACGTTAAAACGTAACGGCTATCCTATGGAGATGGTCTCAGCAATTATCCGAGATCGTATTTTTGAAATCTACCACCCGTTACTAATGGAAAAACGTAAAGAGATAAAAGCCAAAAAGATCGGACAAGTCAGCTGGAGAAATACGGTTGTCTTACCGTTTGTTCATAACATCTCAAACGACTTAAAAAGAATTTTTAGGAAAGTAGGAGTACATGTCATTTTCAAATTACCATTTTACACCAAACAATTGTTCCCTCCAATTAAAGATAAAATACCTTTGGTTAAAAATTCCAACATTATCTATTCAATTCCATGTATGAGTTGCAATCAGGTTTATATCGGACAAACTTCGAGACATTTAGACAGACGAATTTATGAACATAAAAGAAACGTTTTTTTACCTCCCTTTCAACACACCGCTCTAACTAAACATTCACTTGAGTTTGATCATAGGTTTGACTACGACAATGTCAAAGTTGTTGATAGGGAAGCCAATTTGAATCTGAGAATTCTATTAGAGACATTACATATGATTAAACAACCGAGCGTAAATCTTAGGTATGAAACACCTAAGATACAAGATTATTACGCAACCTTACTGAAAAAGTAAGGATATATGATGTGACCTCTCTAATGGAGGTTTTCGAATTCTTGCTTCCTTCATATGATTCAAACATTGGTACATAAAAAAAATTTTTGCATATGTAATTTGCTCTTTTACTTAGTGAATGATGCTTTACCACATATATAATAATTGGTGGTATGAATTGGTAATGTTGTTTTGGCTAAAAATTCTTTTCTTTATAAATTTAATGAAACTTCAAATTAAATTATGATCAATAAACAGTACTCAAAAATCGATTCAAACAATAATTATTAACAGTTTCACTTTTGACTTTGTTTATGACCGTTATTCCTCTGTACCCTTCGGATGTTCTCGCTTCTATATACTATTTACTTTAGTCACGCTCCAACCGACTAACAAGGTGCACGTCTTCGATAACGTGTTTAACGTATAAAAGCAAACGCAGTATTCTTCAATAACTTTCTTGAAAATGGTCTAAACCATAGACCGAAACGTCGAATTATAATTATTGCAAAATAGCTTTTATTTAAGTGTTTACATGACCGAACCTACGCGCTGATATCACTTTTTGGTTTTTATATTCTAAAAATACGGTCGAAATTCTAAGTCTTTATTTATTAAATTTAAATAATAATAATAATAATTATAATAATCCTAGTAATAATAATAATTGTAAATAGCATTGTTATTCTTACTTCATATGTATAATTATGTGAATTATGGGTAATTATTTACAAAAGAGTAGTCTTCACCGATTTCGATGACCTTGGAATATGTTATCTGGTGCATGATTCTGAACAACTTTTTCCTATACACGTTGCCGTCGCTCGACCTTAGGTTTGGAGATATTTGCAAAAAACTGTGATCGGTAGTTGCTTTGGGTTAGATGGTTTGGCCAACTTTTCGGACATTTACACATTTCTTTATGTTAAATCTCCGAAAAGTTGGCCAAACCATCTAACCCAATGCAACAATCGATCACAGTTTTTTGCAAATATGTCCAAACCTAAGGTCGAGCGACGGCAACATGTATAGGAAAAAGTTGTTCAGAATCATGCACCAGATAACATATTCCAAGGTCATCGAAATCGGTGAAGACTACTCTTTTGTAAATAATTACCCAATTACGTAACGCAATAAATGTGACTAAATTAAAAGATGGTCATTTTCCTTACCTTCAAATAATCCTTGTGTAGGACTTTATAGAGAGCATCACATGTTTCAGATATAATATACGAAAGAGCCTGAGGTGATATTACTGTAGTAAATTTAAGATCTTCATAACTTCTTCCAGTTGCAAGAAATCTCAATGTGGCAGTTAATCTCTCGTGCGGTGACATGGCGTCTCTCATATTTGTATTTTGCTTTTGAATGAAGGGAGTGACTAAAGAAAGGAGCCTTAAGTATATTTCTTCATTCATTCGTAAATAATTGTTCCAATCTTTAGGCGCAAAACGCAATTCATTTAATAAATTCACGTGTGAATAGCGTCCCCTTTTTTAACCATTCTTTGCACCACAAACTACGTTCTATTTTCCGTTTGCCACACTTTTTTGTAGCTAATAATAAGCCTACTACGGCTAAAGCGTCATCCGTCGATGTCATGTTCGGCTGACAAAACTGTGAACACTGTAGAGCTGTTCCCAGGGGTACGCGGGAACCCGACTTTTCGGGCTCGGGACGGGCCGGAAACTTTCGGGCGGGGTCCCGATACTTTCGTATTGTTCGAGTATTCGGGATCCCGAAACTCGATTTGGGCTACAAGCATAGCCGCCATGAGCGGGTAATTTGATTTCAGGTAGGCTCGGCAAAACTCGGACGCGATCGGACTATATCGTTACCAGTAATAGATCAAAATTATTACCTGTGTAAAATATTCGCGTAAAGGTTGTGCGCCCGAGGTTGCCGGTGAGGTTAAGTTCGGCGATGTGCCACCAAAACACTGTTTGCACAACAAAACAAGGTCTTTATTTAACAAATGCGCACACACGGTGTATCCGGGATGCACGCTAACAATAGAGGATGAGCCCCCGTACACTCTACCGTACAATAATCCACGTATCAAACACGTGGACACGCGAACACGCACAATCGCGAATACGCCGTCAATCGACTTTATACCCGCTACTTGTGTCGTGAACTTCGTGACTGAGTCTACTTGTGATTCGAACGTGATTTGAGCACAGAATTTGCTTGTTGAGCAAAGCTTTTGAACAATGGACAAAACGCGTTGTTCTTTGCACACGGTTGTGAACAGAATGAATTCAAGATGGATGCGCATTTCCGCCTTGGCGTCTTCTCGAACATTCTCGAGCGTCGATCGACAAGACGGAACCTGATTGGTCGATTGATTGCGTATCGACCGTGACTTCCGCTGCCCAGTAGGTGCTGCGGTGATCGAGCGTGCGGCGGCAAAGAGAACTATTCATTCCCAAACAACCTGAGAACATAGTAAAATTATGTTTTTACACGTTAATTTGATATAATAAAATATTCGCCTTCCTGTATATTGTTGTTACTATGAAACATCCAGGAAATATTCCTTTCTGTATGCTTATAGTTGTCCGTACGTTTTCTATTTTAAATCCGAACCTATCCCGAAAAAGATAATACCCTATTAAAATATATTTTACTTGAAATAGATAAAGATTCTATTTTAAATCTGAACCTATCCCGAAAAAGATAATACCCTATTGAAGTATATTTTATTATGATTTTAAAATATTGTCCATATAAAAATAGTCTTCCTTCGAAGTTCTGAACATGGTATTTATTTAAGTACGTATATGGACATATTCAGTATTAGGTAGCAATGAAAATACATATATATGGAAATAAATGTAGGATCACGGAAAAAAGGAAGTCGCCTCAGCGGGACTCGAACCCGCGATCTTTAGGTTTGCGCACTGGCCAGCCGCCTTAACCACCTCGGCTACCGCCGACTTCCCATCCTCGTTCTTCCGTATCCGCCTCTTATGCTATGGGGGTTCCTGATCCCACACTTGGCCCTCCTGCGACGACATTCGCCCTCGAATGTCATTGTCGGCACTTGCCTTTTACATGGTTGGTGTCGCTTATTTCACGTCGCTGACACCTCTTACGACCGTGGTTGGTGTCGCTTATTTCGCGTCGCTGACACCTCTTACGACCGTGGCGTCTATTATTTTACGTCGCAGACAACGACCGTGGTGGACAAGCTCCGTGTGGCGATCGGTGCTCCCCCCATCCCGGACGAGCCCCCAAATGTAGGATCACGGAAAAAAGGAAGTCGCCTCAGCGGGACTCGAACCCGCGATCTTTAGGTTTGCGCACTGGCCAGCCGCCTTAACCACCTCGGCTACCGCCGACTTCCCATCCTCGTCCTTCCGTATCCGCCTCTTATGCTATGGGGGTTCCTGATCCCACATAAATAATAAGATACAAATTATGATTCAACAGGAGACAGAATGGTAAAAACTTATCACTCTGGTATTGATATAAATTGATATACATAATTCTTTCCGTCTCGGTTCTCTCGTAGTAGCTGGCTTTCGAGCCGATCGCGTCCGAGTTTTTCCGAGCCGACTTGAAATCAAATTGCCCGCTCATGGCAGTCATGCTTGTAGCCCGAAACGAGTCTCGGGATCCCGAATTCTCGAGCAATACGAAAGTATCGGGACCCCGCCTGAAAGTTTCCGACCCGTCCCGAGGGCCGGGAACTCGAGCCTCGGGACGATCATCACACTCCTAGCTGTTCCAGTGCCCGGAAAAGCGAGCCCAGCCGAGCCGAGCCGAGCCGAGCCAAGTATCCGCAAAAACCGATCGGTCCGAAACAACCGAGTAGCTCGAATTTTTCCGAGCGGTCCGAAAAAATCGAGTTGAACCTTGGACGTTTCGGCCAATGAAAATTTTTCCAATATTTTAAGAAACGCGTATCTACTGGAATGTGAATAATGGTTGTTAATAATGTGAATAATTATAAAATAAACTGAAAATGGAAATACACTGGTGGACTAAATTAAAGGAACACTATAATTTGCCGAAAAATTTGGTCATTTTAAAATGGCTGTATATCTGCGAAAAATAGTCGCAAAAAATATTTTAAAAAAGCATTTTAACGCTTCAAGTTTCTAGTTTTTGATTTAACGACACAAAATTTTTTCCAGCCATTATGATACTGTTTTATCAAGATGAAGCGCAGGAAACAAAATTTTAAAAATTTAAAATACCGTCAGGCCGGCCGGATCGTGTGGATGCACCATCCGGCCAGCCTGTCAGGCCGGGCGGAGCGTGTGGAGGCACCACCCGGCCAGCCTGTCAGGTCGGGCGGAGCGTGTGGAGGCAGTACGGGCGTCAGGCCGACTTGCACAGGCCTGCCTGCGCAGGCAGACCTGACAGGCCGGCTGGACCGTGTGTGGCCGCCTTTAAGGGACCCAGTTGGGTTCGAGCACTTGAAAGGGTCTATTCTAACGGTCAGCATACCTGTTTCAGAAAAACCAGATTGTTTATTCTTGATCGTATCGATATGGAAGTGACAACGATGGCTTCCTTACGTTTTTCCAATGAAAATTATACCAAATGTCATGTAAATCGGGCTATTTTTAGTGAAGTTAGCTTGAAATTATGCAAATCAATTTTTCATGGAATTTCCTTCATCCTGGTCCGAATCACGTCGTTCTTCTTAAGGAATCGATTGGCGTTGTTTTCGTAAATATCTGATGAGAAATGCGGTAATCATGGACATTTCTCACTTCTTAAAGGTAGCTGTCCACTTGAGAGTAAAACTCGCGCGAGAAGCTCTCGAGAGTATTTCTCGCAAGTGGATACTACGTCCGAGAGTGACTGCCGGAGAGCAACGTTCAACTCTCCGACAGCGGACACGTTGCAACTTGCTCTCGAGTGAATACATAGTAATATTACTATCCGACAGTTGCTTCCGAAATACGAACCAGGTTCGTATTCTGCGAGTGCTGTCGCGAGAGTAGGTCTGGAACTACTGTGGATTCTAACAAAATGAATTTTTAGTTTCGACCGTAATAATTGATAGTAAATTTTTAGTTTCGGCGCAATGGTTCGGTCAATTTGAACTGATAAATAAAACAGCTATTTTGCAAATTATATCTTATACTCTTTCGACGTTTCGATCTGGATTTAGATCATCCTCAGGAAAGAATTATAAATTATATTGCTATTGCTATTAATATTCGATTAATATTCAATCACAGTGTCATGGCACTACGTGTGAATCGCGAGTCGGTTGGAGACTAAAAATTTACTATCAATTATTACGGTCGAAACTAAAAATTCATTTTGTTAAAAAAAGAATGGCGAAACTTCGAAAGGTATGAGCAAAAAAAATTATTCTTTATCTACTGGTTAACATCTTTAAAGTGTATAACATAACACATGGCATGTATTGCTCTGTTACTGCAAAAGGTATATCTTTTAATTTTGAAATTCAAGGAGTTTAAATATGTTTTTATATGTCAACGGTAATTACCTTGTATTCACCTTTCTGTAAGCAGACGTTTTGTTCACGTATATGTCAGTCTTTCTCCAACCGACTCGCGATTCACACGTAGTGCCATGACACTGTGATTGAATATTAATCGAATATTAATAGCAATAGCAATATAATTTATAATTCTTTCCTGAGGATGATCTAAATCCAGATCGAAACGTCGAAAGAGTATAAGATATAATTTGCAAAATAGC
The DNA here is from genome assembly GCA_963932275.1 of Andrena praecox. Lineage (NCBI taxonomy): Eukaryota > Metazoa > Arthropoda > Insecta > Hymenoptera > Andrenidae > Andrena > Andrena praecox. The sequence goes on from CAWVQO010000560.1 coordinate 42,479, forward strand.
TGTTTTATTTATCAGTTCAAATTGACCGAACCATTGCGCCGAAACTAAAAATTTACTACTGTGGATTCTACTGTGGAAGTATTACGAATATCTTTCACAAAAGATTGAAAGGTATCAAGAGAGATGTGTTTTCAGCGTACTTTCTTCACTAATGTGACTTGCTGTACATTGCAAGCAGTCCGCCATAATTTTCTTAATTCTTAATACTATGTCTTTTCACAAATTTTGTCGATTGACATGGACAAATTTCCAGAAACTTGTGCGAAAGCACAGGCTTGGCTAGAAATGAAGGGGACGCGCAGGGTTCGATAAAAATGAAGGGGACGCACGGGCCTAGATAGAAATGAAGGGGACGCACAGGCTTGGATGAAAATGAAGGGGATGCACAGGCTTGGATAGAAATCCAGCATCTTCTTTCGCACAAGGTGCTGGAAATTTTTCAAATAATGTAAATCGACAAAATTTGTGAAAAGACATAGTATTAAGAATTAAGAAAATTATGGTGGACTGCTTGCAATGTACAGCAAGTCACATTAGTGAAGGAAGTACGCTGAAAACACATCTCCCTTGATACCTTGTAACCGCTCCTCGTGGAGGTTACTCGGTGTGCGGTGGAGGAACCGCGATTATGCCGGTTCAGACCGGGTGTCCAGGGCCGTCGAGTGAATGACTCAGGTGTCGTGGGTAAAATGGGCTTTATTGTTGAAGCTAACACGTATACAAATGTCCCGGCCAGGTCCAGCTGACTTACAGGGTCAGTGCGGCTTAATTTAACGCTTAACCTACTGTGTCGTCCGCGTCGTTCGCGTCGGTCGCGTCGGGCGCGTCGGTCGCGTCGTGGAGGTCGAATGCTCCAAAGGTTCGGCGGTAATGTAAGGAGTGGGGGCAGTGGTCGTTCTGGTGCCTTGGCTGTGGTCTCCACCAATGGCCCTGACCGGGAAACCTTGAGTCCGTCCGTCCAGTGGGTAAAACCCGCGGAAGATACGGAGGCTATGGGATGTCCTCCGGGGCAAGCGAAGCTTGTCCCTAAGATTGACAGCGGATATCGACCTGCGTCCAAAGGTCGGCGTACTCGCGTTCCTTTGGGAGCCGTGGAGGTAGTGGGATTCAAAATTACACAAAGATGCAGCCTGGTTATACAGGAAATCTTTGGGAGAGCGCTAGCCGGTTGCCTGTACCGCTCGTGGTAGACTCTGCCTAACGGGCCCGTCGCGCTGGCTTATAGGCGGTCGCGCGCCAACTTCGCAAGCGAGAGCGCCGCTCGGCGCGCGGCCATCTCGCGGCCGCGCTCGGTAGCGGCGGGCCGCGCTAGGCACGCGTGGTGGGGGAAGACCCGCGTCCCACCGGTTCTAACTCGTTACAACCTTTCAATCTTTTGTGAAAGATATTCGTAATACTTCCACAGTAGAATCCACAGTAGTTCCAGACCTACTCTCGCGACAGCACTCGCAGAATACGAACCTGGTTCGTATTTCGGAAGCAACTGTCGTATAGTAATATTACTATGTATTCACTCGAGAGCAAGTTGCAACGTGTCCGCTGTCGGAGAGTTGAACGTTGCTCTCCGACAGTCACTCTCGGACGTAGTGTCCACTTGCGAGAAATACTCTCGAGAGCTTCTCGCGCGAGTTTTACTCTCAAGTGGACACTAGGGTGGATCGAAAAAACATTTTTTTTTTATATCGAATTCTAATAGTGCGGAAAAGTTGCCCACCACTATCAGTATTACGGGTGTGAAAGCACAATTGAATCAAGTAATATCTTCTGTTCTGCACTTGAGCTTGAAATTTCGATATTTTAACGAAAATAAATTCTGAAGTAGGTATTAGGTAAGCTTCATAAGGATATCTATTATTCGAGTCCGAGAGGAAACTTTTTTGGTCCTTGATTCGGAGGTAGAATTAATTAGAAGTACATTTTGATGTCATATAGAACGTACATCGCGTTGCATGCAGCTCCTCGCTCACTTCCTCATTAGTTACAAGTGACCCAGAGCCCACCACGTGGAGGTGGCTGCATTACGGGCTCCTCCCAAGCCCTACCCAACCAACCAACCATAATATTATGCAGGACTTTCCATAAGTTTCTTAATCAGAATAATCACCACTCAGGACACTTAAATACTGGGATTTACAATCGAATCTCGGCAACACTTGTCTGGATAGTAACGTTGACCGAATTTTGCGATCTCGTGCGTCCGTACCACATACTGTGGCTGAAGCCTCAGTTACAAGTTTAACAGTGCGTTCTACTGCCACTGTGTGGCACGGAAACTTACTGAAGTTCCATTCTGGCACAAGTTCAGTGTTAGAGAGCTTTGCTACCAGTTCCTCATTTGTAACGTTTCTGAGGACTGGTGGCACAGTAACTGAAATCTCTGATGACGACCAATTAATAATTTTGGTATAATCATTTGCTTTAAAATTTATTTCAGGCACAACGTTATACCTTAGTAAGGGAATTTCATTATTTTGTGCTTCCTCTTTAGCTTTAAGTATTTTATTCAGTGCCTCTTTACGAACGGCTGGTCTGTGGTCAGTCATCATGCTGAGCAATATGTTTTCTGGCATAGCGAAGTATGCATTACGTGCAATAGAATTATCAACAACTGTGCGATATTTCAGTGGCAGATATCTAGATCTCCGGATTGTCTCAAAAAGATGGCGCGTACCATCTGCTATGGAATGATTCTTTCTGATTGAGAACCACATTGGAACATACACACTAAGTAAATATCTGACGAGCTCTCGCATTTTCGCACAAGGAGTTTTAGTAGAAATGTATAATCGTAAAATTCTGTTTGCGGTTGTCAACCAGCGTGCCTTATGGATACGGCCTGGATTTCGTAAGCGAAGCTCATCAGAACATGTGCCAGAACGAATGGCTTTCGATATGTCTAATAGGTATCTTTGGTCTTTACTGAGATCTGAAGAGACAAGCTTAGGTATGTCACAGTCCATTGCTTTATATTTCACAATGGGAAGTTTCTCACATCCAGGAAATTTTGAGCCTATGGGTCCTGTGTATGTGTGTGGGCCTGAAGTTGGCCCATCAATGAACTCAAAGAGACTACGAAACGGTAATTCGTTGAAGTGAATAAGACACACAATCCACTGCATTGACCTCCCTAACTTTTCCTCCAGCTTCCGTACAACTCCTCTCTTCCAACCGGTATTGACATTAGTACCGTCACAGCCCAAAACTAAGAGCTCATTCAGACCACCAGAGAGTTCATTTAGGGAAAATTCATAAATGGCATTACACTCATCGGTAGCGTTTCCTAAGAGAGTGGTCACATGGCCTATATATCTTGAGCAAGGCTCGGCAACCAGAGAAATATGCTCCTCTTTGATTATGCCGTTTGGCGTCATGGTATCATCTTTACGGCTATCGAAGTACAGGCCAAGAATAGGATCATTATCCTGTGATTTCTCCTTGAGAATATTGCCTACTTTAAGCTTTTGACGTCTGATTTTGTTCCTATCTGTAACTAAGACAGGTTGGCTTGAAGATACAAGTCCAACATCTTTAAGTATAGAAGAGGCAATATGTGCTGTTGCCCTGTCGCTGACACCATATCGTTGTGAGACAAGCGCAGTTTCTGTCAAATTAATTCGCATTTGAGCTGAAGACTTTTTTCTCTTCCTTTGTGGTTCGTAGAGAACAAATTCCTCGTCTACACTTTCGTCGCTTGAATCGCACTCATTAAACGAAGATGAACTATGAGTTGAGGAGCAGGAAGGCCCGGTATCGAGAACATTAGCATGCTCAAGCTTATTTATCTTCGCATTTCGATATCTTCTCACGTTGAGTTTCATCGTTTCAACCAGATCTACTCCACCAATGCGACCAATTCTAGGACCCCTTTGGTCAAGAAGGAAGCTCTGTTCAATAAGAGGTACCTTCTTCTCTTTTGTACAACTACAAGTCGAAAAATCAGGGCACTTACACGCGGCGATGTCGAACAAATTACACGCGGCCATTTTAAACGCATCTACCTTTGACTGCAACGCCGGGCACCTATCGATATTTCTGTAGTCACTCTTTATTTTTATATATTGGGAGTGATATGTTTTAATTTTTTGTAAAACTCGTGACTGCGAAACTATAGGTATAGAAGCTTTTATATATATTTCCTTTAATTTCTTCGCAATCGAATCTGCAATGGTAGAAAAAGGCGGCTCCCTATTTCCACCACTTTCTTGTCCAAGCGATCGTCTGAGATCTAAACAGCATCTTATGACATCCTCATAAGTAGGAAGCTGGAAACCCGTAAAATTTTCGGGAGTACCAAAGATAGGACAAACGACCGAATGCCGGGAAGAAAATTTACAATGTGACATTGTGATGTTAGAAGACAACTCTGTATGGAGTGCTATACAAGACACACTGAATGATATACTGTTGCGAGCTGGAAAGTAGTCGGACTAGCAACAAACTGAAATGTCACAGGGGCAAGGGGAATTCTCCACTTGCTTCTCCCAATCCCCTCCAAGAAATTCCACGTTTAGGTTCTTAGCGGCGCGGCGGTCCGTATCCGCGGACTGTCGCGATTGGTTTCGTTCGCGTTCTTCGTCACGCGACGAACTGTGTTGGAGGGGATAGGTTGAAGCGAGTGGACGATTCCCCTTGCCCCTGTGACAGTCCAGCTTTTGAGCGAAGTGAATTTGCCATTACAAGAGATACAGAATAAAATAATAGAAATGTTTCTGACTACAAGAAGCCAGTATTAAAACAGAATTTTTGTATTTTTGACAAAATATCGAAATTTCAAGCTCAAGTGCAGAACAGAAGATATTACTTGATTCAATTGTGCTTTCACACCCGTAATACTGATAGTGGTGGGCAACTTTTCCGCACTATTAGAATTCGATATAAAAAAAAAATGTTTTTTCGATCCACCCTAGTGGACACCTACCTTGAGAGTAAATATTTTCGAAATTGCTCTCAAGTGGACACACAATTTGAGAGTAACTATCGAGAGTAACTTGCGCGAGTTCTCTCAAGTGGACACCTACCTTAAGGCTCGAATAGACCGGGCAACAATCGCTGGCAACTTTGTCGCCAGCGACTCCAGCGGGTCGCCTGGGATGCATCGGCTTGTCTCCAGCGACTTTGTACCGAGCGGCTGGTATCCAGCGACTTTTGTCCGGCCACTCGGCAACTTGTGACGCGCAGGTACCGTTGTCAACCGCTGACTCGCGGGACAATACTGTCATATGCTTCTGGGCCGCCGCGGGAGCCAAGACGCGCAGCGGGAGAAAGGAGGCGTCGCCTCTGAAACTCGGCCGAAAAGATCGATCACTTAAGGGGGCCGTCTCCTTTTTGTTATGGTCCGAATCCGTCGAAGCGCCCCCAGTAAACAAACGGACCCTAATGAAACTACTGCGGTCGATAAAAAGAACTTATACAGAGGTGACATCTCCAGGTACTCTATGTAAACGAATCTTTGACGCATAGTTGCCGCATCCCTGTTCTCTCTGTCCCTGCCGCGCTGTTGCCACAGCTCCTTCTATTGAGAAGTCTTGGAGGAATACGGCACGAGAGCTGCGTCTGGGCAGGGATCGGCGGGCTCCGGGTACCGCTGATGGAGGGGGGAACACCGATAGGAGGGGTGGTTATGTGTGAGGAACTGCGGTGCGTCAGTCACGCACACATAACCACCGCTGTAGGGGTTTCCTCCTGCATCAGCTGTAGCTGGAGGCCGCCGATTCCTGCGTCTAGCATCAGAGCCTCGCTGAACGTAAAGGAGGATAGCAATAATGAAAGATAGAGAGGTTGAGTATGAAGTTAGGAAACATGTCAATGAAACAATACTAATTTGCGTATTTATTTATACATAGAAGGATGTAATATTTTGTATAATTAGTGTACAAATTCAATGCATACAATTTGAATAAGGTACATCACTGAAGTGTAACACACCGATCGTAATGAAATTTATGAATGCTATAATTCTTCTAAAAACATATGACGCTTTTTTTCATCTAACTATACATCAAATTATCTTGTATATCAACAAGAATTGTCTGTTATACATATAAATAAAAATTTAGTAATCATTTTTTTTAAAACATCAATTTGGACAAAAAGTATATTGCAATTCAATACTTTTGTACATGATTTTCTTCGGGATTGTTATTCCACGGTTGTAAAAATTTATCAATATAAACTAGAAATCAGTACTAACAATACGTATATTTTGGAATGTCTCATCAACCGATTTTATTTAGCTACGATCCTCTGTTTGTTTGTATGTTTGATTCAAATCTGGAAACTCAATTTTAATCCACTTCCCACCATCCAATTGTCTCGAAACTTTGCAGAGGTACGTAGTTTGGATGACAATACAAAATTGTGAAAAAAACTCCGAGGGGGTGAAAAAATTACCTAGTCACCAATAAATAATAATCCATAACAATAAATCCAATCGACATAAAATCAACCATTCTTTATGTTACCGTTCTTTACGAACTTTTAGCACTGTAGGATTCAAGCAAACTGTTAAACTGCATACAGCAATAAGAGATTTTTGTAAAGCAGTTTGAGCTGTGAAATGTAAATCCACAAACACTAAAAACTAAAAAAAAGTATATTAAAAAATTTATAATAAACGATTTTATGAAAAATGCATTAAAACTAAAAAATAATTATTTTCTTATACTACAATTTCGATGGTGTATTTTCACATAAAATCGTGGAGCAGGATATCTCGCAACAAATTCATTTCGACACTTGATGCTGTACTAAATTGATTCATATTCTGTTATGAAATATCCTGCTCCACGTTTTTATTTAAAGTTAAAAAAAACACCATTGAAATTGTAGTACAAGAATAGAAGTATTTTGTACTTGTTAGTGCCTTTTTGACAAAATCGTTTAACAGAACATTTTTTTATATATTTTTTTTGTTTCTAATCAAGTTACAGTCATTACAATAAATCAATCCAACTTCATTGGAGAATTGAAATCCGACATTCAAGCTTTCACCCCCTTGAAATGGACAATTACAGATGAAAAAGTATATATTTTTCGAAGAATACAGTATTGTCTCTTTAGCGGCTCGGTTTGGTGTACACGAAGTGGACTTTTCGCTATGCCCACCACTGAAACCGAGCGAGAACGGTACGAGACAGACGACGCGTTGATGTTTTGTCTCGCTCCGTCTTTCGGACGCCGTGACACTCCGTCCTTTGCGTTCGCGCCCGTCGCTCATACCGAACGATGATGTATACTCTAAGTCATGTTAGAATAGACCTTTTCGCGCATGTAGAATGAGCTCTTCAGCTGTCGCGAGGTCTCCGTTCCCCCACTTTACCACCCAGGCTTCCCTCTCTCCATGCACCGTTCCGATTCTCTTTCATATACCGGGTAACCAAATAAAACGTGCATTCTATTAAATTCGTGCCATATTACGAATTTATTTATTAGTCGTATTATACTGAAATGTTTACGGTATTAATATTACGAATTATAACAACAAACAACAACAAAAATATAACAACAAAAAATAACAAAGAGACAATCAAATCCGACAAAAAGTCGAAACACGCGGTATATACGAAAGTGGCGCCACACCAATGCTTTCGGCGCAGAACGGATGCGCAGCCAAAAGATCATTGGTGGTGGCATAGCCAATGAACGCCAACATGCGTAGAACCAGTCTAAACTCGTCGGTCGGCAGGTCTATTCTAACATGACTTGTAGTATAGGCAGTGTGGATCTGTAACACATTATGAAGTACATTAGGAAATACTTAATTGTAGTTTTGTAAGCGTACAAAATTTTACTGTAGATTTATAAGGTGTTAAACTTTACCTGAAATATGGTAATTATTATTCCATTTGTCCTGGCATTACTGTCCTATACACCATGTTTGCAGTAATTTGGTAAAAAGTCCGCCTGTAACAAATGATCGCAGACATTTCGATAAGTTTGGTATAAAAGTAAAAGTTTGTTTCAATAATTCGTCGAACATCATGTATACCTGCGACGCACAGTGGGACAAAGTGACAAAGTTTGTGTCAAAATCAAAGAACTTTTGATAGAAATGAGATAGAGCGATGATTTTTTTGTAGGTTAAAGCTAACACATTTCAGAATAAGGAAAAATTGCCGAGATTGTGGTACGAACGTTTTTTCACTGTGAAAATCTGTGTTAAACTTGAAAATTTTCAACAAAATTGTGATTAATCCAATACCATGCACGGTAGGATTTTTTTCTTGACATGTTGTACCTCATTTCCTGTAGATTTTGTCACGCTGATTTCAAATCCGTTCGCAAAATTTGTCTACTACCTCAGGATTTTGAAAAAAATCGATTTATGTGAAAGACTAATGAAATCATATTTTTTTCGTTGAAATGAAACCCACTGGTTTGAAGGTATATTGTATTCCCATATATGGAACACAATCAAAATAAGAATACTGAAGTATTTGAATGTTTTTAGTTACTTACAAAGCACTTCACATCTCGTGATCACTTGACGTATCGCTGTCCTGGTCACTGGCACTCTCTGTAGGCTGTGTGTGGCTGCAATGTAATTTAAATTAGATATCTATTTTCCATAATTATATTTTCATTTACACATGAAGTAAGGTAGTATTTAATCTTTTTAACTTACTTCTCATCAACGAATTTTTTAATTTCTGGTGATACATTATTTTGTTTGTACAACTTTATTCGATTTTTTATTAATATAATTGAAATTTTCGGGTCCGTTAAGTATATTGCTCGATTAAAAACGTCTAACATTCTATTCCTTCGACTATTTTGTCGTGAATGCAGCAACATATTTTTCCTATACAGTTTATGCCAGGATTCATTTGCATCTTCTGAATAATACGCTATTGGTAGTGGAAACTGTCTTGCTACTTAACCGACCCGAAAATTTCAATTATATTAGTAAAAAATTGAATAAAGTTGTACAAATAAAATAATGTATCACCAGAAATTAAAAAATTCGTTGATGAGGAGTAAGTTAAAAAGATTAAATACTACCTTACTTCATGTGTAAATGAAAATATAATTATGGAAAATAGATATCTAATTTAAATTACATTGCAGCCACACACAGCCTACAGAGAGTGCCAGTGACCAGGACAGCGATACGTCAAGTGATCACGAGATGTGAAGTGCTTTGTAAGTAACTAAAAACATTCAAATACTTCATTATTCTTATTTTGATTGTGTTCCATATATGGGAATACAATATACCTTCAAACCAGTGGGTTTCATTTCAACGAAAAAAATATGATTTCATTAGTCTTTCACATAAATCGATTTTTTTCAAAATCCTGAGGTAGTAGACAAATTTTGCGAACGGATTTGAAATCAGCGTGACAAAATCTACAGGAAATGAGGTACAACATGTCAAGAAAAAAATCCTACCGTGCATGGTATTGGATTAATCACAATTTTGTTGAAAATTTTCAAGTTTAACACAGATTTTCACAGTGAAAAAACGTTCGTACCACAATCTCGGCAATTTTTCCTTATTCTGAAATGTGTTAGCTTTAACCTACAAAAAAATCATCGCTCTATCTCATTTCTATCAAAAGTTCTTTGATTTTGACACAAACTTTGTCACTTTGTCCCACTGTGCGGCGCCCGTGTGTATCAGCCTGGCGCATTTTGACCGAGCCGGATTCCGTCTGTCTGCTCCTGTGAACTTAGAAATGTGTCTGAAAAAATTATAGAGTGAATTAAATTTATTATTTCCTTCGTCACTTTCTTGGGGATGTGACGGCGGCGTCGATCGACTCGCGTGATCGTATGATCCGCGAGTAAAAGTGCCATTGCTGGCACTTGTGACCACTGACAAGAGTCAGCGGTGCGACGCCGGATCGATCATATTTATTATTTCCTTCGTCACTTTCTTGGGGAAGTGACGGCGGCGTCGATCGACTCGCGTGATCGTATGATCCGCGAGTAAAAGTGCCATTGCTGGCACTTGTGACCACTGATAGAGTCAGTGGTACCGCGCTTTACAGCCGTTACAATAGTTTCACTATTTTCGGAGGGAGACCTTTTTCGCTTTGTCAAGCTTTTCGGTTTTTCTTTCGCTCTCTCTGCTAGTATAAATTGTGACTCCCGAATAGGCATGCACCTATTGTGCCGACTATCTATTAATTCGGGTAGCATGCTTTCTAAATAAAATTGAACCAGTTTTGGCTCCATTTCTCTTTTCCAAAACGCATCATCTCTCTCTACTTTTATAGATTTCAGCCCCTTCGGGGTCCAAAGGCAAAATATACAGTACTTTCTGTCAGTAATATGTAACTGGCCTTGTACTTGATAAAAATAGTGATGCGTTTTGCTCATTGAAATACCTGTGTTACGTGTGAACATGCGCCGGACAGCGGGAACTTGTTTAATAGCTTCTTCCGGCGTAAAGTCCTCCGCTGATTTGGGGCATTTGATTTCCAAAATACCCTCTTGACCGATGATTCCATCCGGTGAAGCTCCTAAGAAGGGGATGCGGCTGTCGATGAAAATTCCACATTCTTCAATATCTTTATATTGCTTGTTCAATTCTTCGCGAGCAATTTTTTCACATTCTTTTCCGTATTCCACCGCTGGTGCACTGATCAACTTTGGATACACAAATGATTTCACAGCATTTGCGCATAGCGTGTCAGGTCGGCGACGGCACACTTGTCCAAAATTGGATGTTGTCAACAATTTGGACCTGTACTGCAACCATCTGCGGTTCTTTGCTTGTCCCATGGTTTCATTTTCAATAGCGTGTCTTTTCTCTTGCCAGTCACTGAGCATTTGCATATGCTTTTCCCGCTCCAGTTCATATATTTCGAATGGCATGTCTGGCTTCTGTGCATTTTGTCCATAATCAGAATCTTTCTGCGAGGGCAAATGCTTGCGTACATATCGCGCAGCCTTTGTTTCCTTCCGTTTTGCAGCTCTCTTTTCCTTTTCTTTCTTCTTCTTTTCTTCCATTTGGCGCACAACATCGGGCGTTTTTTTCTTCATTACCGCATTCAATCGCGAGTGCACTTGGTTACTGTTGTACTCCACGACAGCAGCAGCACATCTCCCTGCATACGATCCTCTTTCGGCGAAATTTAATCTTTTTCCGCCAGTATACTTAGCAATTAGTCCGTTCAAACTTTCCACAGCGTTATTAGTAGTATTATAGAGTAAGCTCTCCGCATGAGCTAATAGTGGACGAAGTATTTCTTTTACGTCCTGGTACACTCCAATTTTCATCAATTCTGGGACGATGTTTTTTTCATTCTCTTTATTGTTTCCATCGCAGAAATATTCTAGTCTTGCACACTCTGCGTGTTCACCAAACACGTGGCTTGGAACATTCTGTATGTCGGCATACAAATTCTTCGTTTTCTCGTCGATTGATACATTCTGATTGTATCTAAACTTTGCGGCTTTTACGATGTCCGTGCGCATCCGGCGAATACTACTTTCCACAACTTGCCTCAATGGTCCAGGTGTAGTCTTCTTCACAATCGCTTTCATTTTTGTGCAGAAGTTTCGCAACAAATGATTCGTGCATTCAATTTTTTTTACGCGAATCTGTCTCTTATATGGGTCAGCATCAATAATCTTCTTATACACGCTACTTTCCCCATCAGCAATCAGAGTAGAATAAACGAGCCCACGTTTTTCTACGCTAGTGTTAAATCCTTCTACTATGGCATCGCTTTCCATAGCAGTCGATGCTCGAGATGTATTCCAGTTTTTGAAGCATGTGTGCTTTCGGGGTTCTTTCTCGTTTTTCGCAGCAATCCGACAAATTCTGCAAACTTTATTTCGAACGCCGTAAAATAAAACTTTTTTCGTGTGATAGCCAACTATCACGCCGACTCCAGACGCAGAATCGTAACATCCACTGCGGTAGATCTCTTCATCCAGCTTCCGTCGGCCACAACGGGGATGTGAGGGGTCCCTGATCCGGGAAGAACGTCGCCTCTTTCAATGGCCAAACGTTTTTCTTCTTCAGCCGCTGCTAACATCTCTTCTTCTGCAGCGGCAATTGCAGACTTGATGAATTCATCTTGATTCTTCACGAAGTCTTTCTTCGACATGCAACGTATGTTTACTCCTGCAAAAGTATGTTCCAACTGGGCAAAACTGCCTCCACATAAAATTGTTGCATTAACGGCGCCCTGATTGCTATCCACTTCTTCGGCTTCGTTCGATTGATTGCGGATTTCAGCTTTGTAATGGCATAAAGTGCACATTACGCTGAAGATGCTCTTGAAGCCACACCGTTTCACACCAGTTATTTGTAGGTGTTCAATGCCACAGTCTTCCCTATGTTTTGCATGCTTACCTATTTTCTGCAATTGAGCAAGCACATTTTTGAAATTCATTATATCGTTGCTATTTAGGAGACGCGATTGTACTTGCGACTCGCTCTTCGCAACTTTTTCTACAACGAAGTTTTCTTCTTGGTTGCTTTCTACATCCGTGCCTTCTGGTATTTCGGTTGTCAGTTCATCCACCGCCTCTTCAGTTTCTCCCGAACTGACCGTATCAGTGTCTTCATCGGATGGCGAGTGTATTATCTCTTGGGACGTATGATTTCGTCCATCGGATGTTGATGCTTCCTCCACCATACGTTCCTCAGCCACATCTTCTGAATGTTGTCCTACGGCAGTGTCGTCTGCCGCTTTTGCCCTTTCCTGTTTCTTCTGAAGGGTCAAAAGCCTTCTCTTTTCGTAGTGTGCCTTCCGTCTCGATAATCTTTTTGCGTACGAACGTAATTTTCGCGGACGAGACGCAGATTTATTCTCCATATTTTCTTGCACATCCTGCATATTCACATTTAGAGTGTCAGTGTCACTCATCTTACACTAAACCAACAAACACAACACAAACACAAACACAATACAACACCACTCAAAAAAAAACGTAAACGCGAACCGTGAACGTGAAACGTGAATAAGAAGATTCGTCTGTGGTGCTGAAACAAATGACGCTTTTCACAAACCAGCCAACGCCGAGCTCCAGGCTTAGAGCATATATACATGGAGGTTTCATTGAAGCGTGAACTGTCGCCAACATGGTGTGAGAGAGAAAGACATCGTGCGAACTGGTGCGAGAGAGTGAAGTATAGAGGAATAATCGACCGAATGCGCGTGCGCCGTTATCGTGCGAGAGAGAAAGCATCGTGAGAACTGGTGCGAGAGAGTGAAGTATAGATTCTCATGCTCGCACGATGTCTTTCTCTCCCGCACGATATCGGCGCGGGCGCATTACGGTCGATTTGGACCTCTATACTTCACTCTCTCGCACCAGTTCGCACATGTATTTCTCTCTCGCGTGATGTTGGCGACAGTTTCGAGGCAGTCAACCTTGGGCAATGGAGGGGGACAAACCTACAGGAGCGGTGGTTATGTGTGCATGAATTGTGCCTGCGTCAGTCCCGCACACATAACCACCGCTCCTGTAGGTGTGTCCCCCTCCATCAGCGGTAGCTGGAGCTCGCCGTTGCCTGCCAGGCAGGTGACGTCGCGGACAGTAATCGAAATTGAGGAAATGGTGAATCCGAAAAATGTAAGTATTATATTGTATACTATTATACAGAGTGACTCTCTGGCTAGAGTATTCAAAGGCGATGCCGCCAATATGCTGCGCCTCGCTGAGTTTCGTGGATTTCGACGCTCGCGACGAGATTATTCACTACGGCATATTCTTTATTCTTCATCGAATCGATATGGCAGTGATACCAATGAATTCCTGGTGTTCTCCCGATTAAAATCATGTCTTGTAAATCGGACTATTTTTAACGAAATTAGCTTGGGGCCATTTTCATCCGGACGACGGAATCGGCAGACGCAATTTTCGCAAAGATCTGATGAGAAATGCGGAACGTGAAATTCGTCACTTCCACGAAACTCTGCGAGGCGCGGTTTATTCGCGGCATTATCTTTATAGTCTAAGAGCTGGCTACATAGGGGTTAACGTGACTCAATGCAGTCACAGTTGTTATTTAAAAATGTTGGATTAGTGTTGGCGAATACGAAATCGCCTGTCTGCCGCGACAGTCCGGGGAACTAACGCGGGGGTGGACGGTAAAACACGTAAAATTTCTAGCGCAATAACGTCATTCTTGCCGTTGTGGCTTGCGCGCTAGTGCAAGGGAGAAGTATACATCTGTTTCTCCCTTGCACTAGTACGACTGCCGCCGGCCGCATATTGGAACGGCAGCCGTACGGCAGCCTGTAGGGCCGCGGTGTCGGGAGAGATCGTCGAGACTGGGGAGAGAAATAGAAAGGAGGATGAGGCGAAAGAGAGAGAGAAGGAGGAGGAGGCGAAAGAGAGAGAGAAGGAGGAGCAGGCGAAAGAGAGAGAGAAGGAGGGGCAGGCGAAAGAGAGAGAGAAGGAGGAGAAGAAGAAGGAGAAGGACGAGGACAGAATGAGGAAAGATATGGCGAAAGTAAGTTATGTTGAATGTGTGTGTATTTCTCTGAAGTTTGTTTGGTACAGAGTTGGGCAAAATGTAATCTAATTACAAATTGCAAATTACGATTAAACTGTAATTGTGTAATTGATTACACATTATTTTCTGTAATCTTCATGTAGGTAGTTGACCATTCGGTTTTGTCAACTATCTAAATGAACGATTACAGAAAATAATGTGTAATCAATTACATAATTACAGTTTAATCGTAATTTGCAATTTGTAATTAGATTACATTTTGCCCAACTCTGGTTTGGTATGAACGGCGAATATTTTTGAAATTCACTATATGAGCCGTTGTTTTTGAAAGTGGTACAAGTCGATCTGTAGCTAAAAAATCGTTTATTTTCTTTAACATTTTTATTGATTATTATTCCATAATAAACTGTAACAAGTTTATAGTTTTAAAGCCATACCCGATTTGTTTAACGAATGCGAATATTTTTAAGTTGATTCAAACGCAAACCCTTAAATATCTCAATGTATGAATAAATGGACTTATGCCACTTTAAAAAATAACGGCTCATATGTACGGGTAGAACTAGAAAATATAATTTTTATGGTACTGTTTCAGATGAAGAAGGAGCTAAATCGCCTCAAATATGGGTCATGGCGCCGAGGAGGGCGCCGTGGTTGGCGCCGTGGAGGAGGCCGTGGAGGAGGCCGTTCCATTATTATTAATAATTATTAGTTTGTAAAATAAAGTCAACATGATTGCTGAATGATTGTTTATTTTGTTTGATTTAATAGAATGTAAAACTTTCACACTTTCTATCGTGTCGGCATGAACGTTTCAGTAAGATACTAGAGCTATTCTTTTGGCCCGGCCAAAATTACTCGGTTACCCGGGTACCCGTGAGATACCCGGGTAGGCAAAAATTACTCGGCTATCTGGGTACCCATGAGACACTAGAGCTATTACCACCTAACTCGTCGGGTATGTTTCGAGTAATTTATATTTTTGTGTGAAACAATAAAACTGTGAAGCAATTAATTATTTTGAATTAGATATCTTTATTTTTGTATAGAAATACCAACAAATCAACATTCTCAGGTAGTAGGCTGCTACGCTTTGCGGTAACAATATTTCCAGCGGTTGAGAATACTCGTTCAGAGCTGGCAGACGTCGCAGGTATACATAAATACATCTTGGCCATTTTTGCAAGTCTAGGGTATTTGCTTTCACGTGTTCTCCACCATTCTAATGGGCATAAATTATGGTCCATTTGTGTCTCTTGCAAATACATTTGCAGTTCGGAATTACTATCGTTGTTAGATTGTGAAGTTTGGAATATAAAATCTAGTGCACTTGGCATAGGATTAACATTTTCTACAGTTTCAGTTATAGAAATGTTTTCTATCATATTACCAATGGAACTTCTGGTAAGATTTTTCATTTCATTATTTTCGAACGACATTTCCTTGCTTCTTGGATCAAGAAACGAAGCAAAATGATGTACAGTTTCAACACGTGATTGTAAATTAAATCTATTGACAAAGGACGTTACCAAAACATTTTTAAATTGCTCAGTCTCAGCTCTGCCCGTGTTATTAACTGTCAAATGATTATTAACAATGCCATGGATAATAGGCAGTACCATAGAAATAGTTACTGTATTTTCGGAGCATAGTGCAGTAGTCGCTACTTGCAAAGGTTTTAACACCGCAATAATATCACTCATTATTAACCAATAATATTCCGACATTTCAAGTTTTAAAGCGATATTTACTTTTGTAATAACTCTATCTGTTAAAACAGAAATAATTGCAGTTCTATGATTCACAAGTCGCTCACACATATAATAATAGGAATTCCACCTTGTGGGACAACTTTGAATTAATTTCTGTTTACTTAAACCTAACTGCTCCTGCTTTTCGGTCAAAGTACTCGCTGCTAAATTCGAATGATTAAAATATTGCACAATCGTACTGCCCTTTTTTATCACTTCTTTGAACTCGTCGACTGTATCCAAAGCATCTTTCACACACAATTGTACATTGTGTGCGGCACAAGAAATGCTGTATCGCACATTATCTGCCAGATTTGCAGCCATACTTATATTTGATGCATTGTCATGGACCATAGCATTCACTTTATTGTTGATATTCCAGTCTTCATTAATTAAATTAAACATTATGGCTAAATTCTCGCCCGAATGTCGATCTTCCATGAATTGGGTACAAAGTGTGTAATTTTTTATGATCCACTTTTCATTTATAAAATGTGCAGTTGTCGAAATATAAGAATCCTGTGATCTTGAGGACCATCCATCATTGGTAATGGCTATATCCGAGGCCATAGATAGTTCTTTTTCTATTTTACTTCGTTTCTCAGTATATATTAGTTGTAAACGTTTTAATGTACTTTTAGGACAAGGACATTGATATCCCGGTTCCAATATAGCCATAAATTCTTTAAATCCTTTACTATTACAGAAGGAAATGGGCATTATATTTGCGGAAATCATACGAGCAAGTGCCTGTGATATTTGTTCTTGTCGCATTGATGTACAAGGGATGACTAATTTCTGTTGCTTCCTACAAGAACTGCCTTCGTTAATTCCATGTGATGGTCCTGGTCCTGATGTTGATGGTTCATCAACGTCAATGTCTAATCCACTGGAAGTACTAGACAATGCTTCTCTATGCTTGCCCCGCAAATGTTTCATAATCACTGACGTTGACCCATTAAATGATAATGTACTATTACATATTCCACAGGTAATAGATTTTCCATCTTCGGATGGAGTGCAATATTGCCACACCAAACTTTTACGTGGAGCCATTTAGTACTGAATTGCTTGAGTTTATAACACAGACTGGACGAAGAAACATAGCGTCGATAGAGGTCTCAAAAGAAAAGAAGTAACCGCGATCATTCCGATCGACATTGTTGCTACATCAAGACCCGATACTGCAACAATGTCGGTCGGCTGGATTGCGACTACTTCTTTAATCCATCGGAGGATGGAAAAGTAACATGAACTATACATGATAGTATGTTATCTTTCAAGCAGTAATTGCCGAACCGGGGTGTTGGTGTCCTTATCTTAAAAGTATCCTAACCCCGGGTTCACAGGAAGGCGAACACGAACAAAAACATTGTTCGCGAACATTTTCGTCTGTTCTTGCCAAGTCCACATTGTTGCGAACATGAAAAAAAACTCAGCGTACGTTCACATACGGTTCGTACGCTGAGTTTTTTTTCATGTTCGCAGCGATGTGGACTTTGCAAGAACAGACGAAAAAGTTCGCGAACAATGTTTTTGTTCGTGTTCGCCTTGGTGTGGACCCGGGGTAAAACGATCGCACCTTATTTATATACCCTCCTATAACGCGGTTTCCATATAACGCCGAGCAAAAATTGCGACAGTCCCCCTACCTATAACGCGGTACGAATTAATATGATTTGTACTATGTAATTCTGAGTTTATTATAACGCGGTCTCCATATAACGCGGTACGAATTAATCACGTTATAGGAGAGTTGACTGTAATGCGTAATGAAGTAGAATAGAAAAGTAACTTTCTATGGTGTTTGATATGGCCATTCTTAATAATGGATGGTACTCGAGATCACAAGATCCATTCGTTTCTACAACTCTACACATTATAAATAAAAAGTGGATCCTATAAAGTTATACACTTTGCACATGGAAGATCGTCATTCGGGGAAGAATTTAGCCATCATGTTTAACCTGGTTAATGAAAATTGGAATATCAAAATCTATCAGATTTATATTTTCATTTGCTTGGGTGTCTTTCGGAATACTCGAGTACTCGGGTACCCGGCAGGTCGGGTATCTCACGGGTACCCGGGTAATTTTTGTCTACCCGGGTAGCCGGGTAATTTTTGTTTACCCGGGTACTCGGGTATCTCACGGGTACCTGGCGGGTCGGGTAGTAAGAGCTCTATAAGATACTGCTGCAATTTTCCAGATGAAAATGAATTTAAACACGGTATAAATCGGATTATTTTTAGCATTATTAGATTAGAAATGTTACGCATTTATATTTATTATCTAGTACAGTTCTAGAAATAATCCGATTTATACCGTGTTTGAACTCGTGCAAATCTCAGCAGTATGTTACTGAATACTGAAAACGTCACGTTTTACATTTTATCAACATCCACCACAAGCAACACTGTATGCCTCTCCAACCGAGATTACACCCGCCGCCGAACAGCCCAAGTCCTCAGCTCGAAGAGATATCTCACATAATTCGAAAACATTATCTCGACATTTATTCGAAAATTTTGAATTTCTTTTATTTCAGTTTATCCAGATACACATCGACGTACGTTACGAAAAGTAGCACGTTTCAATTTTCTTACGAACAGTAGCACGTTTTGGTTTGCCACGAAAAGAAGCACGTTCCATCGTTTCTGACGAATATTAACACGTTTGGTCTTCTGCCGCGAAGACTAACACATTTGACTGCCTCGCCACGAAGAATAGCACATTTCGTACTGTTGCGACGAAAACTAGCACGTTATACTGTTTCGCCACGAATAATAGCACGTTTGGGAATTTATGGCGAAAACTAACATATTATCCGGTTTGGCCACAAAGAATAGCTCGTTTTGGATTATCCTGCAGACTGCAGAAACTATCGCGTTTCAGCGCGTGGGCAGTTTAAAAGAATTCCATTGTTGAAAATATTGTTTAATAAATAATAATTCCATATAATCTCCAAAAGACAACACATATGAATATTTTAGTCTACATAATTTAAGTAGGGGAGGGTGGGGGAATTGCGAACGCGGGGTAAACGCGTACATGCTACTTTTCGTGGCAAACCGCTCTAACGTGCTAGTTTTCGCGGCGAAAACCGAAACGTGATACTTTTCGTGAGAACGAAGGCAAACGTGCTACTTTTCGTAGGAAAATTGAAACGTGCTACTTTTCGTAACGCACGTCGATATTATCTTTGCCAATCTCTGTTCTCCATCCGCTTCGCCGTGATTCATTCAAGGCTCCCTGACGACAAAATAGTAATAGGAGAAATGCGGCAACAGCGCGAGCTGACTCTCGATACGTATCGGCAACTATGTCTTTCCTACATTTATCGGCTAGCTTGGACTTCCACCGGTTCTGGTGGTACATGGCACGAATATACCATCAACGCCGGTGACGGAGGAACCTTGAAGCTTCATTCTGTCATTTTTCGGGCTGTCCTGAGTACACGATTCATAAATTCATTATTATTTCAACGTACGGTGCTTATTAGCATTCAAACGCACCGTTCCACCCTGCACTGATGTCTACTGGAGGCAACTATACCCGCAAAAACTTTCTTCGTGCCGATTCCAGGACGAAAGATGGTTGAAACGGTTTGTTTACTACATCGCGTATACGCAGGGTCGGCGAAACCACTGTGCAAGTTATACGCCGCATAAGGGCGCCAGCCGAAAGTGGTGCTAAAAAACTATATCACACGCTTATAATAAAGGAATCCAACTCCCACATAAACAAAATGTAAATATATTTATTTTTTTATTGCATCCAGTGCAAACAGGTGCAAAAATTTGGGGGCGCCAAAAATTTTCTTGCATACAGGCGCCAGCTAACCTCGCATCGGCCCTGCGTACACGTCACGCTGGTGCTACGTGGCTCGACTATACCAGTGGCGCCACCAACGGAGAAGCCTTGAAGCCTCATTCTGTCAGTTTTCGAGTCATAAATTCATTATTATCTCAACGTGCGATGCTTATTCGCATTCAAACGCACCGTTCCACCCTGCACTGATGTCTACTGGAGGCAACTATACCCGCAAAAACTTAATTCTTGCCGATTCCAGGACGAATTTTGGTTGAAAAGGTTTCGCGTATACATACACGCTTTTCCTAGCTTGTGTGAGCGTACGCACACATTCAACGCCCGCTGAGACGGCCCCCTTAATTCCGATGCCTGATATACATCATATATATATATATATATATATACATATGTAAATGTATACGTTAAAAATTAACAAATAAAATATATATATATATATACATATGTAAATGTATACGTTAAAAATTAACAAATAAAAGGCTTTACCTTTATTTGTCATCAAATAAAAATAACCCAGAGTTATTTTTATTTCAAATAAAAATAAGTGAGAGTTACTTTCATTTGAAACGTCACAAATAATTTCTTTCGTTCGACGTGAATATATCCGTTGGCCACAAATAATTTTCTCGCTTGACGTGAAGTTATCCGACGGCCACAAATATTTTCCTCGTTTGACGGAATTCATTTTAACCTTCAAATAATTTTGTCGTCTTTCCATGCATTTGTATTTGAAAAAAATTATTTGAAGCGCAAATAGCTCTGGGAGTAGAGAGCGAGAGAGAGAGGGGGAGCGTGTGCGAGAAGGATAGAGATAGATGATACTTTTTCGCTCTCTGTAGCGGTAAGCAGGAGAGCATGATGCGAGGAGGTAGTTGTTAGAGCGATTTTTGGATTAATAATTATTTTGTGTTAAGTAAGTTATTCGTGAAATTTAGTGCGGAATGTAACGAAGGGGCTGTGTTTTTTCAGCAAATACTGTGTAAATGCGTAAATTATTTACAGGTAATGTGTAATTGGTTTGGTTGTTACCTGGTGTAATAATGTTCATACAATTTTAAATATGTAAACAATCGGTTTTATTTATTAAATCATTCCTGTAGGCATATTAACAATTTATCAAATATAATTTTTCCAACAACTGCAGGTACAACTCATATTTTTACAGATAGGCACCTGAGTACCCTGGATATTGAAATCAGGTAGAAAAACTTACAGTTTATTTATTTATTTATTTAACGGGAAACACCCTTTAGTTGCAATAAAGCATAAAGCTAAGTAAGAGACAGTCTGTAATAATGACGCAAGAGAAAATATACAAAGTCGTTTTTAAATACTAGGTGCGCAACTAAGTTTCCGGTTTTTTTTCGATCAATTAAAATCATAAAATTTCAAAACAAATACAAAAAATGATTTATTCAAAATATCGTCCCTCGCTAGCTACACAGTTTTGCCATCTCTCTGGCAATAGGCGAATACCGCGACGATAAACGACGCATCTTTGTGCCGAAACCAATCATCTAACCAATTTTGCACTTCTTCGAAATTGGCCAAGTGTAGCCCAGCCAAGCCATGCGCCATCGACCGGAACTAGTGTTGTAAAAATGAGCTTCGAGCCGTGAGCTTCAAGAGCTCGAGTCGCGGCTCAAACCCTAAAGGCTCGAACCCTTAAGGCTCGAAGCTTGTAGCCTTGAAAGCTCGAGCCTTTAAAGCTCGAGTCTTCAAGCTCGAAGGCTCGAACCTCGTAGCAGTCGTAGCCATGACAGCTAGCTCGAGTCGTATAAATTGTATGTAGTGAAGTGATGTACAATTGGTGGAACCATCAAATATTATATCAAGGACTTGGAGTTAACTTCATTACTATTAAACACAAAAGCCTCCAGCTTCGAGGCCCAAGCCTCGAAGCTTGAGTCTCGAGCTTCGAGAGCTCGAGCTTCATATGATATTAGCCTTAAAGGCTGAGTCTTTAAGGTTAAGGTTTAAAGCTTTGAAGACTCGAGCTTTATACAACACTAACCGGAACAAGTGATAATCTGAAGGTGTCAGGTCTGGCGAATACGGCGGGTGTGGTAGCAGATCCCATTTCAGCGTTTTTATGGTGTCCTTGACGATGGAACTGCGATAGCACGGAGCATTATCGTGCTGCAATATCACTCGTTTGTGTCTCGTGTTCCATTCTGGCCGTTTTTCGAGCAATGCCTGTTTCAAATTCAGCAGTTGTTGTCGGTGGAGATACTTTGACGAGTCACGTTTAATGCTTCCGCAAGTTGATCTTGTGTTTGCGTATCATCTTCATCCAATAACGCTTGCAGATCGACGTCCTCAATTGAGGGCTCGGATGCAATAAAATAAGGGGACTAGCGCTCGAAACTGTGAAAAAGTATTGTCCAATCGCTAAGAAAAATTGGAAAATTAAATGTTGTTAAACTGTATTTTAATAAATATAGTCTTGTAAAGCTCGTCACGACACATATTTTTTCTATTTACAGTTTTTTTTATCGAATCATTTGTATTCGAGATAAAAATTATAAACAAAAAAAATTTCTTCGACCAACGTCAATACCTTTTTAAACATAAATTGCGATAACTTGAGTAAATATTAACGGATCGTTATGAGACTTGAAACATAAAACTCAGAAAACTCCAGCGAAGCCGTAAAATGTAAAAACATGTTCAGTTAACTCCTCAATCAAAACAGCATGATCCTAAGCATGCTTACATCCGTCATTAATAAACTGACACATTAATGGCTACAAAGACATTCAGAATTGCTGCCTGGAACATCAACGGAATCGCAAACCATACTCATGAAATCATACTATTTCTAAAAATTAACAAAATAGATGGTCTTTTAATCTCGGAGAGCCACGCAACAAATCGTACAGTGATTAAAATTCCATTCTACTCAACCTATTATGCGAACCACCCTGGTGACAGAGCCCATGCTGGCTCAGCAATTATTATCAAAAATAGTTTGAACCACACCGAATTGCAACCAGTCACTACAAACAAAATACAGTCTGCAATGATTAAAATCCAAGCATTCCCATGGCCTTTGACAATAGCCTGCATTTATTCTCCGCCACGACATACTATCACGACTGAAGAATATATAGAATACTTTGATAAAATTGGATCTCCATTCATTGTAGCCGGGGACTGGAATGCTAAGCATACACTCTGGGGTTCTAGAATCATCACAACAAAAGGACGCAGACTACTACAAGCAATTCAACTTAGAAACCTAGACTTCATGTCTACCGGTCAACCAACTTACTGGCCAACCGATCTGAATAAACTTCCTGATCTGCTAGATTTCGCCGTCACCAAAGGTATATCCCATATCCACTCACAAATTGAGGATAATTGTGACTTAAGCTCCGACCACAGTGGCTTAATTATAACATTAAGCACAGATATCATCTGGTCACAACCCACGCTTAAACTATGTACTAATAAAACCGACTGGGAAGAATTCCAGCGTATCATAAACTCAACAATCAGCTTAAACATCAGCCTTAAAGATCCATTTCAGGTTGAAGACGCTGTCGAGTACCTAACTGACATTTTACAGAAAGCAGCATGGGAAGCTACACCAATGGCTAACAATTATTATCCCGAATCAATAGACATACCTCTGCACATTAGGGAACTAGTTCAAGAAAAGCGTAAAGCTCGCGGAAGGTGGCATAGGGCTAGAAATATTCAAGATAAACATCAACTAAATAGACTGACGCATAAACTCCATTCAGCCTTAGCCAAATCAAGAAACGAGTCATTTAAACATTTTATCTCAAATCTGTCACCAAACGACCATTCAATATGGAAAGCCACAAAAAAGTTCAAAAGACCTGTTTTAGCCATCCCTCCAATCAAGAAACCTGATGGTAGCTGGGCCCGCTCAGATGAAGAAAAAGCAAATGTGTTTGCTGACCACCTTGCACAAGTATTCACACATCTCCCCTGTGACAACATCAGGGACGAAAATGAAGTTACAAACTTTCTTAACAATCCTTCACAGGAGTCACCACCGATAAAATCCTTCTCGCCGGCCGAAGTACAAAAAGAAATAAACAAAATGAATTCTCACAAGGCACCAGGATATGACCTAATAGTTGGGGAAATTCTGAAACATCTACCCAAGAAGGCACTCGTCGCACTAACCACTATCTACAATAGTATGCTGCGGCTGTGTTATTACCCTGTACAATGGAAGTATGCCCAGATCATCCTAGTAGCAAAACCAGGTAAACCACCTACAGAAACGACATCATACCGACCGATTAGTCTCCTGCCGATTATGTCTAAGGTTTTTGAGAGATTACTCCTTAAAAGACTAAAAGAAGTAAACCCCGTGGAGAACATAATCCCAGAGCATCAATTTGGCTTTAGGGAGAAGCACTCTACCATACAACAATGCCATAGAATTGTTCATAAAATTATGGACAGCCTTGAAAACAAGGAAATGTGTGCTGCAGTATTTCTAGATGTTCAACAAGCCTTCGATAAGGTTTGGCACAATAGGCTTCTTTACAAGCTAAAAAGAAACCTTCCTAACCGATATTATCTCCTACTAAAATCTTACCTTTCTGATAGATACTTTCGAGTGAAACAAAATAATTCGCTCTCTAACTATTGTCAGATAAAGTCTGGAGTACCTCAAGGTAGCGTTCTAGGACCATACTTATATCTCATTTTCACAGCTGATATCCCAGTCTCGGAAGAGACAGTTATTGCAACGTTTGCAGACGACACTGCCATACTCTCTCCACACAAAAATCCGGTCACTGCCTCAGAAAACCTTCAAAACCACATAAACGATCTGCAATCATGGCTCAGGAAATGGAGAATCAAAATTAACAGCGACAAATCCACCCAGATCACATTTACCTTAAGAAAGAGCAGTTGCCCAAGTGTGACAATAAATGACTCTCCTATTCCCGTTAAAACTGAAATTAAATACCTTGGACTCCACCTGGATCAAAAACTAAATTGGAAAACCCACATTAAGGCAAAAAAGCAGCACTTGGCACTAAAATTACAACAAATGAATTGGCTTATAGGTAGGAAATCACAGCTTTCAATCAAAAACAAAGTTCTGCTATACAAGACAATAATAGTTCCAATCTGGACATACGGAATCGAATTATGGGGGTGTGCCAAGCCATCCAATACAAAAATCCTGCAGACATTCCAATCAAAGACTCTCCGAACAATAACAAATGCACCGTGGTATATTTCAAATCAAACATTACACAATGATCTATGTGTACCTTTGGTTCAAGACGTAATCAAATCACACGCAAAAAAAATACAGAAACCGAAACTTAAACCACCAAAATCATCTAGTCAATGACTTATCTATCCAGCATATCGAAAGAAGACTTAAGAAGATCTGGCCAGAAGACCTCTCTAGATAAGCTCGGTTAAACCATCGATGGATGGTTTCCGACTCGAGTCACATAACACTCAACTCATTTACTCATTACTCTTATTAATAAATAATGCAGAGTAGATTGTAAATTTGCAATAATTAAAAAAAAAAAAAACCCAATTTGTTTTGAAACACGCTGTGGGAAAGACGGAAATTCTATTGCACTTGGAAGAATTGGTAATAGTAACATTGAGTTAGTATTTTCTTTCATTTAGTACACATATAATGGAACGTACGCATTTTTAATCTGTTGACATTCTCTTTACAGGCATTGCACTTTTTCCAAGAGAGGAACACGGAATTCAACATATTCAAAAAATATATATTATAATTAAGAATTTATTTTCCATGTACCGACATATTTATTAGGCAATGTGAAATTTTCAACGTTATAATTGTCCATCAATAAAGTGCCTGGGGAGGATTGTGTTACCACATCTAACCTATTGATGTATACAGGGTGTTCCGAAAATGCTGCGGTATCTTAAAGGCGGTGATTCGGGGGATGATTGCAAACAACTTTTTCCATTGCGAAAATGCCCTCCGAGGTTTCGTTAACGAGATATTAATAAAAAGCACCGACCAATCAGAGCGCGAGCCTTCCGCTGGAGCTCCCGCGCTAGCGTGGCCGCGCGCCGGGCCGCGCTGCGACTGCGAACAAGCAAGGCGGCATGCATCGAAGGAAATTGCGTAGAATGGCAAATGAAAAAGACGTAACAAAAAAATCGAACCTTTTGCCATGGTTTGTTTGCCATTTAAAGTGAATAATGAATGAAGGATAAATGGATGAAAATCGCGTGTAACGTAAAAAGGCGAATACACATTTTTTTTAGAAGATTCGAAAATAATAATTATTTGAAGTGGGAGGACAAGGAATACGTAAAATTCCTTGTGTTAATACAATATCCACGAAAAGGTAATGTAACAGGAAATTAACGAAAAGTGATCGTAGTTCGTTATTGTGATAAAAATCCATAACTCAATAACGGCCAGCACTGTTGCTGATAACGAATAAGTCTGTTGAAAAAGCCCGAATAAATATTTTCGTACGAGAATTTTGAGAATTATCGCCGGAAATAAGCCATAGCTTGCGTTAAATTTAAAAATGAATGATCACCATTAAAGTAACTAAAACTCACCCTTGTCGAAAATTCACCTGCAACCTGAAAACTTGTGTCACTGAGTCACTGAACCGATCCTGGTCATCGATGGACGAGCCCAGTGCACAGCTGATCCCAGGTATACGACACTACCCAAAGTTAAGGGTCGCAATGTCAGGTGCGTCCAGGTCAACGTACTGAATATTCACTTCACTGCACGGCTACTAACACTGATCACTTAATTTACTTTTCATGGAACGTGTTGTTCCTACGTTATAAAAATTGGTGGAAATGAATTTTTACTTCGCGTTCGGAGCCGTGGATAATCCCCACGCAAATTCTCACGCTGCAGCACTTGCGTCCTCGTTGTTCGGGGGGTACACCCAGAACATCGCGTAATACTCTTGAGCAGAGAACATTTGTCTGCGACGTGATTGCTGACTGCTGACTGACAAGATTTTTTCCAAGCGACTTCTTCTACCCCCAAATAGTTTCTCTGGTTCCATTATGAGTTGACGCCCACCAGGCCAAGAGGCTTCAGGTAAAAAGAAGCCAGCACATTTTCGGAACACACGTGTTTTGCAGATGTGCAACGAATACTTTCACAAAAGCACGCGCTCCGTCCTTCTACTGCCAATGTACCCATTGCTTCGAGATAGAAAACAGACACCACGTGTATCGGTTCGAAAGGGTCCGAAGGGAAGAGACGCAGAAAGTCTTGGAGTTGCTTTAAAGAAGAAAATGCATACCATTCCTGTTTCCCCTTTCTGACCCCCTGAGTTCACGTCTGCTACGAGGCGGAACCAATTAAGTCATAAATTATCCGAAACTGTAGGAAACCGTTCTCTACCGCCGACTTGCGGGACAATACGGTCATAAACCGCGACCCTGGCAAAATGCTCTGGCTGATCAGCCTGATTAATTTTGGAGAACTAGAAATTACAGAGTATTATCAGCATCAATACGTCCCGCGGAGAGACACAGGAAAAGAAGGGATAGTCCGCTGACTGCGCGTAGTCCCGCCTGCTTCGTCCTAACCTCAAATTAAAGACGGATCCCTTATCTCTCGGGTGTAACGTTCTCAAACGAGACTGTGCCGTTTGTTACAGGCGATTCCACAAGTAGAGCGGTTTACCTGTGAAATTATGGGATTAGTTCGGGTGGCGTGCGATTAAGAAATGAATTTCAAGATACTAGAGTCCTTCTTTTAACAATAATTAACAAATAGTTTATTCAAGAAAAGGCTTTTGACGCTAGGTCGAAATAGAACATATAATACGACACGGAGTCGTGTGAACTTTGACGATATGATATTTACGTAACGACGTATAAGTCGTTAATAAAGGATATTCCTTTGACTTTGGTTTCGACGCTAGATCGGAATTAAAGAATAACGTTTGATTTCGGTCTCTACGCTAAACCGGTAATTAAATATAGTATAACTGACGCGTTAATTAATATTTATGATATAGTATAATAGTACGATACTAAATCGTAAACTGAACATAAGGTCTCGACGCTAAGTCGATATAACGGTTTGATACAATGATGACGCTTGGTCGATTTGGAATGTTAAGTTGATACTTGGAGAGGGTTCCTTCTCTCGGATTTGTTGTAGCTTCCAGTTGCCTATCAGCTGGCCCACGCTTTCTAGGATGGAAGCCGAGGGGCTAGTTTAAGCGACCTCGGATGGTAGCCAGGTAGCCGGTTATGGCGTCCCCAGATGGAAGTAGAATTGGATGATGATTCCCTCTCCTGGACTAGTAGTTGCTTCTGGTGCCTATAAGCTGGCCCACGCTTTTAAGGAGGGAGGTTGAGGGGCTAGTGAAAGCGACCTCTGGATGGAAGTTGAGGGTGTTACGTGCGGGCGTTTATTTTTATGATGACCGAGCGGATTCGTCTAATTATTTTCACGTAACGCTTAACGAAATTTAGATAGATTTTAATATTTCGACATAATCAGGTTATTATGCAAAAATTCAGGATTGTTTTGGGATTCGTATTTGCTGCAACCAATACAGGTTGACCCGTTGGGGATGTGGTATTTTCGTAGACAGGTTCGAATAAAATGAGCTGATATTTAAGTAAATATTACCATGTATTACAAAAACAAATGAAAAATAGGAAGTGTTTAAAAGATGGTACAAAACGGGAATTTACATGGTTTTGAAATATGGAAATTTAGCGCAAGTGTCTTACGGAACGACCATTGATCGAGGGGAATCCCCGCAACTCACTAGGTGAGTTGGATCAATAATTACGTAGTTCTAGTCTTTCCATATGAACGATTTAGGAAAATATCGCAATATAATTTTACAAGAAAATAAAGTTTAGCAAAAACGCAGTGCACGCCCTCAAACGGGGAATATAACAATGATAGAGGGAAAACCCACAACACTCTAAAGAGGTTGGATCATTGGTTTATCCCGTACAATAATATAATTTGAGGACTTACCGATTCGGCGCAAAGCTTATTAAAATTTTGAATAAAGGTATTCACGGTCTCTCTCTCTCTCTCTCTCTCTCTCTCTCTCTCTCTCTCTGTCTCTGTCTTTGTCCTGGGGCGCTGCTGCAAGAGGTTGACGCGCAGCACAGGCGTGGAGCACAAATCACACCGAGCAGTTCACTGACATTATAATGTTCACAGTGTTTGAATATTTAAATTTTTAAACGTTGGGAATATAAGTGATTTAATAAAAATGTAAACGATTAAAATAATTATAGTTTGAACAGACAGTCTCTACGGGGGACTGAGTCCTTTCACGATCACTAAGATGCACTGAAACTCCGGCTCAAAGACTATTTTATTAAACAGTGATGTCCCTCGGACAGAGCGACTACGCACTAAGCGACTTAACGGCCGACTGCTCTAAATAGTAAATTTTGAATAAGATGATAGGTAATTATATAATACGAGGGAACTGAGTCTTTCCACGTTCACAACGACACTATGGAACTCCAGCTCAATGACTATTCTAACAAACAGCAAAATGTCCCTCGGACAGAACGACCACGCTCTACGCTACTTAACAGGCGACTGCCACGAGCGTTTCCAGGGTAGGCCCGAGCACTCGGGCCTTTGCACAAAGAGCGCCAAAATTGCTGACTCTGCACCTCATGCACACGGGCCCAACCGTCGTCGCTCGGAACGTTCCCAGCATCTAAGTTGTTATCGCGCCCGGCGTTCTAAGAACGTTGACGGTGTTGGAAGATTTTCGCATGGAAGAACGCAGTGGCGTAACGGCTCGTATAAAATTATTATTATAATACGGTTTATAAATCATTGACAATCGATCGAGGGAAACTCCCGCAACACTCAATGGTAGGATCCGATGTCAATGATGGTATGACAAAATTTAACAGGGAAGAAAAATATAAAATGGTCTACTACAATGCTTCGAAAGGCTTATCACCACGCATTCCAAGAACGTCGACAGCGTTGGAAGATTGCTGACAATAATCTTCCATGGGAATATGCCGTGGCGTGAGAGGCTTTGAATCGGATTAAGTTATTACTATAAAAAGCTATGGTTAATAAATCATTGACAATTGCTCGAGGTATATCCCGTAACACACCTAGGTGGTTGGATCAATTGTCAATGTTTTAGATTGAGTTTCAAAAATTTTAAATTTTTGGTCGGCACGTAACACCCCTCCCCCCTTGGAATCATCGTCCCCGATGATGATTAGGCGTAAGGACATTTGGAGTGCCGTGTATAATTTAAGAAAACGTGGAGTAGCTGCCTGTCACGCCTGCGGGATATCGCGCTCGTTCCGCCGACACGAATTTCGATTCGGTGGTTGTGAGAATCGCCACGCAGGGCGGAGTATACGCATTCTATAAAAGGGCGTCCTATATGTACGCAGCCCTCCAGGTCCATTATTTCTATGGTGGTGCTGTTTCTGACGAGACCGCAAACGTCCTCGTCTGCTATTCCCTGATTGTCCCTACAGGTCAACTCCCTGAGCGAAGGCATTTCTTTAAGGAACTGGGCACCGACGTCCGGGTACAATAGGCTCATCTGTAGTTCGGTGCAGTGGCTCAGACTGCCGAGCGCTTCGAGGTTCGCCGGTGAAGGTACCATCCACCCAGCCGATGGTCGGGCGTTAACGGCCGTTACATCCAGCTCTTCCAGTGCAGGGCAGTTCTTGACGATCAGGGCCAACAGCTGAGGTCGCAGATCTTCGGCGGCCAACTCGTCATCTAGAAATACGGATTTTAAGAAAGCGGCGCACCGCGCTGTTACCCAATAGAAGGCGTCAGTTCTTATTCGCCTCCATCCCTGCATTCCGGGCCATCGCCAATGGCCGAGGTTGAGTTTTAGTATTTTCCGGAAGGAATCATGTACTCCGGCCCTCCAAGTCCTTGACACCTGATCCATGCGGGCGCGATCGGCAAAAGGCAAGAACGCCGCTATCCGCGCAATCACCTCCACAGGCAGGGGCGCTGAGCGAACCAGCTCGTACCCTGGAAATGGGTTGTCCCACTCAGGAACGGAAATAGATGGCCGACTCGAAGACGGCAGGTTGAAGCCATGCCATGCGTCGGCGACCATGATCCGGAGCTTTCTCTTGTGCAGGATGATCGGTTGTGTTGTTGCATCGTTCGCTACCCTAGCTGCTTGCCGCGGAGTGGTGAACGTCACGAAGGCCACGTTCCCGCTGCGCTGAACTCTTATGACAGTGTGTTCGGCTCCGTGAGGACGGAAGATTCTCAACAAATCCTTGCGTTTTGTAAACCGTGCTAGGCGACACACAAAGATCCGTCGCAAATTCCCATGGTTGCTGATCCCTGGGCTCGACATATCTATCAACAACAAGACTGACAAAAATTCCAAATGCATAGACACCAGAAGATTAATACGATTATTGATTTGGTGCAGATTAATCCACGACTGCTCTTTGACATGGCAATGACGAAGCGGCGGGTAGATCAGGTGGGCGATCACGCGCTATCTTCTTTGGCGCTTCCGCGTCCTCCAGTGAAGTCTCAGGCTTCCTCTTCCTACAAGGCATTGGGAACCGCACTCTCTTGACGCTACCCCGTAAGCAGTATAGCAGAATTCCAGAACGAATGAACTCTTGATGTTTCATGTGTTCTCCGATGGTTTGCGGAGGTTAGCGTGATCCAGGTCATCACAGAGAGAAGAGTTACCAATTTTCTTAATTTAATTTAACTCTATTCTACGATTAGATCGGAAACTGAGGCCTAATTATTTTGGTGGTGTAGTAATAGTTTATCAGCATGCTTTACAAATCGTTCGCCAGATTTCTTTTGTAGTATAATATTATTCTTTTCCAAAATTCCAACAATTTTGTAAGGACCGTGATATCGACTGCCAAATTTTCCTTTCCTGACTTCTACTAAAACGCGTGCCATGTCGCCAATTTTACCCTGGAATGGTCGCGCTTTTTCATCGTAGTATAATTTTGACTTATGTTTAGCCGATATCAAATTTTGTGCGGCCAAAGTCTGCATTTCTGTTAATCGCGTTAACAAATCTCGGAGATAGCCGTTATACGTTAATAAAGACTCATCTGTAGGAAATGCACTAGGACAGCGTGCTATTTCGCCAAATACTAATTCGTGTGGGGTGAAATTTGTTGCCTCGTGAACAGACGTGTTATAAGAAAATATTGCAAATGGTACTATTTTATCCCAATCATCGAAATCATTTAGATAATGTTTTATATATTCAGTTAAGACTATATGGCTACGTTCTAAAGCACCATTTGTTTGCGGACGGTAGCCGGAAGTAGTTACATGATTGATTTTGAAAACTTTTGCCAATTCTTTTAATACTTTATTAATGAAACTAGTACCTTGATCAGTTAAAATTGCGCGTGGAGCCCCATATTGCAAAACCAGATGCGTGACCAGCGCATGAGCTACAGTTTCTGCTTTTATATCTGGTACAGGAACTGCGATGCAGTATTTGGTAAGATTATCTTGCATAGTCAAAATGTGCCGATTCCCGCTAGGAGTCAAAGGAAGAGGTCCCACAGTATCTAATGATATTTTATCAAATGGTTTTAATGGTGTATCGGTTATCAGCATCGGCTCACGAGTTTTTGTCCTAACAAGTTTGTTTTCCTGACAACTATTGCATGTTCTAATGAAATTTTGGATGTCATTACGCATCGATGGCCAGTAAAATCTTTCGCGAATCCTTTGATATGTTTTTGTTACGCCCTTATGCCCTCCTATTAAGCTTTCATGCAATTCCGAAATAATTTTCGAACGGAGTTCTTCGGGCGGTACTTGTATGTTTCCGGTACACAGAGTTACTTTGATATCACTATCCGCAAAAACATTCAATAAGATACCAGCTAGTGTACCCTGCGGAAGTGTATCAGTAAATTCACCGGATTTCGAAATTCTAAAAGTTTTTATGCCTGGTTGTAAAAGTGTATTTCTTAAATTTTTCAAAGCATTACCTAATTTTGCGATGGAAGTATCATCATAATGCTTTTCTTTAATTACTACACTAAAAATTTTATATTTACCTCGCGGCGTAACGAGTACTTGGCCTTCCTTTGGCTTTGTATTCCGCAGATTTTCTATGCTTATGGCCCCTATATCTGCGAGTAATTTACTTATTGGGGTTACCAATTCCACATCGGAAGAAATAAAATGAACGTAATTTTCGCGAATGTTCGTTAAACTGTTTCGAGTGAAATTAATATTCCCTCCGCATGCGCTTCGGGAGAAAGTCGGTGAAGTTACTATGTCGGGGAGTATACTTTCTGTTATTTGAATTCCTGGTCGATATTGGTCAATTTTGTTGTAGTCCATTGATTCATGAGCCAATGGACGTTTGGGGGTAGAAAGCGGATCGGAAAGTTTTGTTCCTGGTTTTGAATAAGTGGATTGTGAATAAGGGGTAGATAATGCAAGTGGTCTGTTGGACGGTAACGGGGTTGGTATCATGGATCGGCGCGGTGGACGGTGAATTAAGGTATTATCCAATCCTGAGGGAGTGTTCAGTTCTTCTTCTTCTTGTATGGATTCCAAAAGTGGTCTCCTTATTTCGGATCTCGAAGGTACTACCTCGGCGCTTGTCGCTTCAGCACTATCTTGTCCTTGCGTTTTATATTGAGCCCACAAGTCTTCTGCGCGTTTATCCAATTCTTCCCGGAATGAATTTCCTGTATCTGATTCTGGCTCATCGGATGATTTTTGAAGAATGTCGCTATGCTCCTGCAGCGATTGGTCAAAACGGTTAAAAGTTTCCTGAAGTTCCTGTAGCCTAATGGGTTGAGTAGTGTCGAGGCAGGTCTCGTTATCATCGCTATCATTGGATGGAGGTGCAACCTCTATTGTTATGCCTTCGGCAGGTGTTGCAGCCGCGGCAGCTTCATCCTCTGTAGTATCCAAAACCTCGGATAGTTCTTCTTTAGAAAAAGTGCGTTGAAAATCTTGGACCAATATCGGTGATTTGAGGCTAGGTAACACGCTTTTTCGACCTCGGAATACCGGTGGACCGAGCACCTCAGTAGGCGGTTCTTCTTCGGAATTTTGTGAGGATTCAGTGGTAGGTATTTCCGTGTAATTAATAGGAGGTTTAGGTATGACAGTTGGAACTGCAGAACGTGTTCTTGTTGCAATGGCACTTTTATCTAATGGTAATATAGGTTTAGGTTTCTTGACAATTGGCTTAGCTACAGATTTTGATTTTACAGGTACGGATCTAGAAGTGCTTGGTGTTGATAACCTTCTATCAGCGGGAGGTTTCTTAATAGGCAAAATTTTGGAAATCCTAGTATTACCTTCCGAATCGCTATCAGATGTGTCTTTTGAACTAGATTCTGAACTACTATTAAATTCTGTAACCGGGTTTCGAGACAATGCATCAGCATTGGAATTTAGACGTCCAGGTTTATGTACAAATTCATATTCGTAATCATGCAATTTTAATCTCCAACGTACTAATCGTTGTCCCGGATCTTTTATCGAGTCTATCCATTTTAGAGGTTCGTGATCACTAACCAGAGTAAATTTTCTACCGTAAAGGTATGGTCGAAAATTTAATATTGCAAAAAGAACTGCTAGACATTCCTTTTCTGTGGTAAAATAATTTTGTTCCGGCTTCGTTAAATTTCTCGAAAGGTAAGCTACCGGCAAATCGTGTCCGTCCACATTTTGACTAAGTACGGCGCCTATTGCGTAATCAGATGCGTCAGTAGTTAATGTGAATGGTTTATCGAAATCGGGATATTGCAGTATGGGGCTCTTGCACAGCGCTTTTCGTAGGATTTGGAAACTCTTTTTACGTTCTCTCCCCCACACAAATTTAGCGTTCTTTTGTAATAATTCTGTAAGAGGCTTGGCCTTGGCTGCAAAATCTTTGATAAATCGGCGATAATAACCAGCGAGTCCAAGAAATTGTCGTATATTCTTTTGATTTTTAGGACGTGGAAAATGTTTTACCGCAGATATTTTCTTTGGATCTGGTCTTAATCCAGAACGACTAATAATATGGCCTAGATATGTGACTTCAGTTCTCAGAAATTCGCATTTATCTGGCTGAAGGGTTAATTTTGCATCATTTAATCGAGTGAATAAACGTCGGACTTTCTTTTCATGATCTTCCAAATTTTTCGCATAAACAACAATGTCATCGAGGTAGACAAATACTTCCACACCCTGTAGTCCGCGCAATACCTGATCCATCAGCCTTTGAAACGTCGCGGGAGCATTCTTGAGCCCTTCGGGCATACGAATATATTCGTAATGACCATTAGGCGTAGTGAAAGCTGTTTTAGCACGGTCTCGTGGATCCATTTCGATTTGTTGGAATCCACTGGCGAGATGTTAGGCAAGTATATGTTAGGCACATATCCGTGATGTTAGGCAAGGGGTATGCATCACCTATTGTTTTTTCGTTAAGATTCCGAAAATCAATTACCAATCTCCACCTTAGGTTTCCCTCGGAATCAGGTTTCTTTGGTACTATCCAGAGCGGTGAATTGTATGGAGACTTTGAAAGTCCAATAATTTCTTCTGCTAATTTACTAGAAATTTGACGAGCTATTTCTTTTTGATGAACTCGCGGAAACCGATATTGCCTAGTGTTAATGGGCAAATCATCTGTTGTAGGAATTCGATGTTGTACCAAAGGTGTGGATTCTAATTTATCACCTGGTAGACGAAATCGTTCAGGAAATTCCTCGATTAATTTAATTACGTGATCTTTTTCTTCATCATTTAAATGATCTAAACGCAATTTTGATAAAATTTTGGTTACACGGTCCAGTGATACCGGTGACTCCTGCTGTTCAGAGTCAGAATCGAAGTATTCACGTTCTTCAGGAAAATTATGATATTTGAACGGTAAAATTTCTTGAGGCGGTATTTCTATTTGAATGTCCTTGTCCAAGGTATTAATTGCGAGAACATGGCACACGTGGTTTGTAATTTTTACGACTGCTTCCCCAATATAAATTCCATCTATTGTTTTAACTAATGGAAGATATCCTTCTTTCAAATCACAGTCGATGGTGTCTATGGCGATTGCTTGTCGGGTACGACTACTAATACGATAGACACGCGGTGTACTATTTTTCGGGGGTACTTCCTCTGGAGGAGCCTCGCCAATAAAATGGATCGGTCGAATTGGTTGACTTTGTGTAACTATAGTATTATGTGCAAAAGAAATTTCGGCTTTTTCTTGTCTCAAATAGGCTTTTCCTAAAATACCGTCACTATATATCGGAAAATTTGGTCTAACTACATGAAATAGGACTGGTTGACCCAAAATTGCTACTATTGTGGTTCCAATCGTTTCCGCTTTTTCGGCCGTAATTCCTCTCATTTCGACGGAATCGCGTACGTCGACGGTTACATCCTCGTGTAATGCGTTTAATTTTATTACATTTATGTCCGAACCCGTATCAATCAAAAATGTTGCAGTTTTATATCGTAATTGTTCCGCGGTCAATTTTACAACAGGCGATTCATCGTTACAACCCAAATTTAATACTGATGATCCTTTTCCAGAAATCTTACCGTCGGACGACGCTCTGAGTTTTGGTTGTTCGACGGGCGACGCTCGGGATTTTGGTAACTCGTCGTCGCGTCTGTTCGAGGAGTTACACGGGAGTTTAAATCCGAATTATTACGTGTTTCTGACGAATTTTGATTCGGCGAATATGATCGATTTTGATTCGGCGAATATGATCGATTTTGATTCGGCGAGTACGATCGGTTTCGATCCGGCGTATACGGCGTGGACTCGCGAAATCCCACGGAGTTCCGCGAATAGGAATTCGAATTTGGAAAACTAGGTTGAAAATTTGAATTATGAGGTGCGACTTGCGTCGCCTGGGGAATTGGACTCGGGCTCCGTGCCAATTGTGGAGCCGTCGGATTTTGTGCGTACGGCGAATTTGACGGAAAACGCGGATCCTGTGGATACGATGGATAATACGGTGGATAAGGCATTTGATAAAAAGGTGGATAAGGCATGTAGGGGTACGGGGAATAAGCAGGGTACCCATGTTCTGGATATCTACTCGATTCCGCGTTACTTCGCGGTGGTTTAAGAATACTTGTTGGAAATTTTGAATAATCTGAATTTCCAGTCGCGTTTGGACTCGGGCTTCGCGAACGAGAGTCACCAAAATTTTGATTTCGCGAATCGCGATAGGTGAATAAGCTTTGACGGGAATTACTTTGAACAGGGGAATCTGAACGGGGATTTAAACGAGAATCATCCCGTCTTGAAAGAAACAATCTGTTTGGATCTCCAGTCGGTATTACTCCAGACCTTATTCGCGTCGCATGTTTTAACGCGTCTTCTAGAGTTTTTGGATCGCGCGCGTCTACGGCCCTGGCAATCTCGTCGGGCAAGCCCCGAATAAATGCTTCTAACGCGCATTCTTTAATCGGGCGCAACATCTTATCTGCGTCCGCGCCGTACGAGTCTTCCAGCGCGAGACGGGCCCCGCTAACCAAGATATTAAGCCGATCATGGAAATCATTTACAGTTTCGTTTCTATGCATACGGATGCTTTCAATTTCATGATGATAATATGGATAATTTTTCCCGGGAGCGAATCTAGCTTTCAAATGTTTAATTAATTCATTTACCGTATTAAAGGTTTTTCCAAAAGTACTATCGCGTGCAGCTCCTTGTAATTTTCCAAGAACTGCTTTAACAAACGGGCCTTCCGACGCAGGTGGTACGAAAACGGCACCGTTTTGCACGTCTTGTAAGAAATCTTTCAAAGGTATATTTTTCCCGTTAAAGAAAGGAATATTCAGCGTCCCGTGCTGTAAAGCAAAGCATTCTGCCATAGACGTCATCATCGCGTTCGTTACTGATAAATTCGCGGATGACGCGTTTCCAGACGCACTGGCGTTAGTAGCTTCCATTTTGCTAAATTTTTAATTAGTTCAAAGAATATACACAAAATATATAAATAAGCAGAGTATATATAAGCTGAAAATAATTTAGAAGGCGATATCACGGAATTTTCCTAAAACTTTCAAGCAAACACAACAGATGCAAGGCGTACCGATTGAATCACATATACCAATTTACATACATTGCTTTTCTCTCGAACGTCTCAGAAAATATCACAACGGACGGGGTTGACAAAGCAAAAATCATCCCACCGCTGCCACCAGTTTAGCTGTTACGTGCGGGCGTTTATTTTTATGATGACCGAGCGGATTCGTCTAATTATTTTCACGTAACGCTTAACGAAATTTAGATAGATTTTAATATTTCGACATAATCAGGTTATTATGCGAAAATTCAGGATTGTTTTGGGATTCGTATTTGCTGCAACCAATACAGGTTGACCCGTTGGGGATGTGGTATTTTCGTAGACAGGTTCGAATAAAATGAGCTGATATTTAAGTAAATATTACCATGTATTACAAAAACAAATGAAAAATAGGAAGTGTTTAAAAGATGGTACAAAACGGGAATTTACATGGTTTTGAAATATGGAAATTTAGCGCAAGTGTCTTACGGAACGACCATTGATCGAGGGGAATCCCCGCAACTCACTAGGTGAGTTGGATCAATAATTACGTAGTTCTAGTCTTTCCATATGAACGATTTAGGAAAATATCGCAATATAATTTTACAAGAAAATAAAGTTTAGCAAAAACGCAGTGCACGTCCTCAAACGGGGAATATAACAATGATAGAGGGAAAACCCACAACACTCTAAAGAGGTTGGATCATTGGTTTATCCCGTACAATAATATAATTTGAGGACTTACCGATTCGGCGCAAAGCTTATTAAAATTTTGAATAAAGGTATTCACGGTCTCTCTCTCTCTCTCTCTCTCTCTCTCTCTCTCTCTCTCTCTCTCTGTCTCTGTCTTTGTCCTGGGGCGCTGCTGCAAGAGGTTGACGCGCAGCACAGGCGTGGAGCACAAATCACACCGAGCAGTTCACTGACATTATAATGTTCACAGTGTTTGAATATTTAAATTTTTAAACGTTGGGAATATAAGTGATTTAATAAAAATGTAAACGATTAAAATAATTATAGTTTGAACAGACAGTCTCTACGGGGGACTGAGTCCTTTCACGATCACTAAGATGCACTGAAACTCCGGCTCAAAGACTATTTTATTAAACAGTGATGTCCCTCGGACAGAGCGACTACGCACTAAGCGACTTAACGGCCGACTGCTCTAAATAGTAAATTTTGAATAAGATGATAGGTAATTATATAATACGAGGGAACTGAGTCTTTCCACGTTCACAACGACACTATGGAACTCCAGCTCAATGACTATTCTAACAAACAGCAAAATGTCCCTCGGACAGAACGACCACGCTCTACGCTACTTAACAGGCGACTGCCACGAGCGTTTCCAGGGTAGGCCCGAGCACTCGGGCCTTTGCACAAAGAGCGCCAAAATTGCTGACTCTGCACCTCATGCACACGGGCCCAACCGTCGTCGCTCGGAACGTTCCCAGCATCTAAGTTGTTATCGCGCCCGGCGTTCTAAGAACGTTGACGGTGTTGGAAGATTTTCGCATGGAAGAACGCAGTGGCGTAACGGCTCGTATAAAATTATTATTATAATACGGTTTATAAATCATTGACAATCGATCGGGGGAAACTCCCGCAACACTCAATGGTAGGATCCGATGTCAATGATGGTATGACAAAATTTAACAGGGAAGAAAAATATAAAATGGTCTACTACAATGCTTCGAAAGGCTTATCACCACGCATTCCAAGAACGTCGACAGCGTTGGAAGATTGCTGACAATAATCTTCCATGGGAATATGCCGTGGCGTGAGAGGCTTTGAATCGGATTAAGTTATTACTATAAAAAGCTATGGTTAATAAATCATTGACAATTGCTCGAGGGATATCCCGTAACACACCTAGGTGGTTGGATCAATTGTCAATGTTTTAGATTGAGTTTCAAAATTTTTAAATTTTTGGTCGGCACGTAACAAGGGGCTAGTTAAAGCGACCTCTGGATGGAAGTTGAGGGGCTAGTTAAAGCGACCTCTGGATGGAAGTTGAGGGGCTAGTTAAAGCGACCTCTGGATGGAAGTTGAGGGGCTAGTTAAAGCGACCTCGGATTGATGTTGAGGGGCTAGTGAAAGCGACCTCGAAGGAAGTTGAGGGGCTAGCTAAAGCGACCTCGTATGGAAGTTGAGGGGCTAGCGAAAGCGACCTCGGATAGGTGTTGAGGGGTTAGTTAAAGCGACCTCGGAAAGATGTTGAGGGGCTAGTTAAAGCGACCTCGGAAAGGTGTTGAATGTAGGAAGTTGAGGGGCTAGTTAAAGCGATCTCGGTTAGATGTTGAGGGGCTAGTGAAAGCGACCTCGATGGAAGTTGAGGGGCTAGCTAAAGCGACCTCGTATGGAAGTTGAGGGGCTAGCTAAAGCGACCTCGGATAGGTGTTGAGAGGCTAGTTAAAGCGACCTCGGAAAGATGTTGAGGGGCTAGTTAAAGCGACCTCGGAATGGTTGAATGTTGGAAATTGAATGTTGGTAGTCAGGACGTAGAATATATATAGACTTGTTGTGAGACTTCAATAAGCGGCGTGCTTATGGTTCGGTAGCATAACCCAGTCTGAATCTCCGCTGCTGGCAGGCTCGTATTTATACAGTTTGGCGATACCTTGCTCTCGCCAATCACTAGCTGTCGATCTCGTGCACCAATTAGAATTAGCATCCGGTTCCCGCCGGTTCGCGCACTGCACTCGGTTTATTCGGCGTCCGGTTTATTGCGCGGGCTGCGCACGCGCGCTTGAGTCGTTCACGGCACTGAGTTCGCAGGCGGTTATGCGCATGCGTTGCGAATGTCCTTAATACTAATATTACAATTTAGATATATAGAATGAAAATAGTAATTGGTATAAAGAATAAAGGAAAAATCTACGGCGGTTGGTAGCGGTACGTTACACGGGTATAAACACGTGCTCGAATTTCAAACGACAAGCACGCATCGATGTATTCGGTGCGAGAGACTGTGGGCTTGAGGTCCGATTGGCCCCAAACTAAGCAATCTGCCCTGCATCCCTCCCAAATGGCCACTGTCCTGAAGAGGCCCTTTTCACAGCAAAATCTCCTCCCCAAGGCCCACCTTCTCTCGCACCGAATACGTCGACGCATGCTTCTGTTTTGAAATTCGAGCACGTGTTTATACTCGAGAGATAAGGGATCCGTCTTTAATTTGAGGGTAGGACGAAGCAGGCGGGACTACGCGCAGTCAGCGGACTATCCCTTCTTTTCCTGTGTCTCTCCGCGGGACGTATTGATGCTGATAATACTCTGTAATTTCTAGTTCTCCAAAATTAATCAGGCTGATCAGCCAGAGCATTTCGCCAGGGTCGCGGTTTATGACCGTATTGTCCCGCAAGTCGGCGGTAGAGAACGGTTTCCTACAGTTTCGGATAATTTATGACTTAATTGGTTCCGCCTCGTAGCAGACGTGAACTCAGGGGGTCAGAAAGGGGAAACAGGAATGGTATGCATTTTCTTCTTTAAAGCAACTCCAAGACTTTCTGCGTCTCTTCCCTTCGGACCCTTTCGAACCGATACACGTGGTGTCTGTTTTCTATCTCGAAGCAATGGGTACATTGGCAGTAGAAGGACGGAGCGCGTGCTTTTGTGAAAGTATTCGTTGCACATCTGCAAAACACGTGTGTTCCGAAAATGTGCTGGCTTCTTTTTACCTGAAGCCTCTTGGCCTGGTGGGCGTCAACTCATAATGGAACCAGAGAAACTATTTGGGGGTAGAAGAAGTCGCTTGGAAAAAATCTTGTCAGTCAGCAGTCAGCAATCACGTCGCAGACAAATGTTCTCTGCTCAAGAGTATTACGCGATGTTCTGGGTGTACCCCCCGAACAACGAGGACGCAAGTGCTGCAGCGTGAGAATTTGCGTGGGGATTATCCACGGCTCCGAACGCGAAGTAAAAATTCATTTCCACCAATTTTTATAACGTAGGAACAACACGTTCCATGAAAAGTAAATTAAGTGATCAGTGTTAGTAGCCGTGCAGTGAAGTGAATATTCAGTACGTTGACCTGGACGCACCTGACATTGCGACCCTTAACTTTGGGTAGTGTCGTATACCTGGGATCAGCTGTGCACTGGGCTCGTCCATCGATGACCAGGATCGGTTCAGTGACTCAGTGACACAAGTTTTCAGGTTGCAGGTGAATTTTCGACAAGGGTGAGTTTTAGTTACTTTAATGGTGATCATTCATTTTTAAATTTAACGCAAGCTATGGCTTATTTCCGGCGATAATTCTCAAAATTCTCGTACGAAAATATTTATTCGGGCTTTTTCAACAGACTTATTCGTTATCAGCAACAGTGCTGGCCGTTATTGAGTTATGGATTTTTATCACAATAACGAACTACGATCACTTTTCGTTAATTTCCTGTTACATTACCTTTTCGTGGATATTGTATTAACACAAGGAATTTTACGTATTCCTTGTCCTCCCACTTCAAATAATTATTATTTTCGAATCTTCTAAAAAAAATGTGTATTCGCCTTTTTACGTTACACGCGATTTTCATCCATTTATCCTTCATTCATTATTCACTTTAAATGGCAAACAAACCATGGCAAAAGGTTCGATTTTTTTGTTACGTCTTTTTCATTTGCCATTCTACGCAATTTCCTTCGATGCATGCCGCCTTGCTTGTTCGCAGTCGCAGCGCGGCCCGGCGCGCGGCCACGCTAGCGCGGGAGCTCCAGCGGAAGGCTCGCGCTCTGATTGGTCGGTGCTTGTTATAAAGCTTATTAGCGGAGCGGGCAAGGAATTACAGGAAGCTTCTAAAGGCACGACGAGGAGTCTTTATCTATTTTGGCACGAGGACTTAACGAAACGTTCACGATTATATTGAGTCTATGTACAATGTCACAATAAATTACACACTATTTACAATAACTAAACTATTATTTAATAGAAGCGTTTGACGCAAGCAGGCGCGACAAACCCGAAAGCACTATAGCAAGTTACAGCGCGAGTTAGTAACGTAGCAAAGCAGCAAGTGCAAGAGAGCAAAGCGTAGCGTAATAAAGAAGCGTGTATAGCGTAGCGAAATCGCGAACAGAATGCCATCCAGGAAACCGCCGTCGGTTTCCTGGAAGGAAGAAGCTTTCCCCTTCCATCAATCGCGAATCGAGGGAAGGGATCGTGATCGCTGCTCCACATGAGTCAGCGGGCTGAGCCACTAATCGCCTAATTATTGACGGTTCTGTAAGATTGCGCAAGAATGCCTCTTTTCTTGAACATTTATTACCCGGCATTCATCG
Organism: Andrena praecox; assembly: GCA_963932275.1. NCBI lineage: Eukaryota > Metazoa > Arthropoda > Insecta > Hymenoptera > Andrenidae > Andrena > Andrena praecox. Next base: position 85,780 of record CAWVQO010000560.1, read on the forward strand.
CCCGATGAATAGTGTGAAGATTGCTAGCGATCGATGCGTTGGTCGATAGGGCGTGGTCCGAGCGCGTAGCAGCAGCGCCGCTGGACCCATGTGGAGGCGTCAGGCAACGCAGGTGAAAGTGTCGAGTGATCTAAGGCGAAATCCTGTCAGCGACTGGCGTTGTTGCATCAGTACCCTGTGTAAATGGAAGAAAAACTAATTTACAAATCGGTCCCACGAATTCGGAGCAAGAAGTTTTAACCGTTGCGACGCGAGTTAACCCATCAGGACCAGGGTGCAGTGTTGTGACGCGGGCAAGCGGCCACCGCGCCGGTGAGGTCAACTCTGACTTGATGAGGCACAAGTCTCCGACTCGGGGCTGCGGGTGCTGGCGGGTCCATTTGTTGCGTGCTTGAAGAGACTGTAAGTATTCGGCGGCCCACCGCTTCCAAAACTGCAACCGCTCTCCGATGATAAAGTGCCCTGGTGTCAAGGCGTTCAGGTCCCCAGGATCGTCGCAGATTGCCTGTAGAGGCCGCGAGTTCCGGCAGGCTTCGATTCGGGAGAGCAGTGTTGTCATCTCCTCGAAAGTAAGATGCTGGTCGCCCACCACGCGCCGAAGATGATGTTTAGTGGACTTCACGGCTGCTTCCCAGAGTCCTCCGAAGTGAGGAGCAGCAGGAGGGTTGAAGCGCCACTCGATGTCGTCCCTCAGTAGAGTGGATCGGATGACCTCATGATTGTCATCGAGGTGCGCCAGCATTTCCCGCAGTTCACGGGCAGCTCCCATGAAGTTGGTTCCCCGGTCGCTCTGGATGACGGTGCAGAGTCCTCGCCGGGATGTAAAACGTCGTAGAGCCGCGAGGAAGGCTTCAGTGCTGCAATCTGAAACCAACTCTAAGTGAAACGCTCGAGTACACAGGCATACAAAGAGGGCCAAAAGCGTGAGGGGTCCAGCGTAGTCTAGCCCCACGTGTAAGAAAGGGCGGGCTGGAGTCACCCTGCGTTCTGGTAAGTCTCCCATAAGCTGTCTTCCTGTGGTTGCTCGCCATCGTGTACAGGTGACGCAGCGATGAATCAGGGCCTTGACTCGCTGTCTGCCCTGCAGAATCCAATAGTGTTGTCTCAAGGTGGACAGAGTTAGCTGCGTTCCTCCATGCAGCGTGCGCTGATGGGCCTCGTCAACTACTAGTTCCGTCAGTCTGTGATCATTTGGGAGAATGACTTGATGCTGGGCATCCAAAGGCAGCGCTGAGTGGCGCAGGCGACCCCCGACTCGTAGTAGACCCTGATCGTCCAGGTACGGATGTAGTGTTAGCAGCTTGCTGCGGCTTGATAGCTGACGTCCTTGTTCCAGCTGCTGGATGTCAGCTGCAAACATCTGATGCTGGACGAGACGGAGCCATCGCGTTCGGGCTGCCTCTATCTCTGCAGGTGTCAGGTATTCTCCTCGTGTAGCTGCTGAATGTCGTGGGAGCCACCGCAAGCACCAGGCGGTGGTTCTAAAGAGAGAAGATATACATGAGTGCCTGTTTAAAATTTCCTCGCCATGTGCAGGATCACCCGGAGACGACACGACGGCAGTAGTTCTGCTCTCGAGATCAGTCGACAGCACCGCAGGTTGCTCCCCATCGTCCCATCCTGATGGTGAAATCAGCCAGGAGGGTCCGGTCCACCAAAGATCGAAGTCTGGTAGCTGGCTGGGAGCGAGCCCTCTCGAAGCGCAGTCTGCTGGATTGTCCTTGTTGGACTACCCAAGGGGCAGGTCCTAGAGACGCGTGTGAATATTAGATAGACTAACTGTGGGTGAATAATCAACACGTGGTTTGCTCGATGAGCGAAAATATATATTTTTGGACACGTCCGTTTAGTACGAGGACGTAGAGGCAAGAGCGCTAATGGCCGCTCTCACGCATCGTCCGAGACGACGACTCCCCACTCTCCACATGCCGGAGAGGTGGGGGAACATAGATGGTAAACTCGCTAACGCGCTCCCCACAGCACTCCCCCCCCCCCAAGATCTGAGGTGGATCTGAATCTGATTGCACGCCCCTGTGCTTTCACATATTCTATCACAATGGTAGTTAAATACTGGCAACAGTCGAATCGACCTCGCGACTAGTACGCACAGTCTTTGGACGTTGAAAGACAACCAGCTCGAGTGCTGTAAATCTTACACGCTATATAAAAATACTATAATACAATAAAGAGAAATACTATGATACAATGAGGAATACTATAATACAATGAGGAACGGTATTGCGAACCCTATGCTTGATGTAATGACCAAACAAACGGTAGGTCTAGCGAAACATGAAATGTTTCGCACACTTAAACTATGCAGTCTTGTACTAGCCACATCAGTCTTTAAAACACCGCAAACGCACGGTAGAAAAATATATAAGAATATCTGTAATACTTTGTACGCTTAAAAATACACGGTTTTAACGCTACTAACCTACTCTTTGGCAGTGGGCGCAAACGCAACCCTTTTACGTTGATACGTACGCAATGCAGGCAAGGAACTCATGGTTATGGACGGACCATCGCTGGTTCCATCATTGGACGGCGGAAGTTCAACGAGCCCGTCAAAAACTATGTGCGCTGGTTTCAGCAACTCAACCGACACGTTTTTTGGAGCGCCATTCATTTCAATTTTATAAACGCGATCGCTAACACGCTGCAGTACCTTATGCGGACCGGTATACGGCCGCTCGAGCGACTTTTTCGCCATGTTCCGAAGGAATACGTGCGAACACGCGTGCAATTCTTTAAACACGAACGCGCGCTTCTTGTACTTGTGCGCTACAGGCACAGGCCGCACCAAGCGCATGTACTCTCGAAATTCGCTAATGAACGAAATCGGATCCGGAACAATGTCATCCGGAAGAAAAAATTCCCCAGGCAATCTCAAGGTCGTCCCGAACAGGAACTCGGCCGGAGACGCCCCGGTGTCAGGTCGTATATGCGACCTAAGCCCAAGCAGTACGGTTGACAGGGTACGAGGCCAATTCGTATCAGAATGACACATGATCGCGGCCTTGAACACGCGATGCCAGCGTTCGATCAGCCCGTTGGATGCGGGGTGATACGCGGTCGTGCGAATTCGCTCGCAACCGATCAGGGACAACAGTGCCGAGAAAAGCCTCGACTCGAACTGAGCTCCCTGGTCCGAAGTTAAAATCTTCGGAGCCCCGTACCGAGATACCCATGTTTGGTAAAAGACATCCGCGATTGACTGAGCCGAAATCTCCCTCACGGGCACCGCCTCGACCCACCGAGAAAATCTGTCGATCATTGTGACGCAGTAGGTGAAACCGTCCCGCTCCGGCAAGGGGCCTATAATATCCACATGAACGTGATCAAAACGGCCGTCAGGAGCCACGAATTGTCCGGGTAACAGTTTAACATGACGCGATACTTTAGACTGCTGGCAGACTACACAAGTCTTGCACCACTGAGTCACGTCACGGTGCATGTCGGGCCACACATAACGTTGCCGTATCAAACGATCGGTGACCTTTGCGCTCGGATGAGCCGGACGATGGAACAAGTTAAAAACGGTTTCGCGAAGGCTCGCAGGAATGTACGGCCGAATTGTCTCGCCCGTAATCTCGCACGAGATTGTCGTGTGATTCGACCCCCATTGAATCGCCTTCATTTTCAACGGGTAGTCGGCAGACTCACGAATCAGCCGAAGCTGTTCATCGCTCTTCTGCTGTTCTGCCAGCTGATTGAGTTCAATCTCCACAGGCAGACGCAGCGAATCGACTCGAGAAAGCGCGTCCGCGACCACATTATCAGTGCCGGCCACGTGCTCGATCCGAGTGGAAAACTGCGCGATGTACGATAACTGTCGCACTTGTCTAGGCGATGCCTTATCGGTTTTTTGCATGAACACGTAAACTAACGGCTTATGATCCGTGACTATGGTAAAATCACGACCCTCGACGAATGGTCGAAAGTACTTTACGGCCTCGAAAACCGCAGTAAGCTCCCGATCGTACGTGCTATAGTTAATCTGCGCGGGAGTAAACTTTTTTGAATAAAACGCGAGCGGTTCCCACACCTGCGACACGGACAACTGTTCAAGAACCGCGCCCATCGCGGAGTCAGATGCGTCAGACACCACACGGATTTTCGCATCATAGCGAGGATGAACAAGCAGGGCTGCGTCGGCAAGATCAGCCTTGATCTTTGCGAACGCACCTTCTGCCTCCTCCGACCAAATGATCTCGCGTCGATCATTTTTACGCGAATCGCGTAGATAAGCATTTAAGGGTGCTTGTGAACTCGCGGAGTGAGGTAAGTTCCGGCGGTAAAAATTGACCATGCCGAGGAAACGACGCATCTGCACCACGTTAACCGGCTTGGGAAACTGCGTAATCGCGGCGACTCTCTGAGCCGTGGGGCGGATTCCCCTACTACAAATTGTATGACCCAGAAATTCCAACTCGGACGCGCCGAACACGCATTTCTCCACATTGAGGCGGGGATGATACCCCTTCAGCCTCTGAAACACTTCGCGCAGATGCACGGTATGCTCCTCGGGAGAGGACGAAGCAACCAGGATGTCATCCATATATACAAAAACAAACTCCAAATCGCCCAGCGCACGGTTTATATATCGCTGAAACGATTGACCCGCATTACGCAGCCCGAACGTCATGAAACAGTACTCAAAAAGGCCAAAGGGCGTACAAACCGCGGTTTTCTCGATGTCTTCAGGAGCCATCGGAATCTGATTATACGCCTTGTGTAAGTCAAGGGAAGAAAATATACTCTTTCCTTGAAGGTTCACGGTACAATCGTGGAGATGCGGAGTCGGATACTTATCCGGTGTGGTAATCGCGTTTACTTTGCGGTAATCACCACAAATCCGCCAGGACCCGTCCTTTTTACGGACTAGGTGAATCGGACTAGCCCACGGGCTACTAGACGGCCGACAAATGCCGGCGGCAACTAATGCCTTGAACTCGGCCTTGGCCGCTTTAAGTTTCTCCGGCGTCAAACGACGCGGACGCTCCGCGACAGGAGGACCAGTCGTCACAATATAGTGGAACACGTCCATCTCTCCCGGTGGGGATAATCGGGACGATCCCGTGATCTCCGGAAACCCCGCGAGAAGTTCTGCAAACTTCGAGCCCGGATTTACCGAATTGACCGAACTGGCCGGAACAGACCTTGAGACCGCCAGGGAATACATCCGAGTCACGGTATCGATGAGTCTACGTTTCCCTAAATCTATAATCAAGCCATAGTGCTTTAAAAAATCGGCACCGATTATCGCATAAGGTACTGCCGCGATACAGAAGTTCCAACGGAACGCGCGCCTTAAACCTAAATCTAATTCACGGAGAGACTCGCCGAAAGTGTCTATTCGAGACTCATTCGCAGCGAAGAGCATGCGACCCGAAGGCTTAACGTCGATTTTAGGGTTTGCCGGGAGCAACGAAATATCAGCACCCGTATCGATCAAAAACATTTGACCTGTTGCGCGGTCGCGCACGTGGAGACGATTCTCCGACACCACCCCTTCCTCGAACGTCTCCGCGCAGGAAGGGTGGTTTAGTTTTTTGGCTTCCATGAAGCGTATTGAGCGCACCAGTCACGACACGATGTCGGATTCTGGGGATATTTCCTGTGCGAATAACAGAGTCCGGACTCATGACGCTTCTGCGAATCTTTCCGGCTCTTATCACTTGACCGCGGTCGCGTACGCGATCGCGGGCGCGATCTGTTACCAGACGACTGCGCTGTTAATTTCTCAACTTGCCTTGTCAACGTTGCTATGCACGCCGCAAGGCGAGCGATCTCGCCCTCCAATGGTGGAGACGATGGATTTTTAGCGGCTGACGCCACTTGCCCAACGGCAGGAATCGCGTGGTCCGCGATCCTATCCGCGACCTCCGCCAACTTTTCAAGGTCCTCAGTACCTGCTGCAACGAGAATAGCCCGATGGCTCGCGGGCAACTGATCCAAGAATATCGTCCTAACTACCGCGTCGTCACATTGGCCCTTATTGAGGTTTCGCAAACGACTCAGTACGAGTGACGGCTTGCCATCCGTAGGCACCTGACCTTTAAGCAGTTTACGTAGGGTACTTTCCCCAGTATCCGCAAACGTCGCGATAATTTGGGATTTGATCCGCGTGTAAATATCCTTCGGCGGTGGGGCCATTGTGATGATGTCCTTAACACACCCTACCACTTCGACATCCAAAGCAGCCAATAATATGTCTGCCTTAGTGCCTTCGACCGTTATCTGAGCGTTACGTAGGCTCGCTTCTACCTGAATAAACCAAAGTTCCGGATCTGCCCGGAAAAAGCTAGGAATCTTCGGGGCCCGGTACGCATTGACGCGCGGTGTTTCGCTCGGCTGCCGTGCAGCCGAATGCTCAGCCTCAAATTGAGCCAAACGCTGTTGCGTTTCCAGCAACTGGGCTGCCAGTTCATCGATCGCGATCACGGCGTTCTCGCCTCCCTCACCATCGGAAGACATGACGATCAGCCGCTCGATAGAACGGAGACGCGACGCACGGAGGAAAAACAATGCCCTATGACGCGACTAGGCGACGGTGGCGCAACCACGCACGGCTGGCACCGACGTGCAACACTGTGAACCAATCTGCCTTTCCGCGCGGGAAACTAACGCAAAATGGCGGCCGCGCGCATTTCCGACGCACTAAGAATAAAATGGCGGAGATTCCTACCAGGCACGTTTCTGAAATCGCCAAACCGTACCGGTCGCGACTGGGTCTCTACGATCCCACGAATACCTTAAAATACGCTCCTGGCGAATGCCCCGCACGGAGAGCCGCACCCTGAGGGAAGATACAGCACCACGGTGACTCGACGTCGAAGAACGATGTCTGCGACGTCGAACACGCCGGACGGACGCTCCATCGGGCGAAAGAAGGCTCCGGTGACGTTGGCTTCACGCAACGACCCTCGCAGAATCCAGGACGGATCGATGATCCAGAGCGGATGCGATGATCCAGATCAGATGCGATGATCCAGCGCGGACGGGATAGTCCAGCACGGATGCGATGATCCAGATCGGACGGAATGGTCCAGACCGGATGCGATGATCCAGAGCGGATGCGATGATCCAGATCGGATGCGATGATCCAGATCGGACGGAATGGTCCAGAACGGATGCGATGATCCAGGACGGATGCGACGATCCAGAACGGACGGATTTCCAACCCGTGACGTCGATTTCTCGACGACCGGCCAAGGCTTAGCGGTGGATGCTTCCCAAAGGGACGCCAAGAAGATGCCTCGGTTCACACCGAAAAAAAATTTTTCGCACGTGCGTTGCACCACACTTGAATTGTTAGTCGGGGTCACCACTGTTGGACTACCCAAGGGGCAGGTCCTAGAGACGCGTGTGAATATTAGATAGACTAACTGTGGGTGAATAATCAACACGTGGTTTGCTCGATGAGCGAAAATATATATTTTTGGACACGTCCGTTTAGTACGAGGACGTAGAGGCAAGAGCGCTAATGGCCGCTCTCACGCATCGTCCGAGACGACGACTCCCCACTCTCCACATGCCGGAGAGGTGGGGGAACATAGATGGTAAACTCGCTAACGCGCTCCCCACATCCTAGCTGCAGACATGGTGCCAGTGAGCATCAGGCAGTGCGAGCTGAGTAGTTAGGCTATGAGAGTTCTAGACCATGGTGCTCGAGGGGGTGAGGCGGGGCGGGGGGTACCGCGCTCTTCGGCGATGGCGAGGGGGTGAGGTGGGGAGGGGGGTACCGTGCTCGTTGGTGACAGGGTGAGGTGGGGAGGGGGTATCGTGCTCGTTGGTGAGGGGGTGAGGCGGGGAGGGGGTACCACGTTCGTGGGTGAGGGGGATGACGTCACAGGGGAGGGGGATTTTCAAATTTCAAAATGGTGGTTGAGTTCGTGGGTGAGGGGGATGACGTCACAGGGGAGGGGGAGAATTTTCAAAATTTCAAGATGGCGTCGCGCGCATTTCGTATTGGCGCCATCTATTGGATGTTTAAGGTACTTTGGATCCACGTCGATATTTGGGCATGCGTTGGTAAATTTCCTAGATTTTTAGTACATTTCGTATTGGCGCCACCTGTTGGATGTTTAAGGTACTTTGAACATGAGTCGCCGCCGCGCAATCTCCGCACGCGTGTGGGATCGGGGCGCAGGCGCGACCGCGAGCGAATCGTGGAATTTCGAATTTCGTCTTCGATGCTGATTTCTGAGAAAGAGGGTGGTATAGAATTTCTGAGAAAAGATAATGAATCATGGCGTGCGATAGGATTGAACACGTTTTGATACCTATGTGCATACCATTCATGCAGGATGTTTATATCGTGACATAAACATAGAACGATAATTATTATAAATCAATCGTCGCGGCAGCCCATGGAGTAAATATATAGCGATAAGTATTCGGTGGAGAGTTCCGAGTATTTAATTTATGTAGTAAACATAACATTGCACCGCGCCATGCAGTGTGTTTACATTTGAGTAGGATTGAACGCGTTTTGATCTTTGAATCGTGGGATAGATACAGCGCACGTGCAATGATGTAACGTTCGGCTGTTCGAGAACAACTGAAGGTTGAGGTCCCTGAGGGGAGAGCGGCGTCCCCTCAAGTATAGGATGGTGGGGGTTCTATTCTACAGATTAAAGATTTAAATCTAAGGCTTTTAAACTTAATAATGCTTATTTATTTAATAAATCAATAATTAATATAATTACAACAATGAAATAATAATTAATATAGCTTACAATCTACGATTAAATATGCTCTTTTTGGGTTTTTATGTTTTTCTGACTCTAACGCTACGTATTTTAGAATATATAGATATATGTATATTGCAGAGCTCGGCCGCTGCCGTTTCAGGAGCGAAGCTCGAATACTCTTGGCAATCTCTGTAGTAAGATCGGCCGCTGCCGTTTCCGGAGCGAAGCTCGATTCTTGTGACAGAGTTCTTTTCTATGCTCTACAGACCTTGTTTTTACCAAGCACTTCGGCCGCTACCGTTTCCGGAGCGAAGCTCGATGGCTTTGCAAGAACGAGGTTCTATGACTTCAAATGAGCAAACCAAAGAGGAGCACCAGTAACTTTTATACACTGGAGATCCGCCGCTGCCGTTTCCGGAGCGAAGCTGAATCCCACTGGTTGAAACTTAAGCTGCCTCTAGGTTTGAGCATTCGTTCGTCACTTGAGCGTATTCGTAGCTTGAATGTCCCGCTGTGCTGCGTGCGCCTCTATTTATACTGAGAATAACGCTATCTGTTATTTTACGTTTTGCTTGCTTATTACATATTATTTTGTCTTGCGCTTTTACTAATACTTATAACTAATTATTCCTAATATTCTTATAATAATTGTTCCTCTAATATTTATCTAAATCATTAATTATATATAAAAGTCTTATAATATATTTACGCGGTAACAGAATATGGTTATATGGTAACGGAGATCGGTTCCTATATTACCGACTGTCGGTATCTAACGGTTTAAGTCCCCGTGGGACGTTACAATGACGTAAACATATAGCGATAATTATTCGGGGCAGAGTTCCAAGCATTCTCACGATCGAGAACAGGGCGATGTCTCAAGCATCCTTCTCGAGGGGCTGTAAGTCGAGTGCCGTGCGGGGGTGCGTAAGGGCAAAAGAATTCGTACATGAACCCCAGGGCATCTGGTTTACATCAGACCAATGCTAGGACCACACATATTGCCTATCCGGAAACGCGATTGACATTTGTCTAGACCATATCTCTAAGAATTAATATTATGTACGAAAAGGATATTATAAATGATTCGTCACAGGTATTAATGCGAAAGTCATACATTTATTAAAACATTGTGAAATTTATACATTAGTAGTTAAGCTATGAGAGTTCTGGACCAAGTGTAGGCGCGGGGGTGAGGCGGGGCGGGGGCGGGGGGCGGGGGGCGGGGGGCGGGGGGCGGGGGGCGGGGGGCGTGTGGGCGGGGGGCGTGTGGGCGGGGGGGCGGGGGGCGGGGGGGGTACCGCGCGGTCATCGACGAGACGGGTGAGGGGGTGAGGCGGGGCGGGGGGTACCGCGTGCTCATCGACGAGATGGGTGAGGGGGTGAGGCGGGGAGGGGGGTCCCACGCTCCTCGACTAGGGGTGAGGCGTGAAGGGGGTCCCACGCTCCTGGACTAGGAGGTGAGGTGGGGAAGGGGATACCGAATCGTTGGTGGGGGGCTGACGTCACAGAGGCGGGTAATTTCAAATGACGCGCACGCGTAAGCGTTGACGGTGGTAGGGATCACGCTCCTGGACTAGGGGGTGAGGTGTGGGAGGAGGATACCGCATCGTTGGTGGGGACTGACGTCACAGTGGCGGGTGATTTCAAATGAAGCGCATTCTAGACGATTACCGCGGAGACCTCTCAAGACCGAACCCACCCGGAAATTTCCGTAGAGGATCGTTCCATCCCACTAAAAATATTTGGGGTCGGGTCTTGTATGAAAAAATCTTTTTCAGACTCGATCCGACCCCAAAATATTTTTCTAAATCAAATCCACCGCCGGAGTTTACAAACCAATATGTGATGTAAATTCCCCCAACGCCGAGAAATAATTTTAAGAAAGAATACGATGTCACGTTCATGAAAATATACGCAAACGAAAAGTAAATTCCCCCAATGCCGAGAAATAATTTTAAGAAAGAATACGATGTCACGTTCATGAAAATATACGCAAACGAAAATATCTTTCTATGCTTTCACAGTCTAGATCCTACTTATAATCGCGATACATACTTGATATGTTATTTCGCAGGGAAGGTGAAAGATAGGTAAGTAATTAGATACATATTAATATTAATATTAATATTAATATTAATATTAATATTAATATTAATATTAAGATTTTCAAGATTTTCAAGATTTTCAAGATTGAATAATTTATTATATTTGATTATCACTCAACAAATATTATCGATGATTTCAAGAAAAAGATCCTCATTGGTATACAAGGAATCGTCGCCAACTTGATCGGGGATAGTCTGCGATACGCCAACTTGATCGGGGATAGTCTGCGATACGCCAACTTGATCGGGGGTAGTCTGTGATTCACAATCACGAGCGTGAAGCCCCGATATTTCATTCATATAAACAGCGTTATAATCGATTTATGCAGCTTCGGCGCATTTACGCCAAACCACGGTGCTAGGACGATTCGCACGATGCTGGTAATGAATATCTGTATAGAATTCGTCATCATCGTCATCATCGTCTAAATAGAATCCTTGTCGCACAAGTCTGTTTAACCAAAATTGTTCGTCTCCGTACTGATCAGACGGGGGTTCATCGTCTATACCATTATCATTATGAAATACTTTTAAAAATACATCTCCATCATGAACAGCCTCAGCCTCAGCCTCAGCCTCACGAGTTATTCCTTCACAAATTTCTTCGGTTTGCACCGCAACATTCCGACACGTCACATACACTTTAGGACTGGAGGTGGATGTGGGTATCACAGCGGAGGTTGGGGTCGCAACGGCCGTAGGGCGATTCAAGTTCACGGGTAATGACATGATCTAAAATCAATTTTCGTTATAAATCTCAAAGTTGTCAACACAACGATAAACTAAAATATGGTAATGGAAACTTACGATATTAATTGATTGTATTTTCTCGTAAATTGAACGACTGACGATATCCTTCAAAGCAATCTACTTCAAAGCAGTCTCCTTCAAAGCAGCCTCCTTCAAAGCAGGCTCCTTCAAAGCAGCCTCCTTCAAAGCAAAAAAACACTCACAACACTTTGATTCAACTGCAGTCGTCTTAGATACGATCGACTTAGATGCGATCGACTTAGATGTGATAAATTCTTAAAAACGTTTCACGCAGTAGCGTATGGCTTGTCCGCTCCAGTAGCATTTGAGAACTGATTTAAGACGGATGCTTCGGACCTAGCCCAACGTATTTCGCAGAGTGGAACCACCGTGACGGGTGTAAACACCCTTATCACGGACGTGCGAATTTGATACACGTGGTAACGCATCGAGCAAGCGTGACATCACGGCATCTGACTGAGAGAGTGCGAAGAAAAGAATTCGTTGCGATAACAATTCGCAGACCTTGGCTAGGGTAGGTGGTTAGTATATTCAATCAGAGTCACGCAGTCGTTCGGTAAACATCTTGAAAACTGCATCAGAAGAAGAAGAAGAAACATGGAGGTATTCATGAATACATTTAACGTTCTATACCGAATGTCAACGCTTTTACGCACCAGTATGGAATTTAGAGACTGGATGGATCGATGCGACGTGTGTTTAAGGCTCATCGTCGAGTATCAATGCGGCGAAGGAGTGACGGTGGCTGCGAAGCAACGTCTGGTATCGCTAATTGCGCGTACGAAGACATTACGTACGATCGTGCGGGGACGGTTTTCGCGAGTAGGACTCGGGGTTTCGGGTCGATCGACGGAACCAAAGATCGTATGGGAGGATGTGGAGACCGCGTTTCGAAATCGTATTTCGACTGGTGCTGCAATTAACGTAGGTTACATCGATCTGCGTCAATTTTTTGCGGGTGCACGCCGAATGGTACTTTCACACGTGACAGACGCTATCAGGGAACATTACAGTGTAGCCGTGAATACGGTTCTGAACGCGGAGTTCATGTTGAACGATAATATGGATATGAAAAGTTTCGGTACGCGAAATCGTGTACTGTTCAGAACATCGAGTGTGCGCGAGTGGTACTCGAAGTGCGTGGTCACTCCCACGTTAGTGGCGATCGAGGAGTTTCAAGATCGTGACAGTGGATGGGCCCTAAGGGCTGTGCTGAACCTCCTAGTAAACATTAATAAGCATAACCCTCTTCGCGCCGGCTGCGACATGACACTACCGGTTGAGGTTATTCTTAAAAGAGCTGTGGTCAATGTGCATAGTAGAGACAATGCGTGTTTCTTGTGGGCCGTCATCGCCAGTTTATATCCAGCTGCTACGCATGGGGATAGATGCACGTCATACCCTCATTACTCGACGGTACTTCGTACGGACACTATGAGTCTACCCGTAACGTTAAATCAGCTGACGAAGTTCGAGAGGCTGAACAACGTATCGGTGAACGTGTATACCTGGACCGACAAAGGTTGCGTACCTTTACGTTTGACTGCGGATAAGCATGATAGACACGCAAACCTGCTACTGATGCAGAATTCCAAGGATCCCAAACAATATCATTTCGCATGCATCCGAAGCATGTCGAGGCTCATTTCAAAGCAACTCAGCAATCACAAGGGTCAAGTATTCGTTTGCGATAGGTGAGTAAAATATTTTCAATTGATATATTATTTATTCTGATGTTTATTATTAATAATATTATCATTTCAGGTGTCTCTGCATCTTCCACTCGCCAATACGACTGACTAAACACAACGTGGATTGCCAGCGACTGAACGAGTGTGCAGTCGAATTACCGACCGAAGCGGATAAATGGTTGCAATTCAAAAATTTCCGAAATAAGGAACGAGCACCATTCATCGTGTACGCGGACTTCGAATGTATGCTGGAGAACGTCGAGCCTGCAGAGCGGAGTCGCACGTACACGTACCAACAGCATAGAGCGTACAGCGTGGGATACTACATTCATTGCTCCACCGACGCGTCTCTATATCGTTATCGCGCGTATCGTCATGAAACCGAATGTGTGAAATGGTTCGTACAAGAACTGCGTAACTTTGCGGATATCGCGTATTCATGGTTGCAGAGCCCGAAACCTATGAACTCGTTGACGAGTCAACAGTGGTGTAGTTTTAAAGACGCGATCGTATGTCACGTGTGCGGGCAACCATTCGTCGACGGGGATAAAAAAGTACGCGACCATTGCCACTCGACGGGTGAGTACCGAGGTGCGGCCCACGTCACTTGTAATTTACAGTTTCAACGATCGTACACGATACCGATAGTATTTCATAATCTGTCAGGTTACGACGCGCATTTCGTGATTAAGGAGTTGGCGTCCGCGTTCGAGGGACCGATCGACCTACTACCGGTGACGAAGGAGCGATATATATCATTCACCAAGCATGTAACGGGAATCGATCCCGAGAACAATGATTGGCATAGGGGATTGAAGTTTCGATTCATCGATTCGCTAAAGTTTTTAACCGCTAGTCTGGAGAAACTCGCTTCGGACCTCGGTAAAGAACGACTTACGATTCTACGACGCGAGTTTCAATCCCTGTCGGACGATCAATTCAATCTTCTAACCAGAAAGGGTGTCTTCCCGTACGACTACGTATCGTCATACACCAAGCTGGACGATACGCGTTTACCGTCCCGCGAAGCATTCTTCAATCGATTGAACGATACCGTCGCGTCGGAGCCTGATTACGCGCACGCCACGAACGTATGGAACACTTTCCGCGTACAGACATTGGGCGAGTACAGCGATTTATACTTAAAAACTGATGTATTGTTACTCGCCGACGTGTTCGAAAGTTTCCGTGATGACTGCATCGCGAGTTACGATCTGGATCCCGCGCATTATTTTACACTGCCGAGTTTCACGTGGGACGCGATGCTAAAGTATACCGGTGTACGGTTAGAGCTTCTGACGGATGTGGACATGTTACTGTTCGTGGAGCGTGGCATACGCGGTGGTCTGAGTCAGTGCTCGCACAGGTACGCGCGTGCCAATAACAAGTACCTGCCAGCAGCGATGTACGACGAGTCGAAGCCGTCGACGTACCTGATGTACTTTGACGTCAACAACTTGTACGGATGGGCGATGTCGCAGGCTATGCCGCACGGTGGGTTTCAATGGTTGGACGATGCGACAGTGGCCACCCTCGACGTATCATCCATGCCCGACGACGATGGACCCGAGGGATATCTGTTGGAGGTTGACATCGAGTATCCCAAGGAGATTCATGACGCACACGCCGACCTACCATTCTGTCCTGTACGCGAGCACGCGCCAGAAGGAAAACAGACCAAGTTGCTTGCCACGCTCGACGCTAAGGAGCGATACGTAATTCACTATCGCTACCTGAAACAGTGCGTGCTACATGGTTTACGTGTGACACGAATTCATCGGGTGTTGCGATTCGATCAATCGCATTGGTTGCGCGAATACATTCAATTGAATACAGATTTGAGAACGCGCACCACGAGTGAATTTCAGAAGACTCTATATAAATTAATGAATAACGCGGTGTATGGTAAAACAATGGAGAACGTACGGAATCGCGTAGACGTGCGATTGGTGACTCAGTGGGGCGGACGTTACGGCGCGGAAGCGTTAATCGCGAAGCCGAACTTTCACAGTCGCGCAATCTTCTCGGAACAGTTGGTGGCAATCGAGATGCGAAAACTGCAAGTGAAGTTCGACAAACCGATATACGTGGGAGTGAGTGTACTCGACATATCGAAAGAATGCTTGTATGAATTTCATTATGCATATATGCGTGCGAAGTTCGGTGATCGGTGTAAGGTCCTATACACCGATACCGACAGTTTAATGTATAGCGTGGAATGCGAAGATGTGTATGACGTGATGAAGTGCGACGTTGATCGATTCGACACGAGTGATTACGCAGTGGACAATCCATACGGTATGCCTCGCGTAAACAAAAAGGTGCCCGGACTCATGAAGGATGAGAATAATGGTACCTTGATGACTGAGTTTGTCGGATTGAGATCCAAGATGTACGCGACTAGAACGTTTAACGCTGCAGTGGAGGCTACGAGCGAAACTAAAAAAGTTAAGGGTGTGCGGAGACACGTGGTCACGAATGATGTACAATTCAACGATTACATTCGATGTCTTCGCGATCTCACCGAGAAAGCGATTCGACAAAACAATATACGGTCTAAGCTGCACGAGGTGTATTCCGTGAGTGAGAAAAAGAATGCTCTCAGTCCGTTTGACGATAAGAGATTCATTTTAGTCGATCGGGTCAGCACCCTTCCGTGGGTACATTATCGAATCCCCGAGCTCGAGACCCATGAACATTTCGAACTTGAGCCTGACGAGTCCCTCGAGCCTCATGAGAATCATACTGTATAGTATGTTTGTACGTTTGCATGTTTACTCTATAGTGTATTTGTATATACACATATACATATGTATATACCTTACGTTGCAAGCGTTTCTTTATTTCATCTATTCATACCATTTATTCATTACGAATATCTAATACATGTATAGTGTAGAATAGTCGAAATAAGATTAATTGTATAAAATATGTGAAGAAGAATTAGGATAGTAATTGAATAAACGGATAATGTATTTATTTTATATATATTTATTTATATTTATTTATATTTATTTTATATGTATTATTTCAGTAACATAAAGCACGTTTATGATTACGAATCATAGAATATCCTTGTCGCGTATCCACGAGTTCCGCGACGAATCGAATCCGAGCCACTTAACGTACACCTGGTCCCCCTTGCGACGAATAATCTTCTCGACCAGATAGATATCAGGATTCGCGACTGAATGCAGTTCGTACTCGTAGAATCCACCCGAGATCGGCTCTCCCGCGGAATCGCTCAGAATGTACGTCACCGGACACGTTCGTTGTACGGTTGTAATTTCAAACACCTCAGTCGACCAGTTTGGCGTGTATCCCTTCTCGAAGAGGGTTTTAAACTTGCTTACGCGTACCTTATCTCCAACATTGAATTTTGCGCGTCGTCGAATACCTTTCGTGGAGGAGGGCGTATCATACGCGGCGAACGACAAACGCGTCGCAGCGGTTACGTCAACGGGTCGGGCGTTGATCGTACGATGCTTGCGATGATTATAGGTGTGCACGAGGGCAGGTAACAGATCGACCCAGCGATATGACGCGTTCAAGGAGAATTGTTTCCACATAAGGTTTTTCAGCGTGCGATTGAAACGTTCAACGATTGACGCTTTCATCACGCTGTACGTGGAGTAGTGGTTGATCCCACGTGTCTTCGCACATCGTTGAAACTCCGTGTTGTAAAACTCTTTTCCCATATCGGTTTGTAAATTTCGCGGACATCTATCGCTCTGCAGCAATACGGTCGCGAACGCCGTGGTAACGTCGCGCCCACCTTTCGTTTTCACGGGTACAGCCCATGCATACTTGCTATACGCGTCAATGATTGTTAGTATGTAGTGATAACCACGATTTTGCTTCGCGTACGGACGCATCTCCACCAAATCAGCCTGCCATAGATCATCGTAGCCGCGAATCTCGACACGTCGTCGCGGGAAATTTCGTCTCGCGGAAGCGTGTAATTCATTCACTAATTGGATACGCTCCTTACTCATGCTTCGCGGGTGGGTTGGTGGGGGTTGACGTGACGTTCCAAGGGTGTTAGAAGTAGTATCAGTTCCTCGAGCGTTCGTAAAATACAATCGGTACACGTATTTCGCAAACGATCGTCATCATTCGACGATCCAGAGCCGTAGCCACTATCGTCAGGATCAATAATCATCGTCGTCGTCGCCCCTCGCTTGCTTTTCGCTGCTCCTTTCGTTTGTATGAATCCGTGGTTGATATCGCGGTCTGCGTCGTTAACGTCGTGAGCACTTCGAGTCTGTCTTTCAAGTGATCGAAGCGTCGTTCCATCGCGATATTTAAGTCATCCTCTAGTCGGAGCAATTGCGCGTTAACGATATCCGTCATTGTTCGTTGTACTCGCGTCTCGAGTTGAGCTCGTTGATGTTCCGCGTCCAACCGAGCGTTCGCGATAGACGTTTCGATTTTTCGCGTAAAGCGTTCGTCCACCGCGGATAATAATCTTGTCATTGTCATCGTTGCTTCGTAGTTATTGTTGATATTATTACGTAACGAGATACCAAACTTATTCACCGACATAACGATGCGTATGCGTAAACGCTACTGACGCTGCAATCATCGAATTGCTCAATTTAAGATGAAGCCTGCCTCGCGAAGTTCCTCCACGATTGATTCGATTTCGTTATCGTGAGCCGTATGACCGGCAGCGCGCGATGCTGTGAGCAAACCAAGTCTATCGATCAATTCATTGGGATCGTCCCAGTATACGTAATCGATTGCGTTATCGGTAATCGTCATCGAATTGTCGATGGGTAATCCTAGACCTTGACGCGTGTCCGCGATATCCATACCATCAGCGTCGACCGCGTCGCCCACGTCGCCCGCGTCCCCCGCGTCGTCCGCGTCGTCGCGATCGTTACCTCTACCCTGACCCCTGACACGTCTAACAGCCGTTGTCCGCACCTTACCGATCACCGTGGATATGATTTTCTTATACTTATACCCCTTGTTACCCAGCGTACGCTTACTCGGTGAATGGTTTCGCTTATGCGCGTTCGTCGTTAACAAGATACGTCGGTACGAGCGAAGATCTACGTCCGTGTACGTACGATCGTTGGGTATTCGCATGAATAGCAATTCGTACAATCCTCGAGTTCCCGCGTATCGCTTTCCATTCACGCGAATATCATCGCTGTCATTATCGATGGTGAACGCGGAATCGCCGATCATTAGGTCTTCGTCGGAACCTAAGTATACACCGTATACGTTATCGATTCGTTTCTTGGTGTCGGTGAAGAACAGTCGTAGGTATTCTCGCGATAAGGGTCCTTTGGCGTTTCGTACATACACTTGGACATCGTCGACGGGACTACGCAGCGTATTCAAATCGTGAACCTTTGCTGACGACTCATCATTCTGATTTTTTTCATCATCTTCACCATCAATATTTGGATGACCGGGTGCAAGTAGTTAAAGTGTTTGACCAACAATCAGCTCCTGTTAAAGTGAGCTCTGGCGTCCCTCAAGGATCGCACCTTGGTCCCCTTCTGTTCCTCATTTTTATCAATGACCTGAAGGATGTATTCCAGGACTGTAAATTTCTTATGTATGCCGATGATTTGAAGATATTTCGTACCATTCGCAGTGCACTCGACTCTAGTAAGATGCAGGATGACCTCGTTAGATTCGAGCAGTGGTGTACCGTCAATAAGATGCGGCTAAATACAGCTAAATGTGTGGTGTTGAGAACCCATAGAGCAAGGAGTGTCATTGTATCGCCATATAGTCTATGCGGTACCCCATTGAATGATGTGGACGAAGTCTGTGACCTTGGAGTTACGTTCACGACTAGGCTAGACTTTCGTAACCATTACCGGAATATCACTTGCAAAGCGATGAAAACCTTAGGATTTATAGCCCGTTTCGCAAAGCACTTCAGGCAATTGAAATCACTGAAGTTGTTGTATGTAGCACTGGTCAGACCCCAGTTAGAATATGCCTCGATAATTTGGAACCCAAAGCATAAGATATATGTCAGTTTAATCGAAAGGGTCCAGCATAAGTTCCTCCGGATGGCTATGAGAGCAATAGGTAGTCCTATGCTGTACAATGACCATGACTATGGTCCTGCCATGCTCAAAACAAGGCTCATCACTCTCAGTAACCGTCGTGTATGTACTGACCTATTGTTTCTGTATAGAATCATTCATGGACAGATAAACTGTAATGATCTCGTGGCATCAATACACTTTCAGGCCCCTGAACGTTTATTGCGTCTGAGACCCCTTTTTAAGCCGAAAGTTCCAGATTATTTTCATTATACAGCCGATCCCATAAACCGCGCAATGGAGGAGGTCAATCAGCGCTTTGCGGACATTGATTTATTCACTGCATCACTTGATTCGTTTCGGAATCAGCTGCTTAATCGACTTTCCGCTTAACCTGTCAACTGCGTTGCGGCGTTTAGTGTTTATCGCGGCGTGTAGAATGTTTATTTCATTGTACTTATTCTGTAATACTATGTACTCTAAAGGGTTTTTTTGCCCGTTAATAATAATAATAATAATAATAATAATAATATCATTAACATCATCAACAACAGTATCATTAACATCACCTACATCAACAACATCGTTGTCGTTGTCATTATCGTTAACGTTATCGTCGTCGTCGTCGTCGTTGTCGTCGTCGTCGTCGTTGTCGTCGTCGTCGTCGTCGTCGTCGTCGTCATCGTTGTCGTTGTCATCGTCGTCGTTGTCCTCGTGGTCGGGATCGTTGTCATTGTCGTGGTCATTGTCATTGTCGTCGTAGCTAGAATCTGGAAGGTTATTCAAACGCTCCTTGGATGTAGACGGAGTAGCGAATCGATATCGTTTCGATGATTGTTGTTGATCATATTCATGTTCCCCCTTCACGGGTCGTGATCGATACGTTGAGTATGTTTTCAACGTGGATGTGTTCTCGATCAATCGTTTCAATGGTTCGACGATGGGTCGTACGCTCGCCTCCGCAGCTGATTCCGTAGCCATTTTACCAATTTTCAATGCCAAGCACTTTTTACGTATAACGTCGCTGACTTTGGCGATTTCTACCTTCGCGTTAACCTTCGCGTTAACCTTCGCGTTAACCTTATTATCTACACCCCGACGTTTCAATTCCTTTTGTCGATGACGTCTACGATGTTTCCGCGTATGCTTAACGTCGACGTTGCTCGAGGTTGACGCAGCTGTAGCCGCAGTAGGTTCGTTAGACATTTCGTGTTGTTCGATGAACGACTCGCGGTTTACTGATGTCCACGAGCTATGACGAACTCGTTAAATCCTCTTCGATATCGACCTTCGTACATGGAACTATCTTTATCAATCACCACGAAATCGTACCGTCGACGCCAACATCTCGCGCACAAGTCGTTGAACGACTCGAACGTCATGTCGGTATTCACGTGATCGTTGTACACGCGACGCAAGTTCGTACCGTCTTGTTTGAATAGCATGAGAAAATTCGCGTTGTCCCTGATCAAATGTTTGGGTATTCTAGCGTACGACTGACACAAATAAAAGCAGTCCACGTTCGCGTGTCGACCCATGGAGAAATATTCGCGTATCGCGTTCTGTTCGTCGCACGCCACGTCATCGAACACGAAGATCGAATCGGGTCGAGCGTCTCTCGGTGGAAGGATCTCAGCGTTGTCCGAGTAGGGAAAGTATTCGATTCCGTCAACGAGCGACAATACCTGCTCGAGATATCGATACTTTGGTTGATGCAACGATTTCGAGTACACGTACACATTCTCGAAACGCAAACCATTCGGACTCTCTAGCATACTCAGAAGTACGTTCGTTTTTCCGCATCCGGATGGACCGCAAATCACGCCTCGCACGCTATTCGGTAATAGTGGACCGTGTCGGTTTGAACGACTCGCATCCCTATCATCCTCGAGCATTCTATTCGCGGTCACGCGGATAACGTTCGGCTGTTTCGCGAAACGCATGTTCGTGACGTTTCTCAGATACTCACACGCGTGTGACGAGGACGACTATTTATATTCGTGGCACGCGTCACGCAGATCACTAT
>CAWVQO010000561.1:0-45000 GCA_963932275.1 Andrena praecox
ATTTTTTTCACAATCCAAAAAATTGAAGTTATTTTCATCTAAATTTACTCAAATATAGATCCTACAAAAAAATACTCAACAAAATCCAAAAAAATCGAAGTTGGTTTCAAATAAATTTATTAAAATTTGACGCTTCCAGCTAAAATTTTTTTCACAATCCTAGAAATTGAAGTTATTTTCATCTAAATTTACTCAAATATACATCCTACACCAAAAACACTCGACAAAATCCAAAAAAATCGAAGTTGGTTTCAAATAAATTTATTAAAATTTGACACTTCCAACTAAAATTTTTTTCACAATCCTAAAAATTGAAGTTATTTTCATCTAAATTTACTCAAATATAGATCCTACAAAAAATACTCAACAAAATCCAAAAAAACGAAGTGGATTTCAAATAAATTTATTAAAATTTGACACTTCCGACTAAAATTTTTTTCACAATCCAAAAAATTGAAGTTATTTTCATCTAAATTTACTCAAATATAGATCCTACAAAAAAATACTCAACAAAATCCAAAAAAATCGAAGTTGATTTCAAATAAATTTATTAAAATTTGACACTTCCAACTAAAATATTTTTCACAATCCAAAAAATGGTCGTTATTTTAATCTAAATGTACTCAAATATACATCCTAAACCAAAAATACTCGACAAAATCCAAAAAAATCGAAGTTGGTTTCAAATAAATTTATTAAAATTTGACGCTTCCAACTAAAATTTTTTTCACAATCCTAGAAATTGAAGTTATTTTCATCTAAATTTACTCAAATATACATCCTACACCAAAAATACTCGACAAAATCCAAAAAAATCGAAGTTGGTTTCAAATAAATTTATTAAAATTTGACACTTCCAACTAAAATTTTTTTCACAATCCTAAAAATTGAAGTTATTTTCATCTAAATTTACTCAAATATAGATCCTACCAAAAAATACTCAACAAAATCCAAAAAAATCGAAGTTGATTTCAAATAAATTTATTAAAATTTGACACTTCCAACTAAAATATTTTTCACAATCCAAAAAATGGTCGTTATTTTCATCTAAATGTACTCAAATATACATCCTACACCAAAAATACTCGACAAAATCCAAAAAAATCGAAGTTGGTTTCAAATAAATTTATTAAAATTTGACGCTTCCAACTAAAATTTTTTTCACAATCCTAGAAATTGAAGTTACTTTCATCTAAATTTACTCAAATATACATCCTACACCAAAAATACTCGACAAAATCCAAAAAAATCGAAGTTGGTTTCAAATAAATTTATTAAAATTTGACATTTCCAACTAAAATTTTTTTCACAATCCTAGAAATTGAAGTTATTTTCATCTAAATTTACTCAAATATACATCCTACACCAAAAATACTCGACAAAATCCAAAAAAATCGAAGTTGGTTTCAAATAAATTTATTAAAATTTGACACTTCCAACTAAAATTTTTTTCACAATCCTAAAAATTGAAGTTGTTTTCATCTAAATTTACTCAAATATACATCCTAAAACAAAAATACTCGACAAAATCCAAAAAAATCGAAGTTGGTTTAAAATAAATTTATTAAAATTTGACACTTCCAACTAAAATTTTTTTCACAATCCTAAAAATTGAAGTTATTTTAATCTAAATTTACTCAAATATACATCCTACACCAAAAATACTCGACAAAATCCAAAAAAATCGAAGTAGGTTTCAAATAAATTTATTAAAAATTGACACTTCCGACTAAAATTTTTTTCACAATCCAAAAAATTGAAGTTATTTTCATCTAAATTTACTCAAATATAGATCCTACAAAAAAATACTCAACAAAATCCAAAAAAATCGAAGTTGGTTTCAAATAAATTTATTAAAATTTGACACTTCAAAATATAATTTTTTTCACAATCCAAAAAATTGAAGTTACTTTCATCTAAATTTACTCAAATATACATCCTACACCAAAAATACTCGACAAAATCCAAAAAAATCGAAGTTGGTTTCAAATAAATTTATTAAAATTTGACACTTCCATCTAAAATTTTTTTCACAATCCTAAAAATTGAAGTTATTTTCATCTAAATTTACTCAAATATAGATCCTACCAAAAAATACTCAACAAAATCCAAAAAAATCGAAGTTGATTTCAAATAAATTTATTAAAATTTGACACTTCCAACTAAAATATTTTTCACAATCCAAAAAATGGTCGTTATTTTCATCTAAATGTACTCAAATATACATCCTACACCAAAAATACTCGACAAAATCCAAAAAAATCGAAGTTGGTTTCAAATAAATTTATTAAAATTTGACGCTTCCAACTAAAATTTTTTTCACAATCCTAGAAATTGAAGTTATTTTCATCTAAATTTACTCAAATATACATCCTACACCAAAAATACTCGACAAAATCCCAAAAAATCGAAGTTGGTTTCAAATAAATTTATTAAAATTTGACACTTCCAACTAAAATTTTTTTCACAATCCTAAAAATTGAAGTTATTTTCATCTAAATTTACTCAAATATACATCCTACACCAAAAATACTCGACAAAATCCAAAAAAATCGAAGTTGGTTTCAAATAAATTTATTAAAATTTGACACTTCCAACTAAAATTTTTTTCACAATCCTAAAAATTGAAGTTATTTTCATCTAAATTTACTCAAATATAGATCCTACAAAAAATACTCAACAAAATCCAAAAAAAACGAAGTTGATTTAAAATAAATTTATTAAAATTTGACACCTCCGACTAAAATTTTTTTCACAATCCAAAAAATTGAAGTTATTTTCATCTAAATTTACTCAAATATAGATCCTACAAAAAAATACTCAACAAAATCCAAAAAAAACGAAGTTGATTTCAAATAAATTTATTAAAATTTGACACTTCCGACTAAAATTTTTTTCACAATCCAAAAAATTGAAGTTATTTTCATCTAAATTTACTCAAATATAGATCCTACAAAAAAATACTCAACAAAATCCAAAAAAATCGAAGTTGGTTTCAAATAAATTTATTAAAATTTGACACTTCCAACTAAAATTTTTTTCACAATCCTAAAAATTGAAGTTATTTTCATCTAAATTTACTCAAATATAGATCCTACAAAAAATACTCAACAAAATCCAAAAAAAACGAAGTTGATTTCAAATAAATTTATTAAAATTTGACACTTCCGACTAAAATTTTTTTCACAATCCAAAAAATTGAAGTTATTTTCATCTAAATTTACTCAAATATAGATCCTACAAAAAAATTCTCAACAAAATCCAAAAAAATCGAAGTTGGTTTCAAATAAATTTATTAAAATTTGACACTTCCAACTAAAATTTTTTTCACAATCCTAAAAATTGAAGTTATTTTCATCTAAATTTACTCAAATATAGATCCTACAAAAAATACTCAACAAAATCAAAAAAAAAACGAAGTTGATTTCAAATAAATTTATTAAAATTTGACACTTCCGACTAAAATTTTTTTCACTATCCTTGAAATTGAAGTTATTTTCATCTAAATTTACTCAAATATACATCCTACACCAAAAATACTCGACAAAATCCAAAAAAATCGAAGTTGGTTTCAAATAAATTTATTAAAATTTGACACTTCCAACCAAAAATTTTTGCACAATCCTAGAAATTGAAGTTATTTTCATCTAAATTTACTCAAATATACATCCTACACCAAAAATACTCGACAAAATCCAAAAAAATCGAAGTTGGTTTCAAATAAATTTATTAAAATTTGACGCTTCCAACTAAAATTTTTTTCACAATCCTAGAAATTGAAGTTATTTTCATCTAAATTTACTCAAATATACATCCTACAAAAAAATACTCAACAAAATCCAAAAAAATCGAAGTTGATTTCAAATAAATTTATTAAAATTTGACACTTCCAACTAAAATTTTTTTCACAATCCTAAAAATTGAAGTTACTTTCATCTAAATTTACTCAAATATAGATCCTACAAAAAAATACTCAACAAAATCCAAAAAAATCGGAGTTGATTTCAAATAAATTTATTAAAATTTGACACTTGCAACTAAAATTTTTTTCACAATCCTAAAAATTGAAGTTATTTTCATCTAACTTTACTCAAATATACATCCTACAACAAAAATACTCGACAAAATCCAAAAAAATCGAAGTTGATTTCAAATAAATTTATTAAAATTTGACACTTCCAACTAAAATATTTTTCACAATCCAAAAAATGGTCGTTATTTTCATCTAAATTTACTCAAATATACATCCTACACCAAAAATACTCGACAAAATCCAAAAAAATCGAAGTTGGTTTCAAATAAATTTATTAAAATTTGACGCTTCCAACTAAAATTTTTTTCACAATCCTAGAAATTGAAGTTATTTTCATCTAAATTTACTCAAATATACATCCTACACCAAAAATACTCGACAAAATCCAAAAAAATCGAAGTTGGTTTCAAATAAATTTATTAAAATTTGACACTTCCAACTAAAATTTTTTTCACAATCCTAAAAATTGAAGTTATTTTCATCTAAATTAACTCAAATATACATCCTACAAAAAATACTCGACAAAATCCAAAAAAATCGAAGTTGGTTTCAAATAAATTTATTAAAATTTGACACTTCCAACTAAAATTTTTTTCACAATCCTAAAAATTGAAGTTATTTTCATCTAACTTTACTCAAATATACATCCTACAACAACAATACTCGACAAAATCCAAAAAAATCGAAGTTGATTTCAAATAAATTTATTAAAATTTGACACTTCCAACTAAAATATTTTTCACAATGCAAAAAATGGTCGTTATTTTCATCTAAATTTACTCAAATATACATCCTACACCAAAAATACTCGACAAAATCCAAAAAAATCGACGTTGGTTTCAAATAAATTTATTAAAATTTGACGCTTCCAGCTAAAATTTTTTTCACAATCCTAGAAATTGAAGTTATTTTCATCTAAATTTACTCAAATATAGATCCTACAAAAAATACTCAACAAAATCCAAAAAAAACGAAGTTGATTTCAAATAAATTTATTAAAATTTGACACTTCCCACTAAAATTTTTTTCACAATCCAAAAAATTGAAGTTATTTTCATCTAAATTTACTCAAATATAGATCCTACAAAAAAATACTCAACAAAATCCAAAAAAATCGAAGTTGGTTTCAAATAAATTTATTAAAATTTGACACTTCCAACTAAAATTTTTTTCACAATCCAAAAAATTGAAGTTATTTTCATCTAAATTTACTCAAATATAGATCCTACCAAAAAATACTCCACAAAATCCAAAAAAATCGAAGTTGATTTCAAATAAATTTATTAAAATTTGACACTTCCAACTAAAATATTTTTCACAATCCAAAAAATGGTCGTTATTTTCATCTAAATGTATTCAAATATACATCCTACACCAAAAATACTCGACAAAATCCAAAAAAATCGAAGTTGGTTTCAAATTAATTTATTAAAATTTGACGCTTCCAACTAAAATTTTTTTCACAATCCTAGAAATTGAAGTTATTTTCATCTAAATTTACTCAAATATACATCCTACACCAAAAATACTCGACAAAATCCAAAAAAATCGAAGTTGGTTTCAAATAAATATATTCAAATTTGACACTTCCAATTAAAATTTTTTTCACAATCCTAAAAATTGAAGTTATTTTCATCTAAATTTACTCAAATATACATCCTACACCAAAAATACTCGACAAAATCCAAAAAAATCGAAGTAGGTTTCAAATAAATTTATTAAAATTTGACACTTCCAACTAAAATTTTTTTCACAATCCTAAAAATTGAAGTTATTTTCATCTAAATTTACTCAAATATAGATCCTACAAAAAATACTCAACAAAATCCAAAAAAAACGAAGTTGATTTCAAATAAATTTATTAAAATTTGACACTTCCAACTAAAATATTTTTCACAATCCAAAAAATGGTCGTTATTTTAATCTAAATGTACTCAAATATACATCCTACACCAAAAATACTCGACAAAATAAAAAAAAATCGAAGTTGATTTCAAATAAATTTATTAAAATTTGACACTTCCGACTAAAATTTTTTTCACAATCCTAGAAATTGAAGTTATTTTCATCTAAATTTACTCAAATATACATCCTACACCAAAAATACTCGACAAAATCCAAAAAAATCGAAGTTGATTTCAAATAAATTTATTAAAATTTGACACTTCCGACTAAAATTTTTTTCACTATCCTTGAAATTGAAGTTATTTTCATCTAAATTTACTCAAATATACATCCTACACCAAAAATACTCGACAAAATCCAAAAAAATCGAAGTTGGTTTCAAATAAATTTATTAAAATTTGACACTTCCAACCAAAAATTTTTGCACAATCCTAGAAATTGAAGTTATTTTCATCTAAATTTACTCAAATATACATCCTACACCAAAAATACTCGACAAAATCCAAAAAAATCGAAGTTGGTTTCAAATAAATTTATTAAAATTTGACGCTTCCAACTAAAATTTTTTTCACAATCCTAGAAATTGAAGTTATTTTCATCTAAATTTACTCAAATATACATCCTACAAAAAATACTCAACAAAATCCAAAAAAATCGAAGTTGATTTCAAATAAATTTATTAAAATTTGACACTTCCAACTAAAATTTTTTTCACAATCCTAAAAATTGAAGTTACTTTCATCTAAATTTACTCAAATATAGATCCTACAAAAAAATACTCAACAAAATCCAAAAAAATCGGAGTTGATTTCAAATAAATTTATTAAAATTTGACACTTGCAACTAAAATTTTTTTCACAATCCTAAAAATTGAAGTTATTTTCATCTAACTTTACTCAAATATACATCCTACAACAAAAATACTCGACAAAATCCAAAAAAATCGAAGTTGATTTCAAATAAATTTATTAAAATTTGACACTTCCAACTAAAATATTTTTCACAATCCAAAAAATGGTCGTTATTTTCATCTAAATTTACTCAAATATACATCCTACACCAAAAATACTCGACAAAATCCAAAAAAATCGAAGTTGGTTTCAAATAAATTTATTAAAATTTGACGCTTCCAACTAAAATTTTTTTCACAATCCTAGAAATTGAAGTTATTTTCATCTAAATTTACTCAAATATACATCCTACACCAAAAATACTCGACAAAATCCAAAAAAATCGAAGTTGGTTTCAAATAAATTTATTAAAATTTGACACTTCCAACTAAAATTTTTTTCACAATCCTAAAAATTGAAGTTATTTTCATCTAAATTAACTCAAATATACATCCTACAAAAAATACTCGACAAAATCCAAAAAAATCGAAGTTGGTTTCAAATAAATTTATTAAAATTTGACACTTCCAACTAAAATTTTTTTCACAATCCTAAAAATTGAAGTTATTTTCATCTAACTTTACTCAAATATACATCCTACAACAACAATACTCGACAAAATCCAAAAAAATCGAAGTTGATTTCAAATAAATTTATTAAAATTTGACACTTCCAACTAAAATATTTTTCACAATGCAAAAAATGGTCGTTATTTTCATCTAAATTTACTCAAATATACATCCTACACCAAAAATACTCGACAAAATCCAAAAAAATCGACGTTGGTTTCAAATAAATTTATTAAAATTTGACGCTTCCAGCTAAAATTTTTTTCACAATCCTAGAAATTGAAGTTATTTTCATCTAAATTTACTCAAATATAGATCCTACAAAAAATACTCAACAAAATCCAAAAAAAACGAAGTTGATTTCAAATAAATTTATTAAAATTTGACACTTCCCACTAAAATTTTTTTCACAATCCAAAAAATTGAAGTTATTTTCATCTAAATTTACTCAAATATAGATCCTACAAAAAAATACTCAACAAAATCCAAAAAAATCGAAGTTGGTTTCAAATAAATTTATTAAAATTTGACACTTCCAACTAAAATTTTTTACACAATCCTAAAAATTGAAGTTATTTTCATCTAAATTTACTCAAATATACATCCTACACCAAAAATACTCGACAAAATAAAAAAAAATCGAAGTAGGTTTCAAATAAATTTATTAAAATTTGACACTTCCAACTAAAATTTTTTTCACAATCCTAAAAATTGAAGTTATTTTCATCTAAATTTACTCAAATATAGATCCTACAAAAAATACTCAACAAAATCCAAAAAAAACGAAGTTGATTTCAAATAAATTTATTAAAATTTGACACTTCCGACTAAAATTTTTTTCACAATCCTAAAAATTGAAGTTATTTTCATCTAAATTTACTCAAACATACATCCTAAAACAAAAATACTCGACAAAATCCAAAAAAATCGAAGTTGGTTTCAAATAAATTTATTAAAATTTGACACTTCCAACTAAAATTTTTTTCACAATCCTAAAAATTGAAGTTATTTTCATCTAAATTTACTCAAATATAGATCCTACCAAAAAATACTCAACAAAATCCAAAAAAATCGAAGTTGATTTCAAATAAATTTATTAAAATTTGACACTTCCAACTAAAATATTTTTCACAATCCAAAAAATGGTCGTTATTTTAATCTAAATGTACTCAAATATACATCCTACACCAAAAATACTCGACAAAATAAAAAAAAATCGAAGTTGATTTCAAATAAATTTATTAAAATTTGACACTTCCGACTAAAATTTTTTTCACAATCCTAGAAATTGAAGTTATTTTCATCTAAATTTACTCAAATATACATCCTACACCAAAAATACTCGACAAAATCCAAAAAAATCGAAGTTGGTTTCAAATAAATTTATTAAAATTTGACGCTTCCAACTAAAATTTTTTTCACAATCCTAGAAATTGAAGTTATTTTCATCTAAATTTACTCAAATATACATCCTACACCAAAAATACTCGACAAAATCCAAAAAAATCGAAGTTGGTTTCAAATAAATTTATTAAAATTTGACACTTCCAACTAAAATTTTTTTCACAATCCTAAAAATTGAAGTTATTTTCATCTAAATTTACTCAAATATACATCCTACAAAAAATACTCGACAAAATCCAAAAAAATCGAAGTTGGTTTCAAATAAATTTATTAAAATTTGACACTTCCAACTAAAATTTTTTTCACAATCCTAAAAATTGAAGTTATTTTCATCTAAATTTTCTCAAATATAGATCTGTCACGTCCCGGGTGAGGTCTTTTGGAACGATGACTGTGAGGAAGGAGAAAGGACAGGCGCGAATATTAAATCCGTCACTCTGGGGGTTTTGAGGGAGATTCTGGCGCGAATATTAAATCCGTCACTCTGGGGATTTTGAGGGAGATTCTGGCGCGAATATTAAATCCGTCACTCTGGGGGTTTTGAGGGAGATTCTGGCGCGAATATTAAATCCGTCACTCTGGGGGTTTTGAGGGAGATTCTGGCGCGAATATTAAATCCGTCACTCTGGGGGTTTTGAGGGAGATTCTGGCGCGAATATTAAATCCGTCACTCTGGGGATTTTGAGGGAGATTCTGGCGCGAATATTAAATCCGTCACTCTGGGGGTTTTGAGGGAGATTCTGGCGCGAATATTAAATCCGTCACTCTGGGGGTTTTGAGGGAGATTCTGGCGCGAATATTAAATCCGTCACTCTGGGGGTTTTGAGGGAGATTCAGGCGCGAATCTTGCATCCAGCACTCTAATCGACCAGGGAAGGTTTTAAAAGGCGAATATATATATATACCCGGAGAACACCCGTTAGAGTACCTTGTATTTGTTTTGATTTTGGTGATAGGATTTACCGTTGCATTGGTACTAATGAAACCACACTTAGTTTTCCTAAGAATAGCACGGTTCGTGCTGCAGTGTGTTTGTAAATACTGGGAGAGCTCTCGCGAATCAGCTGTTGCGGCAGCTTGGTTTCGTGGGGAAGCCTTATGATTTGAGGATACGCACAATAACTCGAAACATGATTGATAACAAAGCGGTTTATTAGCTTTGTTAGAGTGGGTTTAACAATGCGTGGGAAGATTTTGTATTCACACGCGCAACATTTATAATATGAGTTATGAATATGAATGGCGATATATACATAATAAGCATAAATGAAAGAATATAATAGTAAGTAAGCAATAGGCATAAATGAAAGAATATAATAGTAAGTAAGCAATAAGCATAAACGAAAGAATATAATAATAAGTAAGCGATAAGCATAAACGAAAGAATATAATGATAAGCTATAAGCGTTGATAAATAATAATATGGTATGGGGTGATATGCACTATAATGATGGTATATAATAATGACTTACAGTGATTGTCGTAGAGCACTGATTAGAATAATTAGCACTGGTTAAATAATACTCTGATCTATTCGATAGTCTGTTGACAAAAGAGCGTTCTGAGCTCTCGATCCTTCGTATTTATATGATCTTCCAGGAGTACTGCGGGGGTTCGCGCGGTAAAGACCTTGACAGATTTCGGAACAAGACGCAGTAGATTTTGGGGGTTTTTGTAAACGGTATGGCTATTAATAGATGTATTTATGTCACGTACGCCAAATGCGTCGTAATTACAATCACGTGTTGATCACGTTTGTACATTTGCGTCGCAGTAACATTTCTAGGGTTCTTATGGCTGCGGAAGGAGATACTCAACTCGCCGAATGGGTTTTTGGGTGTTTTATAGGAAAAGGGTTAGAGTGACTTGGACTCTGTGAGTGGTAAAGAGGGGATTGAGACGTGGTCTCGATTTAAGAGGGTTTTTGTAACGAGGGACTTGTTTGAACTCGTTTTAAAGGGATTCGTGCCTCATATGGCGAATAGGCGAAGGAGTTTGTAACGATCCTCTCGTGACGGGGATCTCTAAGATACATCATCGAGGTGGCGTTTTGTATAGGTCATCTTGTGTTGGGGACCGCTAGGGTACAACATCAAGGTGATCGGCGATTGGGGAGATGGGGTAAGAGTTGAGTTTGACGGACTTTGGTGGAGTGATTGTGAGGTTTATTAATGGATTATTGGAATAGAACCGCGCGAAAAATAGTGGGACGTCACACCTCCCCCCTTATATGAAGAAATTTGTAATTTCTTAACATAAGGTTTGGGTGGTTTAAGGAAAAATAAAATATAAAGCCTATTTGGCGTGAAAAAGAAAAACAAAAGATATTGCCTATTTGGCGCGAAAAAGAAAAACAAAAGATATTGCCTATTTGGCGTGAAAAAGAAAAACAAAAGATATTGCCTATTTGGCGAAAAGGAAAAAATAAAAAAAAATAACTAAAGGTTGGGAAAGGTATATATACAGGGGACTAAATACAAGGATATTTACAGGGAATGATAGGATTAAGGAAGGAAGGAGATTTTGGAGGAATTAATAGGGGGGAAAGGAATATTCAAGGGTAGAGAAGGAGGGATCATCCAGGATGAACGTGAGGTCATACCCATTTTGATATTGGTCATCGAACCACCTTAGGAATGCGGGTGTCAGCTCCGTGTGGTCTGGAACCTTGGTAGCTGACCCCGTGTCCAGGATTTCCACGATTCCTGGACAAGGAGGGGTGGTGGAGGGAATTTGGGAGGTGGAGGCTTGGGGAGAGGAATGGTATGGAGGAGGGGTAGGGCGGGAGAGTACCTCTCTGCTGCCTGTTGGTGGGCAATATGGGGGTTGTGGGGTGACGGTTTCTTGATCCGTTGGTGTTGGTAGGGGGGAGTCATCTATGGTGATGATCTCCACCGCTGGTGTTGCCTCCCTGACGATGATTGTGGAGGTCACCTTGGGAAGGAGTGGGGACAGACTTCTTCCTTCTTTGCGGGCCTCCTTGCGCATCCACTTTATGTGGGCCAGCCTCCTTTTGAGGCCACCCCCATGGTTCTTTGGGTTGTTTGCCTTGGGGGCTCTTTTGTGTGGCATTATTTTCCTTAGGAAATGAGTGAATTAGTACATGTTTTCTACTTTGGAATTAGGGTCAACCCGGATCTTCGCGTAACCGACCAAGACGCGCTTTATTAGCATGTATTATTTTAGTTTTGCCTTTCCAAGTTATTTTTAAATTCTGTGAAGGGATTACTTCCAATATCGTATGAGGACCAGAGTACTGATCTCCGAACTTTCCTTTCCGCGGTTCAATTAAAACGAAGATTGGGTCGCCCGGTTTAAAGGTCTCTTCATTTATGTGCCGATCATAATATTTCTTATAACGGAGTTTAGATTGATTTAATTTTTCTGCAGCGGCGGTTTGCAGTTCTTGCACCCTCGTACTCAATTTTGAGAGGTAGTGATTGTACGTTTCGTTTTCGAAATCTTCGGGCACCTTTTTTCGGCTGGGTACCCGGGCTATTTTCCCAAATACTAACTCGTATGGGGTGTAACCAGTGCCCTCGTGGACGCTGGTATTATAAGAGAACGCGGCCAAATCAGTCCATTCGTCCCAGTCGCTATAATTACCGATAAACATCTTTAAATACTCTGTTAAAACGAGATGCGATCGCTCTAAAGAGCCGTTTGTCTGTGGGTGGAAGGCTGTGGTTCGAAATTGTTCGATTTTAAATTTTTGCGCGATAGCCTTCATGAATTTACCAGTGAAATTTGCTCCTTGGTCAGTGAGGATGGCTCCAGGAGCTCCGAATTGACAAATAAATCGTTTTATAAACGCGTCGGCTATTTTCATCGACGTACATTGTTTAAGGGGTTCACACACAAAGTACTTCGTTAACAAATCTTGCATAGTTAGGATGTAGGTATTTCCTGCTCTCGTAGTGGGTAGTGGTCCTACTATATCTAATGCGATTTTATCGAAGGCGCGTCCAGGCGTGTCGGTGAGGATCATTGGTTGCCTGGTTTTGACACGAACGAGTTTCTTCCGTCGACAGTCCGCGCAGTTTCGAATGTAATCTTCCACAGCTTTTTTCATGCCTTTCCAAAGATATTTATGGCGAATTCGATTATAAGTTTTTGTTACCCCTTTGTGTCCGGCTAGAGCGGATGCATGGTTTTCCGTAATAATATTTTGGCGTTCAGATTCTTCTGGGATTCGGACTATTTGTAAACATATTGTGACATCGATGTCTTCTTCGTCGACGGTTTCAAGAACGTCTGTAATGATTTCCTGCCAGCTTAATTGATCGATACTTGCCGTTTTTGCTATACTGAATGAGTATATTACAAGTTCTCTTATCACGTTTTTAAGGGAAGATAGGGCTTCGCCCCAAGTTGTCGTGGTTAGTGGAGTATTTTGTGTTTCTTTAATGACTAATCCAATGAGGATTTGTCCCTTATTATATGATACATGTGCCCTGCCCAATGTAAGTTCGCTTGTTATTATTAGTTCTCCAGCTTCTTGTAATTGTTTAGCTCCATCGTCACAAGGTTTCCCATCGGCACTAAGAAAGAAAACGAGCGTTTCCTTACGTAGGGACAATGGATCGCGACTAATTGATGGCGTCGTCCTGATGTCCCTATCAGGGTCTGCTTCGTACGCTGCATCACGGGAATCGTCTGGCTCAATTATCGATAATTCTGAATCGGTTATTGATTCATCCGACGCGTTGGATTCCACTTCAGAATCAAGGTCGTTCTCTTCTTGCGGCGTTGGCGATTGTGGAGGCGAAATATTTGGGGCGTCCGTTAATTCCTTGTCTTCTTCCTGATTTATTTCTTCCTCTTCGCTATTCATCAGTTCCGGCGGGTTTTCAGAGAGGGGATTTGGTGGGTTTACTGCACTGGTCAACCTTTGACGCACCTTTCTGGGCGGCTGTATCCTGGTAGGCTTTGTTCTTGGGCGAGTTTTATACATAGGTCTAGTTGCAGAGGTCGATGGTTTGGTGAGTCGGGGCCTCCCGGGACCTCGTTTAGCCGGGGGTTGATCTTCCCAGTCGTCATCAGCTTCCTCTCGTGGTCGTACTGGATATGTCTCCACTATGGGAGGATTGCGAGATAATGCATCGGCAAGTTTATTGCTTTTCCCTGGTAGATAGCGAGTTTCGTAGTCATATTCTGCTAACTTTAAGCGCCACCTAACGAGGCGTGACGTTGGATCTTTTACTCTATGCAACCAGATTAGGGGTTGGTGGTCAGTATATAAGATAAATTTCTTTCCATATAAATAAGGTCGGAAGTACCTAACACAATAAACAATGGCTAAAAGTTCTTTTTCGATGGTTGCATAGTTTATTTCTGCTTTGTTCAGGAGGCGAGAAGCATAAGCGATGGGTAACTCTTTTCCTGTGATATCTTGACTCAATATTCCTCCTATAGCAAATTCAGAAGCGTCGGTGGTAACATGAAATTCCAGGTCAAAATTCGGGTATTGCAGGATAGGTTCTTTCTGCAATGCTAATCTTAAGTGGTCAAAAGCCGTTTTCTGGGACGGTCCCCACTCGAATATTGTGTCTTTCTTTAATAATTGGGTTAACGGGCGAGCTATTTTGGAAAAGTCCGGGATAAACCTCCTATAATATCCGGTTAATCCAAGGAATTGTTTAATTCCTTTTGGTGTACTTGGTGCCGGGTAGTTTCGGACGGCTTCAATTTTTCCCAGATCAGGTTTTACCCCTTGTTCAGTGATTATGTGTCCCAAATATGCGACTTCTTTGTGCAAGAATTTACATTTGGAAGGCTGAAGTTTAAGGTTTGCCTCTCTTAGGCGTTGAGCAAGTTTTTTAAATTTAATCAAGTGTTCTGTGAGAGAACTCGCATAAAGGACGATATCGTCCAAGTAAACAAACATTTCCGTGCCCTGGAGTCCCGTAAGAGTGTGATCCATTAGGCGTTGGAAAGTCGCTGGTGCATTACAAAGCCCAAACGGCATTCTGACAAACTCATAGTGGCCATGTGGTGTAGAGAAAGCCGTTTTAGGTGCGTCTTCTGGTTTCATAGGGATTTGATGGAATCCAGAAGCAAGGTCGAATACGGAGAAGTATTTTGCTCCTCCTAACTGATCCAATATCTCATTGATATTCGGAAGTGGGTATGCGTCGGGAACGGTTTTTTCGTTTAGATCCCTGAAGTCAATTACCATTCTCCACAAGAGTTCCCCATTGGGTCCTGGTTTTTTGGAGACGATCCAAATGGGTGAATTGTAGGGTGATAATGATGGCTTTATAATGTCGTTTTCTAGTAAATTCTTTACCTGTTTATCAATTTCTTTCTTATGTATAGGAGGGAAGCGATATTGTTTGGTATTTACAGGCATTGGGTCCTTTGTCTGGATCCCATGCTGGATAGCGTTTGCATGGCCCAACTTCTCATCTGGTAGATGGAAGAGATCGTTGTATTTATATAAAATTCTTTGGACATGGAGTTTCTCCTCCGGATTCACATGTTCCGTAGAAATTAATTTGAGCACTTGTTCCATTCTTGTTGCGGTTTTTTCGGAAATCATTGATACTTCCTCACCCGACGCCATAGCAAGAGACTCCTGGAATTCTAGGGGAAGGGTTGTTTCGGCATAATGCCCGGGGGATGAGAGCGAGTGTACCTTCGCGGATACCTCTGAATGATGGATCGATGGATCTTGGGGAAAGAGGGGCTTGATTTTTGTTAGGGTAGGGATAGGAGTGACGCGTTTAGACGTCTTAGTCTCTTTCGGTCGTCTTTGTTTGGGTTCTGGAATCACAATTTCAAACTCTTCCAATTCAACAGTGGGTGCAGTGATCGTTGTGTCCATTTCATTAGAATT
Organism: Andrena praecox; assembly: GCA_963932275.1. Lineage (NCBI taxonomy): Eukaryota > Metazoa > Arthropoda > Insecta > Hymenoptera > Andrenidae > Andrena > Andrena praecox. Next base: position 15,640 of record CAWVQO010000561.1, read on the forward strand.
TATTATTTGTAAGTACGCTTTGCCATCCTGATTACGGACAAGGGCATTACCTGCATGAATTCCAGTGCCTAAATCTAATCTGGGTAAATATCCTTCCCTTATGTCTGAATTTGATATATTTACAAAGCAAACCGTTTTTGATCTAGCGGGTAACACGAATTGACCTTTATTTACAAACGGAATGGAGTTTCCCTTGAACTCTAACTGTTTCCTTGAATAGTGTATTGAAGCACTTTGTTTTATAAAGAATTCGGTTCCTAGTATTCCTTGTGGTTTGATTGGGAAGTCATTTTCGACTACATGAAACGCGACATCATTGCCCAATAAAGTTATGGTTACTGTTCCAAGGGTGGAGACGAGGTCCTTAGCGATGCCTCTTAATTGCACCTGTTTATTGATATCAATGTCTCGAGGTTGTTTTATTGTATGAATTTTTAATAGATTCACTTCAGAACCGGTATCAATCATTAATTCTGGAGTCATTAATAAATTCGGGGATTGAATAATTACGGACGGTGCTTCATCGACGGCATTTAACCATGCGGTAGCGATTCTAGTTTTGTTATTCCCGCTTCCGCTTGTATTGTTATTGGACGCGCTCCTGGTTGGCCCGTTCCACGGTACGCGTCCGCTGTCGACCGTAGGGGCAGAGCGTTTCCCGAGTCTCGTTCCTGGAAGGTTCCAGGGTTTCTCTCATTGTGGTTGAACATCCGTTTTCTACATTCTGAGATTAAATGTCCGGGCTTTTTGCAATACGCACAGATACGCAGTTCTGTAGGTCTTGAGGGAGGGGGTCGATTTTTGTCCCGATAAGGGAGCAAAGGATTAGGTGTCTGGCTACTATATCCTGCAATACGATTTGGAGAATACTTCTCGAAGGGTTGTGTAGCGGTATTTTGATTACTTCGGCAGGTTCGAGCATCGTGTCCCGTTTTATTGCAGAGTTGGCACATCAATTTCGGGGCCTTTTGTTCAGAAAATCTTTGACGGTCTCTGTCAATCTTCTTGTCCACGAGTACAGCCAAATCGAAAGCTTGGTCGATCGTTTCGAAAGGATGTTGGAGTAGCCTTGTCCTTATGTGGGGTGGAAGACCATCGACGAATGAATCTAAGGTCAGGCGATCTAAGTCTTCGGGGTGATTCCGTGCGAAGTCGCGATTGTAGTCTCTATCCTCTTCCAAGATTGCGAATCGGAGATCTTTAACGCGGGAAATGTATTCTAATACATGCTCGTTTGTTCCTTTGATAATGTTGGCAAGTTCTCCACGGTAGTGGTCAGATGTTTTGGCAGGGGAAAAGATGCGTTTGAGTTGTTTAATTAGGTCGTTTACGGAGTCAAGGACCCTATCCTCAACGGCCAAGCATGCATGGTCTTGCAGCTTGTTTCGTAACAACCTCGCCAGCTGGGGTTCGGCTTGCGAGGGAACCAGAGCCTTGGCCCTATTGCAAGCTCTCGCGAATTGCTCTATGGGTATGTTATGCCCGTTAAAATTTGGGACTGTCTCTATTGCGTCCTTTAGTTTTATCTGGGGCGATGGACCCTGGTCCGGCGTTTGGTTATGGTTCGGTACTTCCGGAATATTATTACGATTTTTCACCTCAGGAGTTTTATTGAAATTTAGCACCGGTTTTCTATCGAAACGGGAGGAACCCGGCGTGGAAAAATTATTTGTAATTGGCGGGGGTGCAAGAAGTTTTTCCATCATTACCTCAATATTTCGTATCTTATCGGAAAGACCTTTAAACGTGGGGTCGGACGATGCGGTGCCTACGTCCGAATGCGTTTTGGTTTCTGGGTTTGTTACAAATTTCGCGTGCAAGTTTTCAATCTCGGCTTGTTTTTCGCGTAATACTTGTAATCGTTCCATTATTTCGACGGTCGCGATTTCTATAGCGCTATTGGTAGGTCCCGCGTCTTGGTCGCTTACGGCGATATCGTCGGTTTCGCCGTACACAGACATGTTTAGTTAGCCGTTATTTAAATTCAGGTTGTTCTATCCCGGGAACCAAAAATTATTAACCCGTAATGATTTCTATTTGAAAGGAGGAAATGTTCCGTGCACTCAACGCAGCTACTCAACGGGCGCGTTTGGAATAAGGGGTTTTTACAACGAGGGCATTTAGGGAATAGATTATTCAAAGTATAATAGTGTTCCTGATATATTTCTTTCACTTCAATTGGATTCAAGTCGAAGCAGTGTAGACAAATATCATAGCCTTCCGTGGTCGTTGATACGCCGCCCGAAACACAGGTCAGTTCATTAGTATATGCCAATTGGTTCAGAAATTCGTGGCACAAGTTTGATAGATGCTGTCGTTGAAATCTATTAGGCATACTTAAATTTTGGGATTTGTGGGTACCTTTTGTATAAAGGACCTATTTCTCGTGGCCTACCTTAAGTGACCAAAATTATTATGTTTTGTTTCTTGTCTAGGATTTGAATTCTTTTATGCTCGGTTATTGATTTTAATCGCGGCTTTCATGTAAGAGGAAGAAATGTTCTGTGCACGCGGCGCACCTGTTAATGGGGCGAGTGCGATATATAATGTTATTACACCATTCACAATTGGGGAATGTATAGGGCGACTGACAATAATGTATTTGATATATTATTTCTGTATTTACTGGATCTCTCTGAGAGCAATTCAAACAAATTTCCTCGTCTTCGTAGGTAGTCGCTAAATTCCCAATAACACAAACCCACGTCGACACAAATGCAGGTTGTATTACGCCTTGTAACATGCGACTTCGATAAGATAGGGCGCCCCGATTGGGGTGTTCAATATACATATTAAATCGTGAGACTTTGTGGGTACCGTATGAAAAGAGAATTTATTTCTATTAACGGTAGACGTGATCCCACCGCTGTCACCAAAAATATGTCACGTCCCGGGTGAGGTCTTTTGGAACGATGACTGTGAGGAAGGAGAAAGGACAGGCGCGAATATTAAATCCGTCACTCTGGGGGTTTTGAGGGAGATTCTGGCGCGAATATTAAATCCGTCACTCTGGGGATTTTGAGGGAGATTCTGGCGCGAATATTAAATCCGTCACTCTGGGGGTTTTGAGGGAGATTCTGGCGCGAATATTAAATCCGTCACTCTGGGGGTTTTGAGGGAGATTCTGGCGCGAATATTAAATCCGTCACTCTGGGGGTTTTGAGGGAGATTCTGGCGCGAATATTAAATCCGTCACTCTGGGGATTTTGAGGGAGATTCTGGCGCGAATATTAAATCCGTCACTCTGGGGGTTTTGAGGGAGATTCTGGCGCGAATATTAAATCCGTCACTCTGGGGGTTTTGAGGGAGATTCTGGCGCGAATATTAAATCCGTCACTCTGGGGGTTTTGAGGGAGATTCAGGCGCGAATCTTGCATCCAGCACTCTAATCGACCAGGGAAGGTTTTAAAAGGCGAATATATATATATACCCGGAGAACACCCGTTAGAGTACCTTGTATTTGTTTTGATTTTGGTGATAGGATTTACCGTTGCATTCGTACTAAAGAAACCACACTTAGTTTTCCTAAGAATAGCACGGTTCGTGCTGCAGTGTGTTTGTAAATACTGGGAGAGCTCTCGCGAATCAGCTGTTGCGGCAGCTTGGTTTCGTGGGGAAGCCTTATGATTTGAGGATACGCACAATAACTCGAAACATGATTGATAACAAAGCGGTTTATTAGCTTTGTTAGAGTGGGTTTAACAATGCGTGGGAAGATTTTGTATTCACACGCGCAACATTTATAATATGAGTTATGAATATGAATGGCGATATATACATAATAAGCATAAATGAAAGAATATAATAGTAAGTAAGCAATAGGCATAAATGAAAGAATATAATAGTAAGTAAGCAATAAGCATAAACGAAAGAATATAATAATAAGTAAGCGATAAGCATAAACGAAAGAATATAATGATAAGCTATAAGCGTTGATAAATAATAATATGGTATGGGGTGATATGCACTATAATGATGGTATATAATAATGACTTACAGTGATTGTCGTAGAGCACTGATTAGAATAATTAGCACTGGTTAAATAATACTCTGATCTATTCGATAGTCTGTTGACAAAAGAGCGTTCTGAGTTCTCGATCCTTCGTATTTATATGATCTTCCAGGAGTACTGCGGGGGTTCGCGCGGTAAAGACCTTGACAGATTTCGGAACAAGACGCAGTAGATTTTGGGGGTTTTTGTAAACGGTATGGCTATTAATAGATGTATTTATGTCACGTACGCCAAATGCGTCGTAATTACAATCACGTGTTGATCACGTTTGTACATTTGCGTCGCAGTAACATTTCTAGGGTTCTTATGGCTGCGGAAGGAGATACTCAACTCGCCGAATGGGTTTTTGGGTGTTTTATAGGAAAAGGGTTAGAGTGACTTGGACTCTGTGAGTGGTAAAGAGGGGATTGAGACGTGGTCTCGATTTAAGAGGGTTTTTGTAACGAGGGACTTGTTTGAACTCGTTTTAAAGGGATTCGTGCCTCATATGGCGAATAGGCGAAGGAGTTTGTAACGATCCTCTCGTGACGGGGATCTCTAAGATACATCATCGAGGTGGCGTTTTGTATAGGTCATCTTGTGTTGGGGACCGCTAGGGTACAACATCAAGGTGATCGGCGATTGGGGAGATGGGGTAAGAGTTGAGTTTGACGGACTTTGGTGGAGTGATTGTGAGGTTTATTAATGGATTATTGGAATAGAACCGCGCGAAAAATTGTGGGACGTCACAGATCCTACAAAAAAATACTCAACAAAATCCAAAAAAATCGACGTTGGTTTCAAATAAATTTATTAAAATTTGACGCTTCCAGCTAAAATTTTTTTCACAATCCTAGAAATTGAAGTTATTTTCATCTAACTTTACTCAAATATACATCCTACAACAACAATACTCGACAAAATCCAAAAAAATCGAAGTTGATTTCAAATAAATTTATTAAAATTTGACACTTCCAACTAAAATATTTTTCACAATCCAAAAAATGGTCGTTATTTTCATCTAAATTTACTCAAATATACATCCTACACCAAAAATACTCGACAAAATCCAAAAAAATCGACGTTGGTTTCAAATAAATTTATTAAAATTTGACGCTTCCAGCTAAAATTTTTTTCACAATCCTAGAAATTGAAGTTATTTTCATCTAAATTTACTCAAATATAGATCCTACAAAAAATACTCAACAAAATCCAAAAAAAACGAAGTTGATTTCAAATAAATTTATTAAAATTTGACACTTCCCACTAAAATTTTTTTCACAATCCAAAAAATTGAAGTTATTTTCATCTAAATTTACTCAAATATAGATCCTACAAAAAAATACTCAACAAAATCCAAAAAAATCGAAGTTGGTTTCAAATAAATTTATTAAAATTTGACACTTCCAACTAAAATTTTTTTCACAATCCTAAAAATTGAAGTTATTTTCATCTAAATTTACTCAAATATACATCCTACACCAAAAATACTCGACAAAATAAAAAAAAATCGAAGTAGGTTTCAAATAAATTTATTAAAATTTGACACTTCCAACTAAAATTTTTTTCACAATCCTAAAAATTGAAGTTATTTTCATCTAAATGTACTCAAATATACATCCTACACCAAAAATACTCGACAAAATCCAAAAAAATCGAAGTTGGTTTCAAATAAATTTATTAAAATTTGACACTTCCAACTAAAATTTTTTTCACAATCCTAGAAATTGAAGTTATTTTCATCTAAATTTACTCAAATATGCATCCTACACCAAAAATACTCGACAAAATCCAAAAAAATCGAAGTTGGTTTCAAATAAATTTATTAAAATTTGACGCTTCCAACTAAAATTTTTTTCACAATCCAAAAAATTGAAGTTATTTTCATCTAAATTTACTCAAATATAGATCCTACCAAAAAATACTCCACAAAATCCAAAAAAATCGAAGTTGATTTCAAATAAATTTATTAAAATTTGACACTTCCAACTAAAATATTTTTCACAATCCAAAAAATGGTCGTTATTTTCATCTAAATGTATTCAAATATACATCCTACACCAAAAATACTCGACAAAATCCAAAAAAATCGAAGTTGGTTTCAAATTAATTTATTAAAATTTGACGCTTCCAACTAAAATTTTTTTCACAATCCTAGAAATTGAAGTTATTTTCATCTAAATTTACTCAAATATACATCCTACACCAAAAATACTCGACAAAATCCAAAAAAATCGAAGTTGGTTTCAAATAAATATATTCAAATTTGACACTTCCAATTAAAATTTTTTTCACAATCCTAAAAATTGAAGTTATTTTCATCTAAATTTACTCAAATATACATCCTACACCAAAAATACTCGACAAAATCCAAAAAAATCGAAGTAGGTTTCAAATAAATTTATTAAAATTTGACACTTCCAACTAAAATTTTTTTCACAATCCTAAAAATTGAAGTTATTTTCATCTAAATTTACTCAAATATAGATCCTACAAAAAATACTCAACAAAATCCAAAAAAAACGAAGTTGATTTCAAATAAATTTATTAAAATTTGACACTTCCAACTAAAATATTTTTCACAATCCAAAAAATGGTCGTTATTTTAATCTAAATGTACTCAAATATACATCCTACACCAAAAATACTCGACAAAATAAAAAAAAATCGAAGTTGATTTCAAATAAATTTATTAAAATTTGACACTTCCGACTAAAATTTTTTTCACAATCCTAGAAATTGAAGTTATTTTCATCTAAATTTACTCAAATATACATCCTACACCAAAAATACTCGACAAAATCCAAAAAAATCGAAGTTGGTTTCAAATAAATTTATTAAAATTTGACGCTTCCAACTAAAATTTTTTTCACAATCCTAGAAATTGAAGTTATTTTCATCTAAATTTACTCAAATATACATCCTACACCAAAAATACTCGACAAAATAAAAAAAAATCGAAGTTGGTTTCAAATAAATTTATTAAAATTTGACACTTCCAACTAAAATTTTTTTCACAATCCTAAAAATTGAAGTTATTTTCATCTAAATTTACTCAAATATACATCCTACAAAAAATACTCGACAAAATCCAAAAAAATCGAAGTTGGTTTCAAATAAATTTATTAAAATTTGACACTTCCAACTAAAATTTTTTTCACAATCCTAAAAATTGAAGTTATTTTCATCTAAATTTACTCAAATATAGATCCTACAAAAAAATACTCAACAAAATCCAAAAAAATCGACGTTGGTTTCAAATAAATTTATTAAAATTTGACGCTTCCAGCTAAAATTTTTTTCACAATCCTAGAAATTGAAGTTATTTTCATCTAACTTTACTCAAATATACATCCTACAACAACAATACTCGACAAAATCCAAAACAATCGAAGTTGATTTCAAATAAATTTATTAAAATTTGACACTTCCAACTAAAATATTTTTCACAATCCAAAAAATGGTCGTTATTTTCATCTAAATTTACTCAAATATACATCCTACACCAAAAATACTCGACAAAATCCAAAAAAATCGACGTTGGTTTCAAATAAATATATTAAAATTTGACGCTTCCAGCTAAAATTTTTTTCACAATCCTAGAAATTGAAGTTATTTTCATCTAAATTTACTCAAATATAGATCCTACAAAAATTACTCAACAAAATCCAAAAAAAACGAAGTTGATTTCAAATAAATTTATTAAAATTTGACACTTCCCACTAAAATTTTTTTCACAATCCAAAAAATTGAAGTTATTTTCATCTAAATTTACTCAAATATAGATCCTACAAAAAATACTCAACAAAATCCAAAAAAATCGAAGTTGGTTTCAAATAAATTTATTAAAATTTGACACTTCCAACTAAAATTTTTTTCACAATCCTAAAAATTGAAGTTATTTTCATCTAAATTTACTCAAATATACATCCTACACCAAAAATACTCGACAAAATCCAAAAAAATCGAAGTTGGTTTCAAATAAATTTATTAAAATTTGACACTTCCAACTAAAATTTTTTTCACAATCCTAGAAATTGAAGTTATTTTCATCTAAATTTACTCAAATATACATCCTACACCAAAAATACTCGACAAAATCCAAAAAAATCGAAGTTGGTTTCAAATAAATTTATTAAAATTTGACGCTTCCAACTAAAATTTTTTTCACAATCCAAAAAATTGAAGTTATTTTCATCTAAATTTACTCAAATATAGATCCTACCAAAAAATACTCAACAAAATCCAAAAAAATCGAAGTTGATTTCAAATAAATTTATTAAAATTTGACACTTCCAACTAAAATATTTTTCACAATCCAAAAAATGGTCGTTATTTTCATCTAAATGTATTCAAATATACATCCTACACCAAAAATACTCGACAAAATCAAAAAAAATCGAAGTTGGTTTCAAATAAATTTATTAAAATTTGACACTTCCAACTAAAATTTTTTTCACAATCCAATAAATTTTCGTTATTTTCATCTAAATTTACTCAAATATACATCCTACAACAAAAATACTCGACAAAATAAAAAAAAATCGAAGTTGGTTTCAAATAAATTTATTAAAATTTGACACTTCCAACTAAAATTTTTTTCACAATCCTAGAAATTGAAGTTATTTTCATCTAAATTTACTCAAATATACATCCTACACCAAAAATACTCGACAAAATCCAAAAAAATCGAAGTTGGTTTCAAATAAATTTATTAAAATTTGACATTTCCAACTAAAATTTTTTTCACAATCCTAGAAATTGAAGTTATTTTCATCTAAATTTACTCAAATATACATCCTACACCAAAAATACTCGACAAAATCCAAAAAAATCGAAGTTGGTTTCAAATAAATTTATTAAAATTTGACACTTCCAACTTAAATTTTTTTCACAATCCTAAAAATTGAAGTTGTTTTCATCTAAATTTACTCAAATATATATCCTAAAACAAAAATACTCGACAAAATCCAAAAAAATCGAAGTTGGTTTCAAATAAATTTATTAAAATTTGACACTTCCAACTAAATTTTTTTTCACAATCCAATAAATTTTCGTTATTTTCATCTAAATTTACTCAAATATACATCCTACAACAAAAATACTCGACAAAATAAAAAAAAATCGAAGTTGGTTTCAAATAAATTTATTAAAATTTTACACTTCCAACTAAAATTTTTTTCACAATCCTAGAAATTGAAGTTATTTTCATCTAAATTTACTCAAATATAGATCCTACAAAAAAATACTCAACAAAATCCAAAAAAATCGAAGTTGGTTTCAAATAAATTTATTAAAATTTGACACTTCCAACTAAAATTTTTTTCCCAATCCTAAAAATTGAAGTTATTTTCATCTAAATTTACTCAAATATACATCCTACACCAAAAATACTCGACAAAATCCAAAAAAATCGAAGTTGGTTTCAAATAAATTTATTAAAATTTGACATTTCCAACTAAAATTTTTTTCACAATCCTAGAAATTGAAGTTATTTTCATCTAAATTTACTCAAATATACATCCTACACCAAAAATACTCGACAAAATCCAAAAAAATCGAAGTTGGTTTCAAATAAATTTATTAAAATTTGACACTTCCAACTTAAATTTTTTTCACAATCCTAAAAATTGAAGTTGTTTTCATCTAAATTTACTCAAATATATATCCTAAAACAAAAATACTCGACAAAATCCAAAAAAATCGAAGTTGGTTTCAAATAAATTTATTAAAATTTGACACTTCCAACTAAAATTTTTTTCACAATCCAATAAATTTTCGTTATTTTCATCTAAATTTACTCAAATATACATCCTACAACAAAAATACTCGACAAAATAAAAAAAAATCGAAGTTGGTTTCAAATAAATTTATTAAAATTTGACACTTCCAACTAAAATTTTTTTCACAATCCTAGAAATTGAAGTTATTTTCATCTAAATTTACTCAAATATAGATCCTACAAAAAAATACTCAACAAAATCCAAAAAAATCGAAGTTGGTTTCAAATAAATTTATTAAAATTTGACACTTCCAACTAAAATTTTTTTCCCAATCCTAAAAATTGAAGTTATTTTCATCTAAATTTACTCAAATATACATCCTACACCAAAAATACTCGACAAAATCCAAAAAAATCGAAGTAGGTTTCAAATAAATTTATTAAAAATTGACACTTCCGACTAAAATTTTTTTCACAATCCAAAAAATTGAAGTTATTTTCATCTAAATGTATTCAAATATACATCCTACACCAAAAATACTCGACAAAATCCAAAAAAATCGAAGTTGGTTTCAAATTAATTTATTAAAATTTGACGCTTCCAACTAAAATTTTTTTCACAATCCTAGAAATTGAAGTTATTTTCATCTAAATTTACTCAAATATACATCCTACACCAAAAATACTCGACAAAATCCAAAACAATCGAAGTTGATTTCAAATAAATTTATTAAAATTTGACACTTCCAACTAAAATATTTTTCACAATCCAAAAAATGGTCGTTATTTTCATCTAAATTTACTCAAATATACATCCTACACCAAAAATACTCGACAAAATCCAAAAAAATCGACGTTGGTTTCAAATAAATATATTAAAATTTGACGCTTCCAGCTAAAATTTTTTTACAATCCTAGAAATTGAAGTTATTTTCATCTAAATTTACTCAAATATAGATCCTACAAAAATTACTCAACAAAATCCAAAAAAAACGAAGTTGATTTCAATTAAATTTATTAAAATTTGACACTTCCCACTAAAATTTTTTTCACAATCCAAAAAATTGAAGTTATTTTCATCTAAATTTACTCAAATATAGATCCTACAAAAAATACTCAACAAAATCCAAAAAAATCGAAGTTGGTTTCAAATAAATTTATTAAAATTTGACACTTCCAACTAAAATTTTTTTCACAATCCTAAAAATTGAAGTTATTTTCATCTAAATTTACTCAAATATACATCCTACACCAAAAATACTCGACAAAATCCAAAAAAATCGAAGTTGGTTTCAAATAAATTTATTAAAATTTGACACTTCCAACTAAAATTTTTTTCACAATCCTAGAAATTGAAGTTATTTTCATCTAAATTTACTCAAATATACATCCTACACCAAAAATACTCGACAAAATCCAAAAAAATCGAAGTTGGTTTCAAATAAATTTATTAAAATTTGACGCTTCCAACTAAAATTTTTTTCACAATCCAAAAAATTGAAGTTATTTTCATCTAAATTTACTCAAATATAGATCCTACCAAAAAATACTCAACAAAATCCAAAAAAATCGAAGTTGATTTCAAATAAATTTATTAAAATTTGACACTTCCAACTAAAATATTTTTCACAATCCAAAAAATGGTCGTTATTTTCATCTAAATGTATTCAAATATACATCCTACACCAAAAATACTCGACAAAATCAAAAAAAATCGAAGTTGGTTTCAAATAAATTTATTAAAATTTGACACTTCCAACTAAAATTTTTTTCACAATCCAATAAATTTTCGTTATTTTCATCTAAATTTACTCAAATATACATCCTACAACAAAAATACTCGACAAAATAAAAAAAAATCGAAGTTGGTTTCAAATAAATTTATTAAAATTTGACACTTCCAACTAAAATTTTTTTCACAATCCTAGAAATTGAAGTTATTTTCATCTAAATTTACTCAAATATACATCCTACACCAAAAATACTCGACAAAATAAAAAAAAATCGAAGTTGGTTTCAAATAAATTTATTAAAATTTGACACTTCCAACTTAAATTTTTTTCACAATCCTAAAAATTGAAGTTATTTTCATCTAAATGTACTCAAATATACATCCTACACCAAAAATACTCGACAAAATCCAAAAAAATCGAGGTTGGTTTCAAATAAATTTATTAAAATTTGACATTTCCAACTAAAATTTTTTTCACAATCCTAGAAATTGAAGTTATTTTCATCTAAATTTACTCAAATATACATCCTACACCAAAAATACTCGACAAAATCAAAAAAAATCGAAGTTGGTTTCAAATAAATTTATTAAAATTTGACACTTCCAACTAAAATTTTTTTCACAATCCTAAAAATTGAAGTTGTTTTCATCTAAATTTACTCAAATATACATCCTAAAACAAAAATACTCGACAAAATCCAAAAAAATCGAAGTTGGTTTCAAATAAATTTATTAAAATTTGACACTTCCCACTAAAATTTTTTTCACAATCCAATAAATTTTCGTTATTTTCATCTAAATTTACTCAAATATACATCCTACAACAAAAATACTCGACAAAATAAAAAAAAATCGAAGTTGGTTTCAAATAAATTTATTAAAATTTGACACTTCCAACTAAAATTTTTTTCACAATCCTAGAAATTGAAGTTATTTTCATCTAAATTTACTCAAATATAGATCCTACAAAAAAATACTCAACAAAATCCAAAAAAATCGAAGTTGGTTTCAAATAAATTTATTAAAATTTGACACTTCCAACTAAAATTTTTTTCACAATCCTAAAAATTGAAGTTATTTTCATCTAAATTTACTCAAATATAGATCCTACAAAAAAATACTCAACAAAATCCAAAAAAATCGACGTTGGTTTCAAATAAATTTATTAAAATTTGACGCTTCCAGCTAAAATTTTTTTCACAATCCTAGAAATTGAAGTTATTTTCATCTAACTTTACTCAAATATACATCCTACAACAAAAATACTCGACAAAATAAAAAAAAATCGAAGTTGGTTTCAAATAAATTTATTAAAATTTGACACTTCCAACTAAAATTTTTTTCACAATCCTAGAAATTGAAGTTATTTTCATCTAAATTTACTCAAATATACATCCTACACCAAAAATACTCGACAAAATCCAAAAAAATCGAAGTTGGTTTCAAATAAATTTATTAAAATTTGACATTTCCAACTAAAATTTTTTTCACAATCCTAGAAATTGAAGTTATTTTCATCTAAATTTACTCAAATATACATCCTACACCAAAAATACACGACAAAATCCAAAAAAATCGAAGTTGGTTTCAAATAAATTTATTAAAATTTGACACTTCCAACTTAAATTTTTTTCACAATCCTAAAAATTGAAGTTGTTTTCATCTAAATTTACTCAAATATATATCCTAAAACAAAAATACTCGACAAAATCCAAAAAAATCGAAGTTGGTTTCAAATAAATTTATTAAAATTTGACACTTCCAACTAAAATTTTTTTCACAATCCAATAAATTTTCGTTATTTTCATCTAAATTTACTCAAATATACATCCTACAACAAAAATACTCGACAAAATAAAAAAAAATCGAAGTTGGTTTCAAATAAATTTATTAAAATTTGACACTTCCAACTAAAATTTTTTTCACAATCCTAGAAATTGAAGTTATTTTCATCTAAATTTACTCAAATATAGATCCTACAAAAAAATACTCAACAAAATCCAAAAAAATCGAAGTTGGTTTCAAATAAATTTATTAAAATTTGACACTTCCAACTAAAATTTTTTTCCCAATCCTAAAAATTGAAGTTATTTTCATCTAAATTTACTCAAATATACATCCTACACCAAAAATACTCGACAAAATCCAAAAAAATCGAAGTAGGTTTCAAATAAATTTATTAAAAATTGACACTTCCGACTAAAATTTTTTTCACAATCCAAAAAATTGAAGTTATTTTCATCTAAATGTATTCAAATATACATCCTACACCAAAAATACTCGACAAAATCCAAAAAAATCGAAGTTGGTTTCAAATTAATTTATTAAAATTTGACGCTTCCAACTAAAATTTTTTTCACAATCCTAGAAATTGAAGTTATTTTCATCTAAATTTACTCAAATATACATCCTACACCAAAAATACTCGACAAAATCCAAAAAAATCGAAGTTGGTTTCAAATAAATTTATTAAAATTTGACACTTCCAACTAAAATTTTTTTCACAATCCTAGAAATTGAAGTTATTTTCATCTAAATTTACTCAAATATACATCCTACACCAAAAATACTCGACAAAATCCAAAAAAATCGAAGTTGGTTTCAAATAAATTTATTAAAATTTGACACTTCCAACTAAAATTTTTTTCACAATCCTAAAAATTGAAGTTATTTTCATCTAAATGTACTCAAATATACATCCTACACCAAAAATACTCGACAAAATCCAAAAAAAATCGAAGTTGGTTTCAAATAAATTTATTAAAATTTGACGCTTCCAACTAAAATTTTTTTCACAATCCTAGAAATTGAAGTTATTGTCATCTAAATTTACTCAAATATACATCCTACACCAAAAATACTCGACAAAATCCAAAAAAATCGAAGTTGGTTTCAAATAAATTTATTAAAATTTGACACTTCCAACTAAAATTTTTTTCACAATCCTAGAAATTGAAGTTATTTTCATCTAAATTTACTCAAATATACATCCTACACCAAAAATACTCGACAAAATCAAAAATAATCGAAGTTGGTTTCAAATAAATTTATTAAAATTTGACACTTCCAACTTAAATTTTTTTCACAATCCTAAAAATTGAAGTTATTTTCATCTAAATGTACTCAAATATACATCCTACACCAAAAATACTCGACAAAATCCAAAAAAATCGAGGTTGGTTTCAAATAAATTTATTAAAATTTGACATTTCCAACTAAAATTTTTTTCACAATCCTAGAAATTGAAGTTATTTTCATCTAAATTTACTCAAATATACATCCTACACCAAAAATACTCGACAAAATCCAAAAAAATCGAAGTTGGTTTCAAATAAATTTATTAAAATTTGACACTTCCAACTAAAATTTTTTTCACAATCCTAGAAATTGAAGTTATTTTCATCTAAATTTACTCAAATATACATCCTACAACAAAAATACTCGACAAAATCCAAAAAAATCGAAGTTGGTTTCAAATAAATTTATTAAAATTTGACGCTTCCAACTAAAATTTTTTTCACAATCCAAAAAATTGAAGTTATTTTCATCTAAATTTACTCAAATATAGATCCTACCAAAAAATACTCAACAAAATCCAAAAAAATCGAAGTTGATTTCAAATAAATTTATAAAAATTTGACACTTCCAACTAAAATATTTTTCACAATCCAAAAAATGGTCGTTATTTTCATCTAAATGTATTCAAATATACATCCTACACCAAAAATACTCGACAAAATCAAAAAAAATCGAAGTTGGTTTCAAATAAATTTATTAAAATTTGACACTTCCAACTAAAATTTTTTTCACAATCCAATAAATTTTCGTTATTTTCATCTAAATTTACTCAAATATACATCCTACAACAAAAATACTCGACAAAATAAAAAAAAATCGAAGTTGGTTTCAAATAAATTTATTAAAATTTGACACTTCCAACTAAAATTTTTTTCACAATCCTAGAAATTGAAGTTATTTTCATCTAAATTTACTCAAATATACATCCTACACCAAAAATACTCGACAAAATCCAAAAAAATCGAAGTTGGTTTCAAATAAATTTATTAAAATTTGACATTTCCAACTAAAATTTTTTTCACAATCCTAGAAATTGAAGTTATTTTCATCTAAATTTACTCAAATATACATCCTACACCAAAAATACTCGACAAAATCCAAAAAAATCGAAGTTGGTTTCAAATAAATTTATTAAAATTTGACACTTCCAACTTAAATTTTTTTCACAATCCTAAAAATTGAAGTTGTTTTCATCTAAATTTACTCAAATATATATCCTAAAACAAAAATACTCGACAAAATCCAAAAAAATCGAAGTTGGTTTCAAATAAATTTATTAAAATTTGACACTTCCAACTAAAATTTTTTTCACAATCCAATAAATTTTCGTTATTTTCATCTAAATTTACTCAAATATACATCCTACAACAAAAATACTCGACAAAATAAAAAAAAATCGAAGTTGGTTTCAAATAAATTTATTAAAATTTGACACTTCCAACTAAAATTTTTTTCACAATCCTAGAAATTGAAGTTATTTTCATCTAAATTTACTCAAATATAGATCCTACAAAAAAATACTCAACAAAATCCAAAAAAATCGAAGTTGGTTTCAAATAAATTTATTAAAATTTGACACTTCCAACTAAAATTTTTTTCCCAATCCTAAAAATTGAAGTTATTTTCATCTAAATTTACTCAAATATACATCCTACACCAAAAATACTCGACAAAATCCAAAAAAATCGAAGTAGGTTTCAAATAAATTTATTAAAAATTGACACTTCCGACTAAAATTTTTTTCACAATCCAAAAAATTGAAGTTATTTTCATCTAAATGTATTCAAATATACATCCTACACCAAAAATACTCGACAAAATCCAAAAAAATCGAAGTTGGTTTCAAATTAATTTATTAAAATTTGACGCTTCCAACTAAAATTTTTTTCACAATCCTAGAAATTGAAGTTATTTTCATCTAAATTTACTCAAATATACATCCTACACCAAAAATACTCGACAAAATCCAAAAAAATCGAAGTTGGTTTCAAATAAATTTATTAAAATTTGACACTTCCAACTAAAATTTTTTTCACAATCCTAGAAATTGAAGTTATTTTCATCTAATTTTACTCAAATATACATCCTACACCAAAAATACTCGACAAAATCCAAAAAAATCGAAGTTAGTTTCAAATAAATTTATTAAAATTTGACACTTCCAACTAAAATTTTTTTCACAATCCTAAAAATTGAAGTTATTTTCATCTAAATGTACTCAAATATACATCCTACACCAAAAATACTCGACAAAATCCAAAAAAATCGAAGTTGGTTTCAAATAAATTTATTAAAATTTGACGCTTCCAACTAAAATTTTTTTCACAATCCTAGAAATTGAAGTTATTGTCATCTAAATTTACTCAAATATACATCCTACACCAAAAATACTCGACAAAATCCAAAAAAATCGAAGTTGGTTTCAAATAAATTTATTAAAATTTGACACTTCCAACTAAAATTTTTTTCACAATCCTAGAAATTGAAGTTATTTTCATCTAAATTTACTCAAATATACATCCTACACCAAAAATACTCGACAAAATAAAAAAAAATCGAAGTTGGTTTCAAATAAATTTATTAAAATTTGACACTTCCAACTTAAATTTTTTTCACAATCCTAAAAATTGAAGTTATTTTCATCTAAATGTACTCAAATATACATCCTACACCAAAAATACTCGACAAAATCCAAAAAAATCGAGGTTGGTTTCAAATAAATTTATTAAAATTTGACATTTCCAACTAAAATTTTTTTCACAATCCTAGAAATTGAAGTTATTTTCATCTAAATTTACTCAAATATACATCCTACACCAAAAATACTCGACAAAATCAAAAAAAATCGAAGTTGGTTTCAAATAAATTTATTAAAATTTGACACTTCCAACTAGAATTTTTTTCACAATCCTAAAAATTGAAGTTATTTTCATCTAAATTTACTCAAATATAGATCCTACAAAAAATACTCAACAAAATCCAAAAAAAAACGAAGTTGATTTCAAATAAATTTATTAAAATTTGACACTTCCGACTAAAATTTTTTTCACAATCCTAGAAATTGAAGTTATTTTCATCTAAATTTACTCAAATATACATCCTACACCAAAAATACTCGACAAAATCCAAAAAAATCGAAGTAGGTTTCAAATAAATTTATTAAAATTTGACACTTCCAACTAAAATTTTTTTCACAATCCTAGAAATTGAAGTTATTTTCATCTAAATTTACTCAAATATACATCCTACACCAAAAATACTCGACAAAATCCAAAAAAATCGAAGTAGGTTTCAAATAAATTTATTAAAATTTGACACTTCCAACTAAAATTTTTTTCATAATCCTAAAAATTGAAGTTATTTTCATCTAAATTTACTCAAATATAGATCCTACCAAAAAATACTCAACAAAATCCAAAAAAATCGAAGTTGATTTCAAATAAATTTATTAAAATTTGACACTTCCAACTAAAATATTTTTTACAATCCAAAAAATGGTCGTTATTTTCATCTAAATGTACTCAAATATACATCCTACACCAAAAATACTCGACAAAATAAAAACAAATCGAAGTTGGTTTCAAATAAATTTATTAAAATTTGACGCTTCCAACTAAAATTTTTTTCACAATCCTAGAAATTGAAGTTATTTTCATCTAAATTTACTCAAATATACATCCTACACCAAAAATACTCGACAAAATCCAAAAAAATCGAAGTTGGTTTCAAATAAATTTATTAAAATTTGACACTTCCAACTAAAATTTTTTTCACAATCCTAGAAATTGAAGTTATTTTCATCTAAATTTACTCAAATATACATCCTACACCAAAAATACTCGACAAAATCCAAAAAAATCGAAGTGGGTTTCAAATAAATTTATTAAAATTTGACGCTTCCAACTAAAATTTTTTTCACAATCCAAAAAATTGAAGTTATTTTCATCTAAATTTACTCAAATATAGATCCTACCAAAAAATACTCAACAAAATCCAAAAAAATCGAAGTTGATTTCAAATAAATTTATTAAAATTTGACACATCCAACTAAAATATTTTTCACAATCCAAAAAATGGTCGTTATTTTCATCTAAATGTATTCAAATATACATCCTACACCAAAAATACTCGACAAAATCCAAAAAAATCGAAGTTGGTTTCAAATTAATTTATTAAAATTTGACGCTTCCAACTAAAATTTTTTTCACAATCCTAGAAATTGAAGTTATTTTCATCTAAATTTACTCAAATATACATCCTACACCAAAAATACTCGACAAAATCCAAAAAAATCGAAGTTGGTTTCAAATAAATATATTCAAATTTGACACTTCCAACTAAAATTTTTTTCACAATCCTAAAAATTGAAGTTATTTTCATCTAAATTTACTCAAATATACATCCTACAAAAAATACTCAACAAAATCCAAAAAAATCGAAGTTGGTTTCAAATAAATTTATTAAAATTTGACACTTCCAACTAAAATTTTTTTCACAATCCTAAAAATTGAAGTTGTTTTCATCTAAATTTACTCAAATATATATCCTAAAACAAAAATACTCGACAAAATCCAAAAAAATCGATGTTGGTTTCAAATAAATTTATTAAAATTTGACACTACCAACTAAAATTTTTTTCACAATCCAATAAATTTTCGTTATTTTCATCTAAATTTACTCAAATATACATCCTACAACAAAAATACTCGACAAAATAAAAAAAAATCGAAGTTGGTTTCAAATAAATTTATTAAAATTTGACACTTCCAACTAAAATTTTTTTCACAATCCTAAAAAATGAAGTTATTTTCATCTAAATTTACTCAAATATACATCCTACACCAAAAATACTCGACAAAATCCAAAAAAATCGAAGTTGGTTTCAAATAAATTTATTAAAATTTGACACTTCCAACTAAAATTTTTTTCACAATCCTAGAAATTGAAGTTATTTTCATCTAAATTTACTCAAATATACATCCTACACCAAAAATACTCGACAAAATCCAAAACAATCGAAGTGGGTTTCAAATAAATTTATTAAAATTTGACGCTTCCATGTGAAATTGTTTTCACAATCCAAAAAATTGAAGTTATTTTCATCTAAATTTACTCAAATATAGATCCTACCAAAAAATACTCAACAAAATCCAAAAAAATCGAAGTTGATTTCAAATAAATTTATTAAAATTTGACACATCCAACTAAAATATTTTTCACAATCCAAAAAATGGTCGTTATTTTCATCTAAATGTATTCAAATATACATCCTACACCAAAAATACTCGACAAAATCCAAAAAAATCGAAGTTGGTTTCAAATTAATTTATTAAAATTTGACGCTTCCAACTAAAATTTTTTTCACAATCTTAGAAATTGAAGTTATTTTCATCTAAATTTACTCAAATATACATCCTACACCAAAAATACTCGACAAAATCCAAAAAAATCGAAGTAGATTTCAAATAAATTTATTAAAAATTGACACTTCCGACTAAAATTTTTTTCACAATCCAAAAAATTGAAGTTATTTTCATCTAAATTTACTCAAATATAGATCCTACCAAAAAATACTCAACAAAATCCAAAAAAATCGGAGTTGATTTCAAATAAATTTATTAAAATTTGACACTTCCAACTAAAATATTTTTCACAATCCAAAAAATGGTCGTTATTTTCATCTAAATGTATTCAAATATACATCCTACACCAAAAATACTCGACAAAATCCAAAAAAATCGAAGTTGGTTTCAAATTAATTTATTAAAATTTGACGCTTCCAACTAAAATTTTTTTCACAATCTTAGAAATTGAAGTTATTTTCATCTAAATTTACTCAAATATACATCCTACACCAAAAATACTCGACAAAATCCAAAAAAATCGAAGTAGGTTTCAAATAAATTTATTAAAAATTGACACTTCCGACTAAAATTTTTTTCACAATCCAAAAAATTGAAGTTATTTTCATCTAAATTTACTCAAATATAGATCCTACCAAAAAATACTCAACAAAATCCAAAAAAATCGAAGTTGATTTCAAATAAATTTATTAAAATTTGACACTTCCAACTAAAATATTTTTCACAATCCAAAAAATGGTCGTTATTTTCATCTAAATGTATTCAAATATACATCCTACACCAAAAATACTCGACAAAATAAAAAAAAATCGAAGTTGGTTTCAATTTAATTTATTAAAATTTGACGCTTCCAACTAAAATTTTTTCACAATCCTAGAAATTGAAGTTATTTTCATCTAAATTTACTCAAATATACATCCTACACCAAAAATACTCGACAAAATCCAAAAAAATCGAAGTTGGTTTCAAATAAATTTATTAAAATTTGACACTTCCAACTAAAATTTTTTTCACAATCCTAGAAATTGAAGTTATTTTCATCTAAATTTACTCAAATATACATCCTACACCAAAAATACTCGACAAAATCCAAAAAAATCGAAGTTAGTTTCAAATAAATTTATTAAAATTTGACACTTCCAACTAAAATTTTTTTCACAATCCTAAAAATTGAAGTTATTTTCATCTAAATGTACTCAAATATACATCCTACACCAAAAATACTCGACAAAATCCAAAAAAATCGAAGTTGGTTTCAAATAAATTTATTAAAATTTGACGCTTCCAACTAAAATTTTTTTCACAATCCCAGAAATTGAAGTTATTTTCATCTAAATTTAC
Organism: Andrena praecox; assembly: GCA_963932275.1. Taxonomy (NCBI): domain Eukaryota; kingdom Metazoa; phylum Arthropoda; class Insecta; order Hymenoptera; family Andrenidae; genus Andrena; species Andrena praecox. Next base: position 36,867 of record CAWVQO010000561.1, read on the forward strand.
TCAAATATACATCCTACACCAAAAATACTCGACAAAATCTAAAAAAATCGAAGTTGGTTTCAAATAAATTTATTAAAATTTGACGCTTCCAACTAAAATTTTTTTCACAATCCTAGAAATTGAAGTTATTTTCATCTAAATTTACTCAAATATACATCCTACACCAAAAATACTCGACAAAATCCAAAAAAATCGAAGTTGGTTTCAAATAAATTTATTAAAATTTGACACTTCCAACTAAAATTTTTTTCACAATCCTAGAAATTGAAGTTATTTTCATCTAAATTTACTCAAATATACATCCTACACCAAAAATACTCGACAAAATCCAAAAAAATCGAAGTTGGTTTCAAATAAATTTATTAAAATTTGACACTTCCAACTAAAATTTTTTTCACAATCCTAGAAATTGAAGTTATTTTCATCTAAATTTACTCAAATATACATCCTACACCAAAAATACTCGACAAAATCCAAAAAAATCGAAGTTGATTACAAATAAATTTATTAAAATTTGACACTTCCAACTAAAATTTTTTCACAATCCTAAAAATTGAAGTTATTTTCATCTAAATTTACTCAAATATACATCCTACACCAAAAATACTCGACAAAATCCAAAAAAATCGAAGTTGGTTTCAAATAAATTTATTAAAATTTGACACTTCCAACTAAAATTTTTTTCACAATCCTAGAAATTGAAGTTATTTTCATCTAAATTTACTCAAATATACATCCTACACCAAAAATACTCGACAAAATCCAAAAAAATCGAAGTTGGTTTCAAATAAATTTATTAAAATTTGACGCTTCCAACTAAAATTTTTTTCACAATCCTAGAAATTGAAGTTATTTTCATCTAAATTTACTCAAATATACATCCTACACCAAAAATACTCGACAAAATCCAAAAAAATCGAAGTTGGTTTCAAATAAATTTATTAAAATTTGACACTTCCAACTAAAATTTTTTCACAATCCTAAAAATTGAAGTTATTTTCATCTAAATTTACTCAAATATACATCCTACACCAAAAATACTCGACAAAATCCAAAAAAATCGAAGTTGGTTTCAAATAAATTTATTAAAAATTTGACACTTCCAACTAAAATTTTTTTCACAATCCTAAAAATTGAAGTTATTTTCATCTAAATTTACTCAAATATAGATCCTACAAAAAATACTCAACAATATCCAAAAAAAACGAAGTTGATTTCAAATAAATTTATTAAAATTTGACGCTTCCAACTAAAATTTTTTTCACAATCCTAGAAATTGAAGTTATTTTCATCTAAATTTACTCAAATATACATCCTACACCAAAAATACTCAACAAAATCCAAAAAAATCGAAGTTGGTTTCAAATAAATTTATTAAAATTTGACACTTCCAACTAAAATTTTTTTCACAATCCTAAAAATTGAAGTTATTTTCATCTAAATTTACTCAAATATACATCCTACACCAAAAATACTCGACAAAATCCAAAAAAATCGAAGTTGGTTTCAAATAAATTTATTAAAATTTGACACTACCAACTAAAATTTTTTTCACAATCCAATAAATTTTCGTTATTTTCATCTAAGTTTACTCAAATATACATCCTACAACAAAAATACTCGACAAAATAAAAAAAAATCGAAGTTGGTTTCAAATAAATTTATTAAAATTTGACACTTCCAACTAAAATTTTTTTCACAATCCTAGAAATTGAAGTTATTTTCATCTAAATTTACTCAAATATACATCCTACACCAAAAATACTCGACAAAATAAAAAAAAATCGAAGTTGGTTTCAAATAAATTTATTAAAATTTGACACTTCCAACTAAAATTTTTTTCACAATCCTAAAAATTGAAGTTATTTTCATCTAAATGTACTCAAATATACATCCTACACCAAAAATACTCGACAAAATCAAAAAAAATCGAAGTTGGTTTCAAATAAATTTATTAAAATTTGACGCTTCCAACTAAAATTTTTTTCACAATCCTAGAAATTGAAGTTATTTTCATCTAAATTTACTCAAATATACATCCTACACCAAAAATACTCGACAAAATCCAAAAAAATCGAAGTTGGTTTCAAATAAATTTATTAAAATTTGACACTTCCAACTAAAATTTTTTCACAATCCTAAAAATTGAAGTTGTTTTCATCTAAATTTACTCAAATATACATCCTAAAACAAAAATACTCGACAAAATCCAAAAAAATCGAAGTTGGTTTCAAATAAATTTTTTAAAATTTGACACTACCAACTAAAATTTTTTTCACAATCCAATAAATTTTCGTTATTTTCATCTAAATTTACTCAAATATACATCCTACAACAAAAATACTCGACAAAATAAAAAAAAATCGAAGTTGGTTTCAAATAAATTTATTAAAATTTGACACTTCCAACTAAAATTTTTTTCACAATCCTAGAAATTGAAGTTATTTTCATCTAAATTTACTCAAATATAGATCCTACAAAAAATACTCAACAATATCCAAAAAAAACGAAGTTGATTTCAAATAAATTTATTAAAATTTGACGCTTCCAACTAAAATTTTTTTCACAATCCTAGAAATTGAAGTTATTTTCATCTAAATTTACTCAAATATACATCCTACACCAAAAATACTCAACAAAATCCAAAAAAATCGAAGTTGGTTTCAAATAAATTTATTAAAATTTGACACTTCCAACTAAAATTTTTTTCACAATCCTAAAAATTGAAGTTATTTTCATCTAAATTTACTCAAATATACATCCTACACCAAAAATACTCGACAAAATCCATAAAAATCGAAGTTGGTTTCAAATAAATTTATTAAAATTTGACACTTCCAACTAAATTTTTTTTCACAATCCTAAAAATTGAAGTTATTTTCATCTAAATTTACTCAAATATAGATCCTACAAAAAATACTCAACAAAATCCAAAAAAAAACGAAGTTGATTTCAAATAAATTTATTAAAATTTGACGCTTCCAACTAAAATTTTTTTCACAATCCTAGAAATTGAAGTTATTTTCATCTAAATTTACTCAAATATACATCCTACACCAAAAATACTCGACAAAATCCAAAAAAATCGAAGTTGGTTTCGAATAAATTTATTAAAATTTGACACTTCCAACTAAAATTTTTTTCACAATCCTAAAAATTGAAGTTATTTTCATCTAAATTTACTCAAATATACATCCTACACCAAAAATACTCGACAAAATCAAAAAAAATCGAAGTTGGTTTCAAATAAATTTATTAAAATTTGACACTTCCAACTAAATTTTTTTTCACAATCCTAAAAATTGAAGTTGTTTTCATCTAAATTTACTCAAATATACATCCTAAAACAAAAATACTCGACAAAATCCAAAAAAATCGAAGTTGGTTTCAAATAAATTTATTAAAATTTGACACTACCAACTAAAATTTTTTTCACAATCCAATAAATTTTCGTTATTTTCATCTAAATTTACTCAAATATACATCCTACAACAAAAATACTCGACAAAATAAAAAAAAATCGAAGTTGGTTTCAAATAAATTTATTAAAATTTGACACTTCCAACTAAAATTTTTTTCACAATCCTAGAAATTGAAGTTATTTTCATCTAAATTTACTCAAATATACATCCTACACCAAAAATACTCGACAAAATCCAAAAAAATCGAAGTTGGTTTCAAATAAATTTATTAAAATTTGACACTTCCGACTAAAATTTTTTCACAATCCTAAAAATTGAAGTTGTTTTCATCTAAATTTACTCAAATATACATCCTAAAACAAAAATACTCGACAAAATCCAAAAAAATCGAAGTTGGTTTCAAATAAATTTTTTAAAATATGACACTACCAACTAAAATTTTTTTCACAATCCAATAAATTTTCGTTATTTTCATCTAAATTTACTCAAATATACATCCTACAACAAAAATACTCGACAAAATAAAAAAAAATCGAAGTTGGTTTCAAATAAATTTATTAAAATTTGACACTTCCAACTAAAATTTTTTTCACAATCCTAGAAATTGAAGTTATTTTCATCTAAATTTACTCAAATATAGATCCTACAAAAAAATACTCAACAAAATCCAAAAAAATCGAAGTTGGTTTCAAATAAATTTATTAAAATTTGACACTTCCAACTAAAATTTTTTTCACAATCCTAAAAATTGAAGTTATTTTCATCTAAATTTACTCAAATATACATCCTACACCAAAAATACTCGACAAAATCCAAAAAAATCGAAGTAGGTTTCAAATAAATTTATTAAAAATTGACACTTCCGACTAAAATTTTTTTCACAATCCAAAAAATTGAAGTTATTTTCATCTAAATTTACTCAAATATAGATCCTACCAAAAAATACTCAACAAAATCCAAAAAAATCGAAGTTGATTTCAAATAAATTTATTAAAATTTGACACTTCCAACTAAAATTTTTTTCACAATCCTAAAAATTGAAGTTGTTTTCATCTAAATTTACTCAAATATATATCCTAAAACAAAAATACTCGACAAAATCCAAAAAAATCGAAGTTGGTTTCAAATAAATTTATTAAAATTTGACACTTCCAACTAATATTTTTTTTCACAATCCTAAAAATTGAAGTTATTTTCATCTAAATTTACTCAAATATAGATCCTACAAAAAATACTCAACAAAATCCAAAAAAAACGAAGTTGATTTCAAATAAATTTATTAAAATTTGACGCTTCCAACTAAAATTTTTTTCACAATCCTAGAAATTGAAGTTATTTTCATCTAAATTTACTCAAATATACATCCTACACCAAAAATACTCGACAAAATAAAAAAAAATCGAAGTTGGTTTCAAATAAATTTATTAAAATTTGACACTTCCAACTAAAATTTTTTTCACAATCCTAAAAATTGAAGTTGTTTTCATCTAAATTTACTCAAATATATATCCTAAAACAAAAATACTCGACAAAATCCAAAAAAATCGAAGTTGGTTTCAAATAAATTTATTAAAATTTGACACTTCCAACTAAAATTTTTTTCACAATCCTAGAAATTGAAGTTATTTTCATCTAAATTTACTCAAATATACATCCTACACCAAAAATACTCAACAAAATCCAAAAAAATCGAAGTTGGTTTCAAATAAATTTATTAAAATTTGACACTTCCAACTAAAATTTTTTTCACAATCCTAAAAATTGAAGTTATTTTCATCTAAATTTACTCAAATATACATCCTACACCAAAAATACTCGACAAAATAAAAAAAAATCGAAGTTGGTTTCAAATAAATTTATTAAAATTTGACACTTCCAACTAATATTTTTTTTCACAATCCTAAAAATTGAAGTTATTTTCATCTAAATTTACTCAAATATAGATCCTACAAAAAATACTCAACAAAATCCAAAAAAAACGAAGTTGATTTCAAATAAATTTATTAAAATTTGACGCTTCCAACTAAAATTTTTTTCACAATCCTAGAAATTGAAGTTATTTTCATCTAAATTTACTCAAATATACATCCTACACCAAAAATACTCGACAAAATCCAAAAAAATCGAAGTTGGTTTCAAATAAATTTATTAAAATTTGACACTTCCAACTAAAATTTTTTTCACAATCCTAGAAATTGAAGTTATTTTCATCTAAATTTACTCAAATATACATCCTACACCAAAAATACTCGACAAAATCCAAAAAAATCGAAGTTGGTTTCAAATAAATTTATTAAAATTTGACACTTCCAACTAAAATTTTTTTCACAATCCTAAAAATTGAAGTTGTTTTCATCTAAATTTACTCAAATATATATCCTAAAACAAAAATACTCGACAAAATCCAAAAAAATCGAAGTTGGTTTCAAATAAATTTATTAAAATTTGACACTACCAACTAAAATTTTTTTCACAATCCAATAAATTTTCGTTATTTTCATCTAAATTTACTCAAATATACATCCTACACCAAAAATACTCGACAAAATCCAAAAAAATCGAAGTTGGTTTCAAATAAATTTATTAAAATTTGACACTTCCAACTAAAATTTTTTTCACAATCCTAGAAATTGAAGTTATTTTCATCTAAATTTACTCAAATATACATCCTACACCAAAAATACTCGACAAAATCCAAAAAAATCGAAGTTGGTTTCAAATAAATTTATTAAAATTTGACACTTCCAACTAAAATTTTTTTCACAATCCTAAAAATTGAAGTTGTTTTCATCTAAATTTACTCAAATATATATCCTAAAACAAAAATACTCGACAAAATCCAAAAAAATCGAAGTTGGTTTCAAATAAATTTATTAAAATTTGACACTACCAACTAAAATTTTTTTCACAATCCAATAAATTTTCGTTATTTTCATCTAAATTTACTCAAATATACATCCTACAACAAAAATACTCGACAAAATAAAAAAAAATCGAAGTTGGTTTCAAATAAATTTATTAAAATTTGACACTTCCAACTAAAATTTTTTTCACAATCCTAGAAATTGAAGTTATTTTCATCTAAATTTACTCAAATATAGATCCTACAAAAAATACTCAACAAAATAAAAAAAAAAACGAAGTTGATTTCAAATAAATTTATTAAAATTTGACACCTCAGACTAAAATTTTTTTCACAATCCAAAAAATTGAAGTTATTTTCATCTAAATTTACTCAAATATAGATTCTACAAAAAAATACTCAACAAAATCCAAAAAAATCGAAGTTGGTTTCAAATAAATTTATTAAAATTTGACACTTCCAACTAAAATTTTTTTCACAATCCTAAAAATTGAAGTTATTTTCATCTAAATTTACTCAAATATACATCCTACACCAAAAATACTCGACAAAATCAACAAAAATCGAAGTTGGTTTCAAATAAATTTATTAAAATTTGACACTTCCAACTAAAATTTTTTTCACAATCCTAAAAATTGAAGTTATTTTCATCTAAATTTACTCAAATATACATCCTACACCAAAAATACTCGACAAAATCCAAAAAAATCGAAGTTGGTTTCAAATAAATTTATTAAAATTTGACGCTTCCAACTAAAATTTTTTTCACAATCCTAGAAATTGAAGTTATTTTCATCTAAATTTACTCAAATATATATCCTACACCAAAAATACTCGACAAAATCCAAAAAAATCGAAGTTGGTTTCAAATAAATTTATTAAAATTTGACGCTTCCAACTAAAATTTTTTTCACAATCCTAGAAATTGAAGTTATTTTCATCTAAATTTACTCAAATATACATCCTACACCAAAAATACTCGACAAAATCCAAAAAAATCGAAGTTGGTTTCAAATAAATTTATTAAAATTTGACACTTCCAACTAAAATTTTTTTCACAATCCTAAAAATTGAAGTTATTTTCATCTAAATTTACTCAAATATACATCCAACACCAAAAATACTCGACAAAATCCAAAAAAATCGAAGTTGGTTTCAAATAAATTTATTAAAAATTTGACACTTCCAACTAAAATTTTTTTCACAATCCTAAAAATTGAAGTTATTTTCATCTAAATTTACTCAAATATAGATCCTACAAAAAATACTCAACAAAATCCAAAAAAAAACGAAGTTGATTTCAAATAAATTTATTAAAATTTGACACCTCCGACTAAAATTTTTTTCACAATCCAAAAAATTGAAGTTATTTTCATCTAAATTTACTCAAATATAGATCCTACAAAAAAATACTCAACAAAATCCAAAAAAATCGAAGTTGGTTTCAAATAAATTTATTAAAATTTGACACTTCCAACTAAAATTTTTTTCACAATCCTAAAAATTGAAGTTATTTTCATCTAAATTTACTCAAATATACATCCTACACCATAAATACTCGACAAAATCCAAAAAAATCGAAGTTGATTTCAAATAAATTTATTAAAATTTGACACTTCCAACTAAAATTTTTTTCACAATCCTAGAAATTGAAGTTATTTTCATCTAAATTTACTCAAATATACATCCTACACCAAAAATACTCGACAAAATCCAAAAAAATCGAAGTTGGTTTCAAATAAATTTATTAAAATTTGACGCTTCCAACTAAAATTTTTTTCACAATCCTAGAAATTGAAGTTATTTTCATCTATATTTACTCAAATATACATCCTACACCAAAAATACT
>CAWVQO010000563.1:0-17239 GCA_963932275.1 Andrena praecox
GACACCTCCTCAGAGACTGATATGCTGTGTAATCTGCCGGCTACTTCGTACAGTAATTTGAGTCTCTTACTTAACGGCCTAACCTAACCAATCAGAGTTGAATGCGTTATATCGCTGATAGTATAGAGATTACTCAGCGCACCAACAACGCTTTTTATGGCTTCTCCGAGAAATGATTAACGATGACTCTTCAGTTGTTCCTCTGTTACGTGACACCTAGCCCACGTTGTTCAACGCACAATGTAAATATGTCTCTTTGATCTTGCAGAAGTAAATGTAAAACAAATAGCGCAGTATTAACTAGATCAACAACGATTTTTTATTTTTTCACAAAATGTTGGCTAACTTCACACACACGAACTGTTGGTGTGAAAAAGCTAAATCTACTGGATTTTCAAAATTATTTGGTTTCTCAACAATATATCCACGTCTACACCATGCGTAAGCGTTACTGGTAAAAGTTATTCTCATTGCAAAGTTCGACAGCCATCTGGAGTTGTAACATTTGATAGCCGTTTCTTATAGGTTTTCGTGCGCTGAAAACGAATCCGCAAACCGCTTGTCGCCTGCACCCTCAGTTTTTGAGGAAATTCGATTTTGAAAAAAAAATGGAAATTTTCAACTTTGAACATCTTTTGTGCCGAAACAGTAATAGTTATTCGGTTGCTTGTTGCGTCAAATTATTCTATGAACCCTCCCAAATACAACGATATAAGTTATTAGTGCATTATGAACATTTAAATATGTTTAAACAACGATCAAAGGAAAAGAACACCCGAATTGCACCCATTTTTGCAGATATTTTTCCATTTATTTCCAAAACTAAGGGTCTAGGAGAAAATCTGACAACTCCACACGATGCAGCAGACAATTTTCCTTCGGGAAGCATCAACAGAAGTAGTAAATCACGTGTTGTCAATACAGGAGCGAAATAGTTTGGCAAAACGTGCGGCGCCGACAGTGGTAGTCACGCGCGTTATGCGATTGTGTTACGCTGACAATGAGCGGCAGTGGATCGCGCGCCGCCGCGCCGTTGACTATTACAATATCCGGATAAATTATTGTTCAAACATGCGCTCCATACATATTGTTGAGCGCGTTTTGAAATGCATAACAAAAGAAATTTCAAAAGTTCCATTTAAAAAAAATTACGTTGATATTGAAATCTCTGTGAATAACAGTTTAAACGTAAATCCTAATATTCTATTCAGTTTCCTCCATCAAATAAAAAAAAACTTTAATATGAAACATTTTTTTGCTTTTTCAATAGTTAGACAAAGAATAGCGTGTATACGAACAAATCGGACATATTGTATAAACTTACTGAAACGTAAGTTAACATTTCGCCAGAAAAATGGACAAATAAATGTTAATTATTAGTATATAGTTTAAACAAATATATTTTTCTAATAGCTATAGAGGAGAATGAATTCCTTTTTCAAAAAATATGTAACGAATATTTTTGGCTACTCTACAGACTTGCAAAGTTGCAACAAAATCGGTGCGGACGGGTTTGATATGTTCCTCTTAAATAATATTGTACAGTAGAAGGATATTATTATTATTATTATTATTATTATTATTGTTATTACTATATGTCTGCATTATATCGTATAGACCATCATTAATGTATGCGCAAACACATGATGAATGGGAGGGGTTCAGCAACAGGTGCTCTTAAAAAAAAACATTAAAACACTCTTCTTACAAATTACGTTATTGCGAGCAAATAAAATTTGTTTTGTAAATAAAAATCCTCCTTTCTCTGCCGTTTAACGGAATATGTTCATAAGACGATCTTTAACTTGTTACTCTAACAGAAACATTTGTAAATCGCGGGCTTCGACTCTCAAAAAATGACCTAGTTTTACCCGTGCTGAATTCTAATTCCTACCACGCGTAGCGTTACAATCTGTTTCGGGACTTCACCGGTAACGTTGCATGCGACACTAAAATGGTAAGAGGTTCCTAGGACCCCCCAAACCGGGGACAGAAAAATGCATTGGTTGATAGGTCTATCCTATACCTCGTATAGATAGCAGATCTCTTACTTCTCTTGCTGGTGCTGGGTTCGGTGGAAACAAAATAAATAACCACACTCTGAACACATGTTAGTGTAAACAATAAGTGGTTTCGGCGCACTGGTTCGGTCAGTTAAATAATTTAAAAGCTAATTTGCAATTTTAAAAATTATAAATTTCCGACGTTTCGGTCTGCGATTTAGACCTTTTTCAAGGAAAGATATTTATAAAGTATACTGCGTTCGCTTTAAAGTCACACGTTTGATACGACGTGTAACACACGAGTCGGTTGTAGCGTGGCTGAGGTAAACATAACTTGGAGGACCATTTAAAGGTGAAACAAAACTGTGGCTAGAACGGAGTCAAAAGAAAGACCATTAAATATTAAGAACGAATTTAACAATTATTGACCGAACGAACATTGTCAACCTCACAACAACTGTCAAAATACCACTAATTGATGTTCATGTGGTAAAATTCAAACGTATTAGGATATATGACCAAATGATTACATAATATAATTTAATTATGTATAGATGAACTGGTTATACTGGCCAAAATTGAAGTGAAGACTCTATTGGAAGAATTACATCATAAAGCCTTATTGCTTTAATAAAGTTGCGTAGTACTCTTGTATCTTAGGTGTTTCATACCTAAGGTTTACGCTTGGTTGTTTAATCATATGCAACGTCTCCAACAGAATTCTGCGACTCCAATTGGCCTCTCTATCAATAATTTTAACATTATCGAAGTCAAATCTGTGATCAAATTCCAATGCGTGTTTCGTTAGGGCAGTATGTTGTGGGGGTGGTAGGAAAATGTTCCTTTTGTGTTCGTAGATCCGTCTTTCTAAAAGTCTAGACGTTTGCCCAATGTAAACTTGGTTGCAACCCATGCAAGGGATTGAGTAAATGATGTTCGAATTCTTTAACAAAGGTATTTTATCTTTAATTGGAGGGAACAAGTTTTTAGTATAAACTGGCATTTTAAAAATGGTGTGTATTCCTATTTTCCTGAACATTCTTTTAATATCATTAGAAATATTATTGCTAAATGGTATGACCACGGTATTCTTCCAACTAATCGGTCCTATTTTATTGGCTTTTTCCTCCTTACGTTTTTCCATCAATGCCGGATGGTAAATCTCAAAAACGCGGTCACGGATTATTGTTGAGACCATTTCTATGGGATAACCATTACGTTTTAGAGTATCTTTAATGAGGAGTAGATTAGCTGGTCGAAATTCAGGGTCAGAGAGTAAAATTGCGCGATCTATTAATCCCTTTATTAATCCCACCTTATGTTGCATGGGATGAGCCGAAAAAAAGTTTATGTATCTACCCGACCAACTAGGTTTGTGATACCAATTGGTGCTAAGTTTATTGTTTGATCTAATGACCAATGTATCCAGAAAGCTTAAACAAGAATCTTTTTCAACCTCATAAGTAAATTGGAGTCTATTGTGGAAACTATTAAATGTATCGAGCAATATTGGCAAATCTTCTAATTTAATGCATGTAATAATATCATCCACATATCTTTTATAAAATTTTAATTGAAATGGTACCTTCGAGAGAGAGACAGTCTCTAACCTTTCCATCACCAAATTGGCGATGACAGGGGAAATTGGAGATCCCATGGCCGTTCCAAGAACTTGCTTGTAAAAAACTCCATTGAAGGAAAAAATGTTGGCCTCCAACACAAACTTCACGGCTTGGAGAAAATCATCTCTGTTAATATTGGTGTGCTGTGCAATTTCTGTCTAACGATGGTGTAATACCTGTAAAGCTAGATCAACAGGTACATTCGTAAAAAGAGATACGACATCTAGAGACACCAATCGCATTGAATCTTCAATATGTATTTTCCTAATTTCATTACAGAATTGCCAACTATCAACAGTGTGGTGTGTAGATTTACCTACTATCTTAGAAAGTATGCCAGCTAGGAAACTGGATAATTTATAAGTGGGACCACCGATAGAAGAAACGATAATTCTCCAAGCTAAGTTTTCTTTATGAGTTTTTGGAAGCGCGTACGCTCTGGGTATAATAGCGTTGTTAGTCTTTAGAAGCTTCCCTATCTGTTCACTGATAGTGTACTAATTAGCACCATCTTTACAATAAAGAACCACTATAATTTACCAAACACTTACCACTAATTCAATAAAGAATCTATCTTACTTCTTTGAAACGTAAACAAAGACCGAAAAGCATCAAACCATTTTAGAGATAATGACATTACGCTGAACAAAAAATGACTAAAAACCATATATTTTAGGCAACAGGAATGTAAATACAAAACGCACTGTAGAAAAATACTAACGCAGCTGCTTACAAAAATTGTTTTGTATTGGGAATATCGGGGTGCCCAATGCACCCCTGTACCCGGTTAAGGGCTCAGGCAGAGTTGGGCAAAGCTAATATCTAGATAACATCTAGTTAAAAGGTCCTTACGGTTAGTCGTTAGTCAAAGGGTGACTAAAGATGATTTAGCTTAGCTTTAGTCATGACACCAGAGCTGAAGCCGGTTATTCAAGGATCTTTAGCTCTTGGGTTGTGACTAACGTGGTTTCAGCTTTCATTCAATTTTTAGTCGAGGAAACGACTAACCGGCGAAAGCCTTTGCGGCCTGACCCGCGCGCGGTCGCCTACCGGTCAGATTCTACAGAATCTGAATTTGTTTATTTTTCATCGTATCAATATGAAAGTGACGCCAATGGATTCTTGGTGTTCCCCCGATTAATTGGACAGAAAATAATTTAAATCGGACTATTTTTAACGAAACGGGCTTTGAATTCTGCAAACAAATTTCTCACGTAATATCCTTAATTATGGTCCGAATTATATAATTTTTCGGCCTATTTTCATCGGGAAGACATGAGAAATCGATTGGTAATACTTTTATTAACACTTATCCAAAACAGGAAGATTTTATGTGGCCCGTCGGTTTTATTGCTCCCGGCTGTCAACGGGCGGTTTACTGGGGCCCGAAGGTCATCGCTCGCAAGCGGGAAAGCAAAACGGTGGGGGGGGGGGGGGGTAGTCCGAGCCCAAAGGCTTCTCAACAATCGAAAGATTGTACATACATATTCTTTCTGATGCTTCCGCCTACAATCATTATGGTGGGTTAATTAACAAAAAAACAAATGTTGGCAAACTGTTGTTTTTTCGTTAATTAACCCACCATAATAATTGTAGGCGAAAGCATCAGAAAGAATATGTATGTACAATCTTTCGATTGTTGAGAAACCTTTGGGCTCAGATTATCGGGAAAGACCTACCCACCCCACCGTTTTGCTTTTTCGCTTGCGAGCGAGGACCTTCGGGCCCCAGTAGACCGCCCGTTGACAGCCGAGAGCAATAAAACCGACGGGCCACATAAAATCTTTCTGTTTTTCATAAGTGTTAATAAAAGTATTACCAATCGATTTCTCATGTCTTCCCGATGAAAATGGGCCCAAAAATGATATAATTTGGACCACAATTACGGATATTACGTGAGAAATTTGTTTGCAGAATTCAAAGCCCGTTTCGTTAAAAATAGTCCGATTTAAATTATTTTCTGTCCAATTAATCGGGAGAACACCAGGAATGCATTGACATCACTTTCATATTGATACGATGAAAAATAAACAAATTCAGATTCTGTAGAATCTGACCGGTAGGCGACCGCGTGCGGGCCAGACCGCAAGGCCTTTCGCCGATTAGTCGCCTTCTAGACTAAGAATAGAATGACAGCTGATCAACGATAGTCACAACCCACGACTAAAGGCTCTTGACTAACCAGCTTCAGCTCTGGCGCCTTGACTAAAGCTAACTCAGGTAAGTTTCAGTCGACTAAGGAAAAAGGTGAAGTAGCTTTAGTCGGAACGTTATTTCAATCACTTTTTTGTCGAATGATGCCCAACTCTGGGCTCAGGTGCCTTTGAAGCCTACTACTGCATTCAAATGCATCGATTTCAATGAAATTTTTATCAAATTCTGTGTGAAAAATATAGCAGATAGCATTCCTACAAGAATACATGGGAATGTTTCCATTCGGTAGCTTTTTATTTACGTATTTATTAGCTTGGGGTGTGTTTGCACCTCTGTCCACAGAGTGAAGGTTAACTCGCTGTATCTCGGCAAAGTATGCATATTTTTCACTGTTTAATTTAATATTAACGCAAATTTTTGTTGTACATTACAGGCTTGCAGATTTATAATATTCAATTATAACCTTAAAAAAAAATGATTTATAAATTTATTGCAACGATTTCCAAATCTCTGAATCCTGTGTAATAGCGACTACTCCATCTTTTCCTGTAACTGTGACATCGTGGATCTGAAAGGAATGTTGAGATCGTATATAGGTATATATGGTGCATTAATTCTTCCAAAATATGTCACGAATTGCCAGCTTTCCGTAATGCAACGTAACACGTTTATTTGTGCTTACCTCTACACGTTCTGGCGTTCCTAACGCATAAACCACCGCCTCAGCGACGTCCTTCTCTTTTAAAGGCCTCAGTTTCATGACGTCGTCTTCAGCATTAACGAATCTTAACATTAGTTCCGTGAGCACCGCTCCCGGATTGATATTCTGTTGAAGCGTGAACATATTATAAAAATCTTATGCTTTGGTTTTTGTAGATACAAAATTACCATCAATGTATTCGTTATGTTATTCAGTATTATGTAACATTAATTAGAAATTTGCAATTTTACGTGTCACGTGCAAAAAGGGTCACGATAAATTACTACAATCATTATTATATAATATTATATATCTTGACACGATCCGTTTGGAAAAAAAGGACATTATCCTGAACATCGTAGAACGTTCTACTACAATGAATATTGGAAAAATAAACTCATCAAATATATTGCAGAAAACACATATTCAACCCTTCGTTGACACACCTCTCTTTTCGATCAACTTTGACATACCTGGGTGGCTCACACCCAGAACAATTTTTGTACGACTGCCATTCTCATCTGAAGAATCCAATCGTTATGGAAAAAATCATGGGTCAATTTCAAGGTCTCTAAAATGTATTCTAATAGTTTTTTATTGAAATTTTATCACAGTTTTTGTAAAAAAAATTCTAGATTACCATGTGTCGAGAAAACACGAAGAAAATCTTCAATAAATTGTAATTTTACAAATTCAAATATTAGAAGCTAAAAATCTACAGAGCTATTATCCAGATATAATATTTGGGAAAAAAAAATTGTTTGTTAGTCGGCTTTGGAGAATAGGTATTTATTTTGCATATAAAAGGCACAGAGTGTCAAAATCAGCTTATGCGTGGTTCCCACGCAGAGTGTCAACGAAGGGTTAACAAAGTTTTTTATTGTGCCACACTAGCTAGAGGCAATATATTGACACGCGAAGATGACGAGACATTGTGGTGACAATTGTCTTTACATTAAGGCTTACCGTAACTTTAATGGGTAATTTTGCTTGCAGCATTTCATGACGGAGTTCCGTACTCAAAGCTCTCAGACCATATTTAGTAGCACCGTACAATCCAATTGGTATCTCTATGGCTTCCGCGTAGAGTCCAGCTATGCTGTAAATTGAAGGCGTGCATACGTATAGTCATGATTTCGAACACTGAAGAGTTAGATGTTTAAACTTAATCCCTTCAAATTTGATTTTTTTCAATTCATTTCATACAGCAACGCCTCGTTACTAGATGACGAATTGGGTCCAGCAATCATCTTCGAACGAAGTGACCATAAAGAACGATCAGCCACGAGGGGTCGCTCATTCGCCGCGGCCGGCACCAGCTGAAGAAGCGGAGGGAATAGCGATCACCTTGTTACGAGACAGAAACCCCGTCCTTGTTTCAAAACACTGTCTGCTCCCCACAAGTGAGCGCGGTAGGATAACACCGAGTACATAAGGCTTATTCCATGAACCCTTTCAGTACGGCGTACATCTCCGCGAAAGTGCTTTTAATTTTTTTCTTTTTTGTAAACTATCGTAGATGCCGACTAAAGTCGGCGCTAGGAACGACGGCTCGTTCCGTGACGTCGGATATATCCGGCACTGGTACACACAGTTCATCAGATGCATGCCGGATATATCCGGCGCTGGTACCGAAAGGGTTAATGGGTCTATAAGGTAGTAGAATTTTTGCACAAATCAGGCGAACGAAATTTTGAGACAGGTCTGCAAGCCTTGTAAATATTCGGACTTGCAAGCTCAAAGCTTGCTTCTAGATATACAGTAATGATACTGACGAATTTGTTGGTGATTAGCTTACAAATTAGAGTAATCAAAACGAAGCAAAACAAAAGCAAGACACTAAACATTGGAAACTCAAAATTTAAAAACTCAGGACCGTTAAAACTATAAAATTTCCAAGATTGTACGTGACTACCAAATACACGTAGTAGTCTGACAAAACGTTTTGGGATCTGCTCGACACATGTATGCTGGGTCCAACGAGACGAGTCAGGGAATATAAACAAATTGGTTGCGCGATATTCACGTGATCGATGCTGTGGCTGTAGCTATTGGCTACCAAACGACAACCATGTAATGCGATTGGCCCTGGCATCCTGCATCATGGAATTGTTTACTTCTACTGACCCGTCTCGTTGGGCCAAGTATAGTAGCGTTGTTTCTAAACATTTTCAGGCGGTAGGTATTCTGGGAATGTTCTAAAAACTTCAAGGGACTAACGTAAAGCATGAACAGCTCAGCAAATATACATTGATAACACATTAAATATATTCGTAAAAAAGTGTTTCAGAATGTGCAGGGCCGCGTTTCCAACTTACAACAAGGAGCACTAGGCGGAACTTGAGGTCTCACCCTCTATGAGGTCATATCCGCACAAACAAGAATATCCAAAACAGCGTAGTTATAATTGCAAAATAATGTACTTCTTTTTAAATAGTAAATTCATAATGTAAAAGCTAGAGGCAGCTGAAATTTTGTGAGGCCTTCCGGCTCCATTTAGAATGCATCTTTCTTTCCTTAGAATATGAAACTAACAGGAACTGCTGTATGTATCGCAGAAAATTCATGTGCGTCAGCGCACCACCAACGAGACAAACAACTATTGGGGTCATAGCTATTTTGTTCCTTATAAGATAAATGTCCCAATACCGGGACACTAGTGCAAATAATACTGATTATTACATTTAATATTCGCTTTATCCATAAAAGAACTATTTTATTCAATTACTCAAATATTTAATAAAATATATTCATACACATATTTCTCTGTGTAAACTTGTAACAGTCGTAATAAAAATAAATTTCCTTCAACTCTCCAGTTTACACCATTTTAGTATTGCTCTTATCTGATTTGCTAAACAGTCTCTACTTTTTCTTAAGCGAATATTTTTAATAATATTTAGTATATTGGTACAACTAATACATTTTTAGAAAAATGGCACCTTCTGGTATTATTTTTTGAGTGGATGATTAAAATTAAAGTTCGTATTAGCTGTTTATTCGCGTGTCTATCTACTGGTACAGTGAAATCCCGGAACGCCCCAAAACCTGACCATGTGTGCAAACTGTGAAATAAGTAAGCGTAATTGTTGACACAATAATAAAATAATTATTTAACACCTTCGCAAATATTACTATGTATTCTTGTTATCTTGTTTTAATGATAATATTTAATTCATGTGTAAAATTCTTGTATTACACATGAATACACATAACCTTAAAATTAGTCATTCAATAATATGTAGATTCTTTTTACTCCAGTTTTTTTTACTAATTTGAATAAATTACTTATACAGAAGAAGCATGCCAAAAGAAAAAACTATTGTGTTGTTTTTTTATTTAATTTCCCTAGAAAACATCCAAATTGCTGATGTTTCATTATGTGTCCAGGTAATGGGACAGTAAAATCGGAACACTGGGACATACTAGTTAAGCTGGCCATTGTAAGGACTATGAATTTTCAATGTTTCTCATAGTTATTCGATCCAATAATATGTTGTTCTTTTTTATGATAAAGTACACGCAGTGCCCCATGTAATTGCAAAATCGTTTTTATATAAATCGACTTGTATAACTGAAAAATTCTCAAACGTATTTCCGCCGTACCTTAAATGTCCAGGTATTGGGATATTTACCTTATGTACTTATGTTGCGCCTAGGGCAGCGGTGCCCCGATTGGGCGGTCCGAGGACCCGAGCATCCATAGCGTTTTCTACGAGCCGTGCGGAAAGGGGTGTTCGAAGCCAATGAAGCGACGGGCATGCAGCGGATAGGGAAAACTCTAGTTAGTGTGCGTGTCGGCTCGTACCCTTAAGGTGAAGTTCCACGGCGCGTGGATGGCCGACTCGCGCTGGCCAAGCCGACTCGCCGAACCTGGGCGAGCCGAGCCGACTCGCCGAGACACGCGCCGTGAGACTTCACCTTTATGGCCTAAGGGCACACTACTAGAGTTTTCCCTATCCGTTGCATGCCCGTCGCTTCATTGGCTTCGAGCACCGCTTTCCGCACGGCTCGTAGAAAACGCTATGGATGCTCGGGCCCTCGGACCGCCCATCGGGGCATCGCTGGCCTAGGGCCTCCAAAAGTATAAATGCGGCCCTGAGAATGTCATGATATTTTTACAGTTTGTTACTCTTAGGGCGGGGCGATCGTCCCTATCTGGATCCGCCCGTTATGAGAAGTCAATGGAGATTGGCAAAAAGAATGAATGTAAATATAAATTTTTCAAGCTTCATTTGTCAGGATCAGACTAAAAATAACTAAGAATAGTTCAATACGATCGAACAATATAGTCAGGTGTTTAAACTTTATTGTTGATACTTTCACATGCATAAAAAAATTACATACCTGTTAATATTGATTATATGTCCGGGTACTTTACGCTTCTTAATGGACTGAGTAAATTCTCGGGCAAAAATTGTTGGACCTAGTAAATTGGTTTCTAGTAGTTTAAGGTATTCCTCAGTTGGCGAGTCTATAACAAAATGTAATATATACATTATAACTCGTCTCATATTTCAAATTCGGAAAAATAAATGTACACGCAATCTGTTTTCTAGTTTTGTGAGATTATGCGGCATAAGAATACATTTGGGAAAAATTAATAGTAAGAACATTATGTAATACATCTTTGAATATTGTCATAATTTAAAGATGAGTGAAAATAAGTAAGAAGAGACCTTCCATTTTAACGTAGGGAATCCAGTAAACAAATAAATATGCAATGCATTTTACTGTTTAGTTCTATGTGTAGCACCTTAATGTCAAAATTATTGTATTAGACACAATATAAATATACTGGTCAAAATAACTAGAGGATAATGTTATGAATGAACCAAATATGTGGGACTCTAGCACGGATATACGTAATTAACATGGTAATATTTGTATTCAGTGCCAAATGTCTAGCTACACAGGGCAGGGTGGAGCACGACTGAGTTACTCGACGGTATGTTTAGCGATGGAGGGAGATCCCCCACCGCTAAACATACCGTCGGGTCTCCAAGCATGCGCGCGCGACCGTCGAACCAATCAACGCTGGCGTCGGCGAATTTTCATCTTGGCGTTGATTGGTTCGACGGTCGCGCGCGCATGCGTGGTGACCCGACGGTATGTTTAGCGGTGGGGGATCTTCCTCCACATGCTAAACATACCGTGGAGTAACTCAGCCGTGCTCCACCCTACCACAGGGTGTTGAAAATAGGGTTTAATAGCCTGTACGGTAGAGAGCACTCGGCAAACTGGCAACTCATTTTGCCACTCAAAATCGGTTGAGTTTTCGACCGGTACTTGTCGCTTTGTATATTTTTTAGTAGAGTTCCAGAGTTCCCCTTAGGGCAATTAACCGAAGAAAATGAACAACTTGAACATACGACTAAAAGATGAAAATGATTACAAATTTTGAAATTCTCCATGTTCTATTTTCCATAGATTGTAAGGCATAAGTCGCTGGCATTAAGAGATTTCAAGTGTTAGCTTTAGTTGATAAACTTTATGTATTCTATATAATTTCCTTAAAATATGTTGCCTAGGTAGGTGTTGCATTGTCAGCATGGCAACTTGCAAAAGGTGCAGAATCAGACGTGCAGTTGCAAACGATAAACTATTATCAGCCTGATGTAATTTAAAAACGATTGAGCGCACATACATTCCCGCGCCAAAATAACCTGTAGTTGATTATTTCTTGCTGTTATCGAATCCCGCAATATTTTTATTACTGTTATTTTTCACATATCTGTTCCCTGACGGCACTGAACTGTCAAACTGATAATAGATGTATATAATTATTTATTTATTTATTTATTTAAACGGAAGCCCTTTGATAAATCAATATACAAACAATATATACACTGAGAAATGAAACACAGATTAGAAAAATTAAATACATAATACGCAATATGGTGGCAGAATAAACCACATAGAGATAATCACATAAAAGCCAATGAAAACGAAAACGAAATAACAGCTAGTTACATAAATGATTAATAACTCCAGTTCTAAATGTATGAAATGAGCAGTCGAAAAAATCAAACACATTAGATACGGTGTTGACGTTCATGCACATACGGTTTATCGGATTGTTTTTACCCATTAGAGTAATATATAATCTAAAGAGTTGTAGAATTTGAGGACACTTAATAACGTGATTAATAATCTTATAACTAAAAAATAAATCCGCTATGAATCTACGTCTTTCAAGTGTTGGTATTCGTAGTTGACAGAGGAGAGGCACATAATTATGTGTATAAGCAAAAGTGTATGACGGACCACCAAGTTTGTACGCAATGAAGCGAAGAAATTTATGCTGGACACGTTCAAGTAATAAGGAAAGGTTCTTAAAGTACGGATTCCAGATAATAGAGCAATATTCCAAATGTGGTCGAACTAGCGATACGTATAAAAGTTTGATAGATCTAATATTGTTAAAGTAGCGCGAAACCCGAAATATAAGACCTGAAATCTTAAGAGCCTTTCCCACTATATTGAGACAATGACAGCGGAACGATAGGGAGGAAGTAAATACGATGCCAAGGTCCTTAATACTATTTACAGGGATAAGTGATGTAGAATTTATCGAGTAATTAAACCGGAGAACGTCAGCTTTCGTGCCGAAACGGATAACATGGCATTTTGATAACTTAAAGCTTAGTTTGTTCGTATCACACCAAGTTTCAAGTTTAAGCAAATCGCTCTGGAGAAGAAGTGCATCGTTATTGTTCGCAATTTTACGAAAAACTTTCAGGTCATCTGCATACAGGAGAAATTGACTGTGTTCAAATACCTCGGTTATGTCGTTGATAAATATAATAAATAGCAACGGTCCAAGATGGGAGCCTTGTGGAACACCAGATCGAACAAGGAACTTGGATGACAGATAATTATTGAACTTAACAACTTGGAATCTATTAGTAATAAAGCTGGATAACCACAATAGAACAGAGCCACGAATACCCAAAGCTCTAAGTTTGGAGATTAGGATAGAATGACTCACCGAATCAAAAGCTTTGCTAAAGTCCGTATAAATGGCATCGACCTGAAATCCTTTTCCGATCGCGTCCACAAGGTAATATTGGTAGCATAGTAGATTTGTAGTGGTAGATCTTCCAGAGACAAAACCATGCTGCTCTGGTATTATAATGTTCGTAAACAGGTAAGATACTTTCGACGTAACAATATTTTCAAAGATCTTGGGCATAACATTCTGCTTACTAATTGGTCTGTAGTTATGGATATCAGATCTATTGCCCTCTTTAAATACCGGAGTAACAAGACAAGTCTTCCATTTAGACGGAAAGTAACCTGCACTAAGGGACTTGTTAAAAAATAAGCCACAAGATCCTAGCCACTACAAAACTACAAGATTGAAACACAATCGGTGGAATACCATCATCACCAGGACTAGAGTTAGTATCTAGAGTATTTAAGGATTCGAAAACCTCGCCGATGTCAATATATAAGTTAGAAACATCACAAGAATAATTATAGTCAATATTAAAAGGAATATTATTGTCATCTTGATAAACCGATTTAAAATAAGAGGCAAAACCTTCGGCAATATCAGACTGATCAGCGAGGTATACACCATCAAAGTACATACCAGTAGGTGTGGATTTATCAACTCGATGACAATTTACGAAATTCCAGAAGGTATTAACATTATGCGGGATAGACGACTCAATCCTGCGAATATAATTATTCCAGCAATTTTTCGATAATAATTTACTTTGAGATCTAATGTTGGAAAAAGCTAAAAAAACATAGTCAGAATAATTATTGGTACGCTTATAAATGTAGTGCAGTCGTTTCTTTAGTTTGATTAGGGAGATAAGTTTGCCCGAGTACCACCTCGGATAATAGGAGTTTCTGTATATAACACGCTTAGGAACAAAAAGATCTATCTCGTCAACGTCGAGTTTAGATAGCGCAGCATCCCAATCAATAGAACCAAATAACGCATTTATGGCCGAAAAATTCGCATGTTTAAAATCATATATAACAATGGGAGAGACAAGTGCGTTATGATTCGAAATCCTTATAGGAATCGTAACAGTAAACGCAGGATGATAAACATCACATGGGTGAAGGGGATCAACTACTACGGAGACAATAACACGTCTATAGGTCGAGAAACACAAATCTAACGTGTGGCCCATATGGTTCCAAATATGATTATATTGATAAAGATTAAGTAGATTAAAATATTCACACAGAATATCATCAGGACCAATAGATGCGTTGTTGTGCCTTGATGAGTACAACAGAGTGCCATTTCGATCATTATAGAAAGTGACACCAGTGAAATTATAATCCCCTAAAATAAGAATATCCGAGTTGAGATGATGCTGCATAATAAACTCGACAGATTGGCAGTGAATTTCATAGATCGAAGAGTTCGAGGATGGCGGCAAGTAAACGGCGCATATGAGTAGTGGGTGGTACCCAAACATTACACGTATAAAGAGCTGTTCTACACAGTTAGTAGGTAAAGTACAACGCATAGAAGAATAAGCAATACGAACCGCAATTAAAACACCCCCGCCTCTATTAAATTCACTGGTATTCCTATTCCTATCTTGACGGAAAATTTTATAACCGCTTAGAGATAATTCGGCATCAGAAAAACCGTCATTAAGCCAAGTTTCCGTAAGGACAATAGTGTCATAAGAACAATATATAATAGCCCAGTTTATTTCATATTCAACAAGTGTCAGAACGATGGCTGTAACGGTCCTCGCGACGTTTTATCCATTTGCGATACCGCGAGAGAAATGTTGTGCACAAAAATTTATCTGTATTAAGCGAGCAAGATTAAGCAACCAAAGTTTGGAAAATACTGTTTCTCATAGCAAAATCAATGTCATATCTAATTTTATAAATGGAACCATATGATTTTTTTGTAGATTATTGTAGAGGACATTAAGTCAAACTTAACGAGTATTATTATGTAACACTTTCATTCGAAATAATATTGACTTTACTATTAAAAGTAGTGCATTAGTATGCTCGTGGAATTCCTCTTAAAGTTCCTTGCAATATCATAAAAAAAAATCATACGGTTCCATTTAAAAAACTTACTGCCACCCCGATTTTGCTATGAGGCATATTTTCGAAATGTTTGGAATCTCATTACGTTGCCCACTTGATACAGATAAATAATTGTGAACAGCTTATTTCGTCACATTATCGCAACTGGCTAAAAAATTACGTGGACTATCAGTGTGAACCTCCTGTATATAGCTTCTTTATTTTCTACGATTTTGAGTTCAATCTAAGCGATCGTTTTTTTCGAAAGCCACAGAAATGAGGTGATGACTAGAAGAAACATCTGGTACCTACCAATGATTGGCTTGGCAGAGAAGACTCCAGCGTTGTTTATAAGAATATGAGCGCCGCCTAATTCTTTCTCAACGAATTGAAACACTTTCAGGATATCCTCCTCTTTCCTAATATCGCAATAGGCGGGGTAGAATTTGCCCCTTCCAAGTATCTCGGATAGATCACGAAGGTTCTCCGTTCTCCTCGCTACACCAACTACTCTGATACCAAGATTGGCAAGAGTTCTAGAGGTTGCGTGACCGATCCCAGAGCTCGCGCCCGTCACGATTGCTACTTTTCTCTTCCAACGATCCATCGTACGCGACACCTCCTCAGAGACTGATATGCTGTGTAATCTGCCGGCTACTTCGTACAGTAATTTGAGTCTCTTGCTTAACGGCCTAACCTATCCAATCAGAGTTGAGTGCGTTATATCGCAGAGTATCAACAGACGCGGTCGCGTCTGGAAGCTAATTCCCCTTCCCCCTCTACCCATAGGCACACTGAGCGACCATGTCTCTATACATACACGAATGATAGCGAAATTGACAGGTCCCCGCAGCTATTTTGGCTTTATTATTTTAACATGATTTAACGAATAATTTTTTTTTTTCGAACCCATTTGTCGTTTTATTTAATGCAGCGCTGTCCGGCGTAGGGGCCCCTCACGCGCCTGCTTCCCCTTCCAACCTTCCTTTCGAGCAGCGTGACTTGTCGTCAAGGAACCCGCGCGACGCTGAAAAGGACACCGCGACATTTCTGTAGACAAGGAAGCTCAGACGACGCGCGCGACGCCGACGTTCACTGTTACTTTGAATCGGCCGCGGCTGAGCGCCATGGCAACGGCGGACGATGGTGGGGGACGGCTTTTGCCTCTCAAGAGGCAAGTTGGACGGCGCTGACTTAAGGGGGGAGACCACTGTAACGGTCCGAAATGTAAGGGTCTTTTCGGGAATTTATTTAAACCAAACAACGCAAGTAAATCAATGTATTGCTCAGTATAGTTAATAGTGTACATATCGAAGGGTAAGAAATTTTTTTTTCAATGAAATTCATAAATCCGTTTCCTGTATACTCTTCGTCAAAATTTGCACTGCGGCAAAAACATCCTAGTCGCGTTGACAGTGTCCAGGCCATATGGTTAATCCGAATTCAAAAACACAATAATATTTAGAAACTAGAAGCCTGCCTCTATTACGTGACGATAAAAAAAAAGTCGAAATTGTAAAAAATTACAAAATGGCGGAGCATTGAAAAGCAAAATCATGTTTTCGGGGTACAAAATTGGGGAAATGTTAATAAAAAAAAATAGAAGCAGGTCGAAAATTGAAAAAGAACTGATCGTCACGTAATAGCGACGGGTTTTCCGTACAATAAATGTCCTTGCTCGTATCATTTGGACATATAGTTTTCTCTGTAGACTGTCAACGCGGTTAAAAAATATC
>CAWVQO010000564.1:5000-7500 GCA_963932275.1 Andrena praecox
TTTCTGTACCCCCGGAATCCTCCTTGGCGCGGCTGAGCGATTTCTGGAACTTTCGACGAACCGAGAGGCGCTGATGCCGCGCGAAATGCGCAAGAGAGGGAGAGACTCTTCATTCGTAGAATGGAAGAACGAGTCTCCCCGATCGCGCGCCGCATTGTCTTTGTCGCGTTGTTGGTCGATCGTGTACGAGACCACCGCGCGTCTCACCGGTCGTCCAGTCCACGGAAAAGCTTATTTTTCGGCGGTTCCCTCTGCTCGAGTCACACTGCTCGAGGCGTGAGGGACAGCGGAATCTCAAAGCTAATATAGCGGACGGACGTTAAAGTAAAAACCGGTGCTCGTTCCGCGAGTGTCTCGCGGATCGAATCGACGGTGCGCGACGAAAAGACACCTTTCCTCTGGAATCGTGCGATGGCACCTCTGGATATATAATACAACGAGATCGATCCACATCGATCCGTCGTCGTCGGGCTACGAGCCGGGATGTGTACGGGGATGATACCGCCACTACGCGCACACCCCGTACTCCCGCCGGGAGACCCGTTCGAGGTACAATAATATCCAAAAGAGGGAGCACGATTTTATAATTCCGGAGGCAGCGCGCGCGCGCGCTTCTCCAAAATATCTTCTCTTCATTTCACGGTCTCTCTCAGCCTATTTTTCTCTGGTGGCACAAATATATAATAAAACGATTGACGACGACCTCAGAGTAGGCGAGATTACCCGCTGAATTTAAGCATATTACTAAGCGGAGGAAAAGAAACTAACAAGGATTTCCTTAGTAGCGGCGAGCGAACAGGAATTAGCCCAGCACTGAATCCCGCGGTTCCGCCGCAGGGAATTGTAGTGTTCAGGAGGATCCGTTTATCCCGTGACGTCGCACCGCGTCCAAGTCCATCTTGAATGGGGCCACTTACCCGCAGAGGGTGCCAGGCCCGTAGCGACCGGTACGCGTTTCGGGAGGATCTCTCCATAGAGTCGGGTTGCTTGAGAGTGCAACCCTAAGTGGGTGGTAAACTCCATCTAAGGCTAAATACAACCACGAGACCGATAGCGAACAAGTACCGTGAGGGAAAGTTGAAAAGAACTTTGAAGAGAGAGTTCAAGAGTACGTGAAACCGTTCAGGGGTAAACCTGAGAAACCCAAAAGATCGAATGGGGAGATTCATCGTCGACGAGGCTGGCTCCCGTCGGTGCGCGATACTCCGGGTGTGGACCTTCGTGGTACCATTACCGAGGGTACACCACCGGCGGCGAATGTTCCGGCCACGTAGTCGTGCACTTCTCCCCTAGTAGAACGTCGCGACCCGTTGCGTGTCGGTCTACGGCCCGAGCGGTTGCCTGTTTCGTTGCTCCCAGAGCACGCGACAGACCCTCGGCCGCCCGGCCGGCTGCGCGACGGTACTCTGACGGTATCGGGCCGCAACCAATCCATTTTCGAATGTGTGTGCGTCAGGCCCGCCGCAAGCCCGGTCAGTTCTTACCCGGAGGCACGGACCTGGTGCCGTCCCCGGGCCTGGCCAGCTGTTAGCAGGCGGTGTCCTTGGACTGGCCAAGCTTCGAATTACCGGTCGGCGACGCTACTGCTTTGGGTACTCTCAGGACCCGTCTTGAAACACGGACCAAGGAGTCTAACATGTGCGCGAGTCATTGGGAGAAAGAAACCTAAAGGCGGAATGAAAGTGAAGGTCGACCTTCGCGTCGACCGAGGGAGGATCGGCCGCGTTACGATGCGGCCTCGCACTCCCGGGGCGTCTCGTTCTCATTGCGAGAAGAGGCGCACCTAGAGCGTACACGTTGGGACCCGAAAGATGGTGAACTATGCCTGGTCAGGACGAAGTCAGGGGAAACCCTGATGGAGGTCCGTAGCGATTCTGACGTGCAAATCGATCGTCGGAACTGGGTATAGGGGCGAAAGACTAATCGAACCATCTAGTAGCTGGTTCCCTCCGAAGTTTCCCTCAGGATAGCTGGCACTCGCTCGTTCCTACGCGAACGTGTGCGAGTTTCATCTGGTAAAGCGAATGATTAGAGGCCTTGGGGCCGAAACGACCTCAACCTATTCTCAAACTTTAAATGGGTGAGATCTCTGGCTTGCTTGGATCATGAAGCCACGAGATTACAATTGAATCAGAGTGCCAAGTGGGCCAATTTTGGTAAGCAGAACTGGCGCTGTGGGATGAACCAAACGCAGAGTTAAGGCGCCTAAGTCGACGCTTATGGGATACCATGAAAGGCGTTGGTTGCTTAAGACAGCAGGACGGTGGCCATGGAAGTCGGAATCCGCTAAGGAGTGTGTAACAACTCACCTGCCGAAGCAACTAGCCCTGAAAATGGATGGCGCTGAAGCGTCGCGCCTATACTCCGCCGTCAGCGGCAAGTGGGGAGGGACGTGCCACCCGCTCGCGGGTGACCGTCCTCCATGAAGCCCTGACGAGTAGGAGGGTCGCGGCGGTGTGCGCAGAAGGGTCTGGGCGTGAGCCTGCCTGGAGCCACCGTC
>CAWVQO010000566.1:0-25433 GCA_963932275.1 Andrena praecox
GGTGTCGTGGGGACGACTCTATAGTCGTCGGAAATGTCGGCGGCTGGCCAACCTGGACCCGGGGTCGTGGGGACGACCCTACAGTCGTCAGACATGTCAGTGGCGAGCCAACCTAGTCCCGGGGTCGTGGGGACGACCCTATAGTCGTCGGACAAGTCGGCGGCGGGCCAACCTAGTCCCGGGGTCGTGGGGATGACCCTATAGTCGTCGGACAAGTCGGCGGCGAGCCCACCTAGTCGGGGGGTCGTGGGGACGACCCTATAGTCGTCGGACAAGTCAGCGGCTGGCCAACTTTGGCCCGTGGTCGTGGGGACGACCCTATAGTCGTCGGACATGACGGTGGCGGGCCAATCTAGTCCCGGGGTCGTGGGGACGACCCTACAGTCGTCGGACATTTCGGCGGCTGGCCAACTTTGGCCCGGGGTCGTGGGGACGACCCTATAGTCGTCGGACCTGTTGGCGGCTAGTCAGCTTAGTCCCGGGGTCGTGGGTACGGCCCTATAGTCGTCGGACAAGTCGGCGGCGGGCCAACCTTGTCCCGGGGTCGTGGGGACGACCCTATAGTCGTCGGACATGTCGGCGGCTGGCCAACCTAGTCCCGAGGTCGTCAGACATGTCGGCGGCTGGCCAATCTAGTCCCGGGGTCGTGGGGACGACCCTATAGTCTTCGGACATGTCGGCGGCTTGCCAACTTTGGCCCGGGGTCGTGGGGACGACCCTATTGTCGTCGGAAATGACGGTGGCGGGCCAATCTATTCCCGGGGTCGTGGGGACGACCCTATAGTCGTCGGACAAGTCGGCAGCTTGCCAACTTTGGCACGGAGTCTTGGGGACGACACTACAGTCGTCGGACAAGTCGGTGGCGAGCCAATCTAGTCCCGCGGTCTTGGCGACGACCCTATAGTCGTCGGACAAGTCAGCGGCTATAGGGTCGCTATACTTATATACTTGTATATACTTGTCCGACGACTATAGGGTCGTCGCCAAGACCGCGGCTGGCCAACATTGGCCCGTGGTCGTGTGGACGACCATATAGTCGTCGGACATGACGGTGGCGGGCCACTCTAGTCCCGGGTCGTGGGGACGACCCTATAGTCGTCGGACATGTCGGCGGCTGGCCAACTTTGGCCCGGGGTCGTGGGGACGATCCTATAGTCGTCGAATATGTCGGCGGCTGGCCAACTTTGGCCCGTGGTCGTGGGGACGACCCTATAGTCGTCGGACATGACGGTGGCGGGCCAGTCTAGTCCCGGGTCATGGGGACGACCCTATAGTCGTCGGACAAGTCGGCGGCTGGCCAACTTTGGCCCGTGGTCGTGGGGACGACCCTATAGTCGTCAGACATGACGGTGGCGAGCCAACCTACTCCCGGGGTCGTGGGGACGACCCTATAGTCGTCGGACAAGTCGGCGGCGGGGCAACCTAGTCCCGGGGTCGTGGGGACCACCCTATAGTCGTCGGACATGACGGTGGTGGGCCAGTCTAGTCCCGGGTCGTGGGGACGACCCTATAGTCGTCGGACATGTCGGCGGCTGGCCAACTTTGGCCCGTGGTCGTGGGGAGGACCCTATACTCGTCGGAAAAGTCGGCGGCGAGCCAACCTAGTCCGGGGGTCGTGGGGACGACCCTATAGTCGTCGGAGAAGTCTGCGGCGGGCCAACCTAGTCCCGGGGTCGTAGGGACGACCCTATAGTCGTCGGACATGTCGGCGGCTGGCCAACTTTGGCCCGTGGTCGTGGGGACGATCCAATAGTCGTCGGACATGTCGGCGGCTGGCCAACTTTGGCCCGTGGTCGTGGGGACGACCCTATAGTCGTCGGACATGTCGGCGGCCAGCCAACATTGGCCCGTGGTCGTGGGGACGACCCAATAGTCGTTGGAAATGTCAGCGGCTGGCCAACATTGGCCCGTGGTCGTGGGGACGACCCAATAGTCGTTGGAAATGTCAGCGGCTGGCCAACTTTGACCCGATGTCGTGGGGACGACTCTATAATCGTCGGACATGTCGGCGGCTGGCCAATCTAGTCCCGGGGTCGTGGGGACGACCCTATAGTCTTCGGACATGTCGGCGGCTGTCCAACTTTGGCCCGTGGTCGTGGGGACGATCCAATAGTCGTCGGACATGTCGGCGGCGAGCCAACCTACTCCCGGGGTCGTGGAGACGACCCTATAGTCGTCGGACAAGTCGGCGGCTGGCCAACTTTGGCCCGTGGTCGTGGGGACGACCCTATAGTCGTCAGACATGACGGTGGCGAGCCAACCTACTCCCGGGGTCGTGGGGACGACCCAATAGTCGTCGGACAAGTCGGCGGCGGGGTAACCTAGTCCCGGGGTCGTGGGGACCACCCTATAGTCGTCGGACATGACGGTGGCGGGCCAATCTAGTCCCGGGGTCGTGGGGACGACCCTACAGTCGTCGGACATTTCGGCGGCTTGCCAACTTTGGCCCGGGGTCGTGTGGACGACCCTATAGTCGTCGGACATGACGGTGGCGGACCAATCTAGTCCCGGGGTCGTGGGGACGACCCTATAGTCTTCGGACATGTCGGCGGCTGTCCAACTTTGGCCCGTGGTCGTGGGGACGATCCAATAGTCGTCGGACATGTCGGCGGCTGGCCAGCTTTGGCCCGGGGTCGTAGGGACGACCCTATAGTCGTCGGACAAGTCGGCGGCTGGCCAGCTTTGGCCCGTGGTCGTGGGGACGACCCTATAGTCGTCAGACATGACGGTGGCGAGCCAACCTAGTCCCGGGGTCGTGGGGACGACCCTATAGTCGTCGGACATGTCGGCGGCGGGCCAACCTAGTCCCGGGGTCGTGGGGATGACCCTATAGTCGTCGGACATGACGGTGGCGGGCCAGTCTAGTCTCGGGGTCGTGGGGACGACCCTATAGTCGTCGGACATGTCGGCGGCTGGCCAACTTTGGCCCGTGGTCGTGGAGAGGACCCTATACTCGTCGGAAAAGTCGGCGGCGAGCCAACCTAGTCCGGGGGTCGTGGGGACGACCCTATAGTCGTCGGAGAAGTCTGCGGCGGGCCAACCTAGTCCCGGGGTCGTAGGGACGACCCTATAGTCGTCGGACATGTCGCCGGCTGGCCAACTTTGGCCCGTGGTCGTGGGGACGACCCTATAGTCGTCGGACAAGTCGTCGGCTGGCCAACTTTGGCCCGTGGTCGTAGGGACGACCCTATAGTCGTCAGACATGACGGTGGCGAGCCAACCTAGTCCCGGGGTCGTGGGGACGACCCTATAGTCGTCGGACATGTCGGCGGCTAGCCAACATTGGCCCGTGGTCGTGGGGACGACCCAATAGTCGTTGGAAATGTCAGCGGCTGGCCAACATTGGCCCGTGGTCGTGGGGACGACCCAATAGTCGTTGGAAATGTCAGCGGCTGGCCAAATTTGACCCGATGTCGTGGGGACGACTCTATAATCGTCGGACATGTCGGCGGCTGGCCAATCTAGTCCCGGGGTCGTGGGGACGACCCTATAGTCGTCGGACATGTCGGCGTCTGGCCAGCTTTGGCCCGTGGTCGTGGGGACGACCCTATAGTCGTCGGACATGTCGGCGGCTAGCCAACATTGGCCCGTGGTCGTGGGGACGACCCAATAGTCGTTGGAAATGTCAGCGGCTGGCCAACTTTGACCCGGTGTCGTGGGGACGACTCTATAGTCGTCGGACATGTCGGCGGCTGGCCAATCTAGTCCCGGGGTCGTGGGGACGACCCTATAGTCTTCGGACATGTCGGCGGCAGTCCAACTTTGGCCCGTGGTCGTGGGGACGACCCTATAGTCGTCGGACAAGTCGGCAGCTTGCCAACTTTGGCACGGAGTCGTGGGGACGACCCTATAGTCGTCGGACATGTCGGCGGCTAGCCAACATTGGCCCGTGGTCGTGGGGACGACCCAATAGTCGTTGGAAATGTCAGCGGCTGGCCAAATTTGACCCGATGTCGTGGGGACGACTCTATAATCGTCGGACATGTCGGCGGCTGGCCAATCTAGTCCCGGGGTCGTGGGGACGACCCTATAGTCGTCGGACATGTCGGCGTCTGGCCAGCTTTGGCCCGTGGTCGTGGGGACGACCCTATAGTCGTCAGACATGTCAGTGGCGAGCCAACCTAGTCCCGGGGTCGTGGGGACGACCCTATAGTCGTCGGACAAGTCGGCGGCGGGCCAACCTAGTCCCGGGGTCGTGGGGATGACCCTATAGTCGTCGGACAAGTCGGCGGCGAGCCCACCTAGTCGGGGGGTCGTGGGGACGACCCTATAGTCGTCGGACAAGTCGGCGGCGGGCCAACCTAGTCCCGGGGTCGTGGGGACGACCCTATTGTCGTCGGAAATGACGGTGGCGGGCCAATCTATTCTCGGGGTCGTGGGGACGACCCTATAGTCGTCGGACAAGTCGGCAGCTTGCCAACTTTGGCACGGAGTCGTGGGGACGACCCTACAGTCGTCAGACATGTCAGTGGCGAGCCAACCTAGTCCCGGGGTCGTGGGGACGACCCTATAGTCGTCGGACAAGTCGGCGGCGGGCCAACCTAGTCCCGGGGTCGTGGGGATGACCCTATAGTCGTCGGACAAGTCGGCGGCGAGCCCACCTAGTCGGGGGGTCGTGGGGACGACCCTATAGTCGTCGGACAAGTCAGCGGCTGGCCAACTTTGGCCCGTGGTCGTGGGGACGACCCTATAGTCGTCGGACATGACGGTGGCGGGCCACTCTAGTCCCGGGTCGTGGGGACGACCCTATAGTCGTCGGACATGTCGGCGGCTGGCCAACTTTGGCCCGGGGTCGTGGGGACGACCCTATAGTCGTCGGATATGTCGGCGGCTGGCCAACTTTGGCCCGTGGTCGTGGGGACGACCCTATAGTCGTCGGACATGACGGTGGCGGGCCAGTCTAGTCCCGGGTCATGGGGACGACCCTATAGTCGTCGGACATGTCGGCGGCTGGCCAACCTAGTCCCGAGGTCGTCAGACATGTCGGCGGCTGGCCAATCTAGTCCCGGGGTCGTGGGGACGACCCTATAGTCTTCGGACATGTCGGCGGCTTGCCAACTTTGGCCCGGGGTCGTGGGGACGACCCTATTGTCGTCGGAAATGACGGTGGCGGGCCAATCTATTCCCGGGGTCGTGGGGACGACCCTACAGTCGTCGGACATTTCGGCGGCTGGCCAACTTTGGCCCGGGGTCGTGGGGACGACCCTATAGTCGTCGGACCTGTTGGCGGCTAGTCAGCTTAGTCCCGGGGTCGTGGGTACGGCCCTATAGTCGTCGGACAAGTCGGCGGCGGGCCAACCTTGTCCCGGGGTCGTGGGGACGACCCTATAGTCGTCGGACATGTCGGCGGCTGGCCAACCTAGTCCCGAGGTCGTCAGACATGTCGGCGGCTGGCCAATCTAGTCCCGGGGTCGTGGGGACGACCCTATAGTCTTCGGACATGTCGGCGGCTTGCCAACTTTGGCCCGGGGTCGTGGGGACGACCCTATTGTCGTCGGAAATGACGGTGGCGGGCCAATCTATTCCCGGGGTCGTGGGGACGACCCTATAGTCGTCGGACAAGTCGGCAGCTTGCCAACTTTGGCACGGAGTCTTGGGGACGACACTACAGTCGTCGGACAAGTCGGTGGCGAGCCAATCTAGTCCCGCGGTCTTGGCGACGACCCTATAGTCGTCGGACAAGTCAGCGGCTATAGGGTCGCTATACTTATATACTTGTATATACTTGTCCGACGACTATAGGGTCGTCGCCAAGACCGCGGCTGGCCAACATTGGCCCGTGGTCGTGTGGACGACCATATAGTCGTCGGACATGACGGTGGCGGGCCACTCTAGTCCCGGGTCGTGGGGACGACCCTATAGTCGTCGGACATGTCGGCGGCTGGCCAACTTTGGCCCGGGGTCGTGGGGACGATCCTATAGTCGTCGAATATGTCGGCGGCTGGCCAACTTTGGCCCGTGGTCGTGGGGACGACCCTATAGTCGTCGGACATGACGGTGGCGGGCCAGTCTAGTCCCGGGTCATGGGGACGACCCTATAGTCGTCGGACAAGTCGGCGGCTGGCCAACTTTGGCCCGTGGTCGTGGGGACGACCCTATAGTCGTCAGACATGACGGTGGCGAGCCAACCTACTCCCGGGGTCGTGGGGACGACCCTATAGTCGTCGGACAAGTCGGCGGCGGGGCAACCTAGTCCCGGGGTCGTGGGGACCACCCTATAGTCGTCGGACATGACGGTGGTGGGCCAGTCTAGTCCCGGGTCGTGGGGACGACCCTATAGTCGTCGGACATGTCGGCGGCTGGCCAACTTTGGCCCGTGGTCGTGGGGAGGACCCTATACTCGTCGGAAAAGTCGGCGGCGAGCCAACCTAGTCCGGGGGTCGTGGGGACGACCCTATAGTCGTCGGAGAAGTCTGCGGCGGGCCAACCTAGTCCCGGGGTCGTAGGGACGACCCTATAGTCGTCGGACATGTCGGCGGCTGGCCAACTTTGGCCCGTGGTCGTGGGGACGATCCAATAGTCGTCGGACATGTCGGCGGCTGGCCAACTTTGGCCCGTGGTCGTGGGGACGACCCTATAGTCGTCGGACATGTCGGCGGCCAGCCAACATTGGCCCGTGGTCGTGGGGACGACCCAATAGTCGTTGGAAATGTCAGCGGCTGGCCAACATTGGCCCGTGGTCGTGGGGACGACCCAATAGTCGTTGGAAATGTCAGCGGCTGGCCAACTTTGACCCGATGTCGTGGGGACGACTCTATAATCGTCGGACATGTCGGCGGCTGGCCAATCTAGTCCCGGGGTCGTGGGGACGACCCTATAGTCTTCGGACATGTCGGCGGCTGTCCAACTTTGGCCCGTGGTCGTGGGGACGATCCAATAGTCGTCGGACATGTCGGCGGCGAGCCAACCTACTCCCGGGGTCGTGGAGACGACCCTATAGTCGTCGGACAAGTCGGCGGCTGGCCAACTTTGGCCCGTGGTCGTGGGGACGACCCTATAGTCGTCAGACATGACGGTGGCGAGCCAACCTACTCCCGGGGTCGTGGGGACGACCCAATAGTCGTCGGACAAGTCGGCGGCGGGGTAACCTAGTCCCGGGGTCGTGGGGACCACCCTATAGTCGTCGGACATGACGGTGGCGGGCCAATCTAGTCCCGGGGTCGTGGGGACGACCCTACAGTCGTCGGACATTTCGGCGGCTTGCCAACTTTGGCCCGGGGTCGTGTGGACGACCCTATAGTCGTCGGACATGACGGTGGCGGACCAATCTAGTCCCGGGGTCGTGGGGACGACCCTATAGTCTTCGGACATGTCGGCGGCTGTCCAACTTTGGCCCGTGGTCGTGGGGACGATCCAATAGTCGTCGGACATGTCGGCGGCTGGCCAGCTTTGGCCCGGGGTCGTAGGGACGACCCTATAGTCGTCGGACAAGTCGGCGGCTGGCCAGCTTTGGCCCGTGGTCGTGGGGACGACCCTATAGTCGTCAGACATGACGGTGGCGAGCCAACCTAGTCCCGGGGTCGTGGGGACGACCCTATAGTCGTCGGACATGTCGGCGGCGGGCCAACCTAGTCCCGGGGTCGTGGGGATGACCCTATAGTCGTCGGACATGACGGTGGCGGGCCAGTCTAGTCTCGGGGTCGTGGGGACGACCCTATAGTCGTCGGACATGTCGGCGGCTGGCCAACTTTGGCCCGTGGTCGTGGAGAGGACCCTATACTCGTCGGAAAAGTCGGCGGCGAGCCAACCTAGTCCGGGGGTCGTGGGGACGACCCTATAGTCGTCGGAGAAGTCTGCGGCGGGCCAACCTAGTCCCGGGGTCGTAGGGACGACCCTATAGTCGTCGGACATGTCGCCGGCTGGCCAACTTTGGCCCGTGGTCGTGGGGACGACCCTATAGTCGTCGGACAAGTCGTCGGCTGGCCAACTTTGGCCCGTGGTCGTTGGGACGACCCTATAGTCGTCAGACATGTCGGCGTCTGGCCAGCTTTGGCCCGTGGTCGTGGGGACGACCCTATAGTCGTCAGACATGTCAGTGGCGAGCCAACCTAGTCCCGGGGTCGTGGGGACGACCCTATAGTCGTCGGACAAGTCGGCAGCTTGCCAACTTTGGCACGGAGTCGTGGGGACGACCCTATAGTCGTCGGACATGTCGGCGGCTAGCCAACATTGGCCCGTGGTCGTGGGGACGACCCAATAGTCGTTGGAAATGTCAGCGGCTGGCCAAATTTGACCCGATGTCGTGGGGACGACTCTATAATCGTCGGACATGTCGGCGGCTGGCCAATCTAGTCCCGGGGTCGTGGGGACGACCCTATAGTCGTCGGACATGTCGGCGTCTGGCCAGCTTTGGCCCGTGGTCGTGGGGACGACCCTATAGTCGTCAGACATGTCAGTGGCGAGCCAACCTAGTCCCGGGGTCGTGGGGACGACCCTATAGTCGTCGGACAAGTCGGCGGCGGGCCAACCTAGTCCCGGGGTCGTGGGGATGACCCTATAGTCGTCGGACAAGTCGGCGGCGAGCCCACCTAGTCGGGGGGTCGTGGGGACGACCCTATAGTCGTCGGACAAGTCGGCGGCGGGCCAACCTAGTCCCGGGGTCGTGGGGACGACCCTATTGTCGTCGGAAATGACGGTGGCGGGCCAATCTATTCTCGGGGTCGTGGGGACGACCCTATAGTCGTCGGACAAGTCGGCAGCTTGCCAACTTTGGCACGGAGTCGTGGGGACGACCCTACAGTCGTCAGACATGTCAGTGGCGAGCCAACCTAGTCCCGGGGTCGTGGGGACGACCCTATAGTCGTCGGACAAGTCGGCGGCGGGCCAACCTAGTCCCGGGGTCGTGGGGATGACCCTATAGTCGTCGGACAAGTCGGCGGCGAGCCCACCTAGTCGGGGGGTCGTGGGGACGACCCTATAGTCGTCGGACAAGTCAGCGGCTGGCCAACTTTGGCCCGTGGTCGTGGGGACGACCCTATAGTCGTCGGACATGACGGTGGCGGGCCACTCTAGTCCCGGGTCGTGGGGACGACCCTATAGTCGTCGGACATGTCGGCGGCTGGCCAACTTTGGCCCGGGGTCGTGGGGACGACCCTATAGTCGTCGGATATGTCGGCGGCTGGCCAACTTTGGCCCGTGGTCGTGGGGACGACCCTATAGTCGTCGGACATGACGGTGGCGGGCCAGTCTAGTCCCGGGTCATGGGGACGACCCTATAGTCGTCGGACATGTCGGCGGCTGGCCAACCTAGTCCCGAGGTCGTCAGACATGTCGGCGGCTGGCCAATCTAGTCCCGGGGTCGTGGGGACGACCCTATAGTCTTCGGACATGTCGGCGGCTTGCCAACTTTGGCCCGGGGTCGTGGGGACGACCCTATTGTCGTCGGAAATGACGGTGGCGGGCCAATCTATTCCCGGGGTCGTGGGGACGACCCTACAGTCGTCGGACATTTCGGCGGCTGGCCAACTTTGGCCCGGGGTCGTGGGGACGACCCTATAGTCGTCGGACCTGTTGGCGGCTAGTCAGCTTAGTCCCGGGGTCGTGGGTACGGCCCTATAGTCGTCGGACAAGTCGGCGGCGGGCCAACCTTGTCCCGGGGTCGTGGGGACGACCCTATAGTCGTCGGACATGTCGGCGGCTGGCCAACCTAGTCCCGAGGTCGTCAGACATGTCGGCGGCTGGCCAATCTAGTCCCGGGGTCGTGGGGACGACCCTATAGTCTTCGGACATGTCGGCGGCTTGCCAACTTTGGCCCGGGGTCGTGGGGACGACCCTATTGTCGTCGGAAATGACGGTGGCGGGCCAATCTATTCCCGGGGTCGTGGGGACGACCCTATAGTCGTCGGACAAGTCGGCAGCTTGCCAACTTTGGCACGGAGTCTTGGGGACGACACTACAGTCGTCGGACAAGTCGGTGGCGAGCCAATCTAGTCCCGCGGTCTTGGCGACGACCCTATAGTCGTCGGACAAGTCAGCGGCTATAGGGTCGCTATACTTATATACTTGTATATACTTGTCCGACGACTATAGGGTCGTCGCCAAGACCGCGGCTGGCCAACATTGGCCCGTGGTCGTGTGGACGACCATATAGTCGTCGGACATGACGGTGGCGGGCCACTCTAGTCCCGGGTCGTGGGGACGACCCTATAGTCGTCGGACATGTCGGCGGCTGGCCAACTTTGGCCCGGGGTCGTGGGGACGATCCTATAGTCGTCGAATATGTCGGCGGCTGGCCAACTTTGGCCCGTGGTCGTGGGGACGACCCTATAGTCGTCGGACATGACGGTGGCGGGCCAGTCTAGTCCCGGGTCATGGGGACGACCCTATAGTCGTCGGACAAGTCGGCGGCTGGCCAACTTTGGCCCGTGGTCGTGGGGACGACCCTATAGTCGTCAGACATGACGGTGGCGAGCCAACCTACTCCCGGGGTCGTGGGGACGACCCTATAGTCGTCGGACAAGTCGGCGGCGGGGCAACCTAGTCCCGGGGTCGTGGGGACCACCCTATAGTCGTCGGACATGACGGTGGTGGGCCAGTCTAGTCCCGGGTCGTGGGGACGACCCTATAGTCGTCGGACATGTCGGCGGCTGGCCAACTTTGGCCCGTGGTCGTGGGGAGGACCCTATACTCGTCGGAAAAGTCGGCGGCGAGCCAACCTAGTCCGGGGGTCGTGGGGACGACCCTATAGTCGTCGGAGAAGTCTGCGGCGGGCCAACCTAGTCCCGGGGTCGTAGGGACGACCCTATAGTCGTCGGACATGTCGGCGGCTGGCCAACTTTGGCCCGTGGTCGTGGGGACGATCCAATAGTCGTCGGACATGTCGGCGGCTGGCCAACTTTGGCCCGTGGTCGTGGGGACGACCCTATAGTCGTCGGACATGTCGGCGGCCAGCCAACATTGGCCCGTGGTCGTGGGGACGACCCAATAGTCGTTGGAAATGTCAGCGGCTGGCCAACATTGGCCCGTGGTCGTGGGGACGACCCAATAGTCGTTGGAAATGTCAGCGGCTGGCCAACTTTGACCCGATGTCGTGGGGACGACTCTATAATCGTCGGACATGTCGGCGGCTGGCCAATCTAGTCCCGGGGTCGTGGGGACGACCCTATAGTCTTCGGACATGTCGGCGGCTGTCCAACTTTGGCCCGTGGTCGTGGGGACGATCCAATAGTCGTCGGACATGTCGGCGGCGAGCCAACCTACTCCCGGGGTCGTGGAGACGACCCTATAGTCGTCGGACAAGTCGGCGGCTGGCCAACTTTGGCCCGTGGTCGTGGGGACGACCCTATAGTCGTCAGACATGACGGTGGCGAGCCAACCTACTCCCGGGGTCGTGGGGACGACCCAATAGTCGTCGGACAAGTCGGCGGCGGGGTAACCTAGTCCCGGGGTCGTGGGGACCACCCTATAGTCGTCGGACATGACGGTGGCGGGCCAATCTAGTCCCGGGGTCGTGGGGACGACCCTACAGTCGTCGGACATTTCGGCGGCTTGCCAACTTTGGCCCGGGGTCGTGTGGACGACCCTATAGTCGTCGGACATGACGGTGGCGGACCAATCTAGTCCCGGGGTCGTGGGGACGACCCTATAGTCTTCGGACATGTCGGCGGCTGTCCAACTTTGGCCCGTGGTCGTGGGGACGATCCAATAGTCGTCGGACATGTCGGCGGCTGGCCAGCTTTGGCCCGGGGTCGTAGGGACGACCCTATAGTCGTCGGACAAGTCGGCGGCTGGCCAGCTTTGGCCCGTGGTCGTGGGGACGACCCTATAGTCGTCAGACATGACGGTGGCGAGCCAACCTAGTCCCGGGGTCGTGGGGACGACCCTATAGTCGTCGGACATGTCGGCGGCGGGCCAACCTAGTCCCGGGGTCGTGGGGATGACCCTATAGTCGTCGGACATGACGGTGGCGGGCCAGTCTAGTCTCGGGGTCGTGGGGACGACCCTATAGTCGTCGGACATGTCGGCGGCTGGCCAACTTTGGCCCGTGGTCGTGGAGAGGACCCTATACTCGTCGGAAAAGTCGGCGGCGAGCCAACCTAGTCCGGGGGTCGTGGGGACGACCCTATAGTCGTCGGAGAAGTCTGCGGCGGGCCAACCTAGTCCCGGGGTCGTAGGGACGACCCTATAGTCGTCGGACATGTCGCCGGCTGGCCAACTTTGGCCCGTGGTCGTGGGGACGACCCTATAGTCGTCGGACAAGTCGGCGGCGGGCCAACCTAGTCCCGGGGTCGTGGGGACGACCCTATATTCGTCGGACAAGCCGGCGGCA
This sequence comes from Andrena praecox, assembly GCA_963932275.1. Taxonomy (NCBI): domain Eukaryota; kingdom Metazoa; phylum Arthropoda; class Insecta; order Hymenoptera; family Andrenidae; genus Andrena; species Andrena praecox. Next base: position 12,269 of record CAWVQO010000566.1, read on the forward strand.
GGCCAACTTTGGCCCGTGGTCGTGGGGACGACCCTATAGTCGTCGGACATGACGGTGGCGGGCCAGTCTAGTCCCGGGTCATGGGGACGACCCTATAGTCGTCGGACATGTCGGCGGCTGGCCAACTTTGGCCCGGGGTCGTGGGGACGACCCTATAGTCGTCGGATATGTCGGCGGCTGGCCAACTTTGGCCCGTGGTCGTGGGGACGACCCTATAGTCGTCGGACATGACGGTGGCGGGCCAGTCCAGTCCCGGGTCATGGGGACGACCCTATAGTCGTCGGACATGTCGGCGGCTGGCCAACTTTGGCCCGGGGTCGTGGGGCACGACCCTATAGTCGTCGGATATGTCGGCGGCAGGCCAACTTTGGCCCGTGGTCGTGGGGACGACCCTATAGTCGTCGGACAAGTCGGCGGCGGGCCAACCTAGTCCCGGGGTCGTGGGGACGACCCTATATTCGTCGGACAAGCCGGCGGCAGGCCAACTTTGGCCCGTGGTCGTGGGGACGACCCTATAGTCGTCGGACAAGTCGGCGGCTGTCCAACTTTGGCCCGGGGTAGTGGGGACGACCCTATAGTTGTCGGACTTGACGGTGGCGGGCCAATCTAGTCCCGGGGTCGTGGGGACGACCCTATAGTCGTCGGAAATGTCGGTGGCTGTCCAACTTTGGCCCGGGGGTCGTGGTGACGACCCAATAGTCGTCGGACATGTCGGCGGCGAGCCAACATTGACCCGGGGTCGTGGGGACGACTCTATAGTCGTCGGACATGTCGGTGGCGGGCCAGTCTAGTCCCGGGTCGTGGGGACGACCCTATAGTCGTCGGACATGTCGGCGGCCAGCCAACTTTGGCCCGTGGTCGTGGGGAGGACCCTATACTCGTCGGACAAGTCGGCGGCATACCAACCTAGTCCGGGGGTCGTGGGGACGACCCTATAGTGGGTCGGACATGACGGTGGCGGGCCAGTCTAGTCCCGGGTCATGGGGACGACCCTATAGTCGTCGGGCAAGTCGGCGGCTGGCCAACCTAGACCCGGGGTCGTGGGGACGACCCTATTGTCGTCGGACATGACGGTGGCGGGCCAATCTAGTCCCGGGGTCGTGGGGACGACCCTATAGTCGTCGGTCAAGTCGGCGGCGGGCCAAGCTTGTCCCGGGGTCGTGGGGACGACCCTATAATCATCGGACATGACGGTGGCGGGCCAATCTAGTCCCGGGGTCGTGGGGACGACCCTATAATCGTTGGACATGACGGTGGCGGGCCAATCTAGTCCCGGGGTCGTAGGGACGACGCTATAGTCGTCGGACATGGCGATTGGCCAACATTGGCCCGGGGTCGTGGGGACGACCCTATGGTCGTTGGACTTGACGGTGGCGGGCCAATCTAGTCCCGAGGTCCTGGGGACGACCCTATAGTCGTCGGACATGTCGGCGGCTGGCCAACCTAGTCCCGGGGTCGTGGGGACGACCCTATAGTCGTCAGACATGACGGTGGCGCGCCAGTCTAGTCCCGGGTCATGGGGACGACCCTATAGTCGTCGGACAAGTCGGCGGCTGGCCAACTTTGGCCCGTGGTCGTGGGGACGACCCTATAGTCGTCGGAAATGACGGTGGCGGGCCAATCTAGTCCCGGGGTCGTGGGGACGACCCTATAGTCGTCGGAGAAGTCGGCGGCGAGCCAAACTAGTCCCGCGGTCGTGAGGACGACCCTATAGTCGTCGGACAAGTCAGCGGCTGGCCAACATTGGCCCGTGGTCGTAGGAACGACCCTATAGTCGTCGGACATGTCGGCGGCTGGCCAACTTTGGCCCGGGGTCGTGGGGACGACCCTATAGTCGTCGGACATGTCGGCGGCTGGCCAACCTAGTCCCGAGGTCGTGGGGACGACCCTATAGTCGTCGGACTTCACGGTGGCGGGCCAATCTAGTCCCGGGGTCGTGGGGACGACCCTATACTCGTCGGACAAGTCGGCGGCGAACCCACCTAGTCGGGGGGTCGTGGGGACGACCCTATAGTCGTCGGACAAGTCAGCGGCTGGCCAACATTGGCCCGTGGTCGTGGGGACGACCATATAGTCGTCGGACATGACGGTGGCGGGCCACTCTAGTCCCGGGTCGTGGGGACGACCCTATACTCGTCGGACAAGTCGGCGGCGACCCCACCTAGTCGGGGGGTCGTGGGGACGACCCTATAGTCGTCGGACAAGTCAGCGGCTGGCCAACATTGGCCCGTGGTCGTGGGGACGACCATATAGTCGTCGGACATGACGGTGGCGGGCCACTCTAGTCCCGGGTCGTGGGGACGACCCTATAGTCGTCGGACATGTCGGCGGCTGGCCAACTTTGGCCCGGGGTCGTGGGGACGACCCTATACTCGTCGGACAAGTCGGCGGCGAACCCACCTAGTCGGGGGGTCGTGGGGACGACCCTATAGTCGTCGGACAAGTCAGCGGCTGGCCAACATTGGCCCGTGGTCGTGGGGACGACCATATAGTCGTCGGACATGACGGTGGCGGGCCACTCTAGTCCCGGGTCGTGGGGACGACCCTATTGTCGTCGGACATGACGGTGGCGGGCCAATCTATTCCCGGGGTCGTACGGACGACCCTATAGTCGTCGGACATGTTGGCGATTGGCCAACTTTGGCCCGGGGTCGTGGGGACGACCCTATAGTCGTCGGACATTTCGGCGGCGTGCCAACTTTGGCCCGGGGTCGTGGGGACGACCCTATAGTCGTGGGACATTTCGGCGGCATGCCAACTTTGGCTCGGGGTCGTGGGGACGACCCTATAGTCGTTGGACATGTCGGTGGCGGGCCAATCTAGTCCCGGGGTCGTAGGGACGACCCTATAGTCGTCGGACATGTCGGCGATTGGCCAACATTGGCCCGGGGTCGTGGGGACGACCCTATAGTCGTCGGACATGACGGTGGCGGACCAATCTAATCCCGGGGTCGTGGGGACGACCCTATAGTCGTCGGACATGTCGGCGGCTGGCCAACTTTGGCCCGTGGTCGTGGGGACGACCCTATAGTCGTTGGACATGTCGGCGGCTGGCCAACTTTGGCCCGGTGTCGTGGGGACGACTCTATAGTCGTCGGACATGTCGGCGGCTGGCCAACCTAGACCCGGGGTCGTGGGGACGACCCTATTGTCGTCGGACATGACGGTGGCGGGCCAATCTAGTCCCGGGGTCGTGGGGACGACCCTATAGTCGTCGGACAAGACGGCGGCTGGACATCTTTTGCCCGCGGTCGTGGGGACGACCCTATAGTCGTCGGACATGTCGGCGGCTGGCCAAACTAGTCCCGAGGTCGTGGGGACGACCCTATAGTCGTCGGACTTCACGGTGGGGGGCCAATCTAGTCCCGGGGTCGTGGGGACGACCCTATAGTCGTCGGACATTTCGGCGGCATGCCAACTTTGGCTCGGGGTCGTGGGGACGACCCTATAGTCGTTGGACATGACGGTGGCGGGCCAATCTAGTCCCGGGGTCGTAGGGACGACCCTATAGTCGTCGGACATGTCGGCGATTGGCCAACATTGGCCCGGGGTCGTGGGGACGACCCTATAGTCGTCGGACATGTCGGCGGCTGGCCAAACTAGTCCCGAGGTCGTGGGGACGACCCTATAGTCGACGGACTTCACGGTGGCGGGCCAATCTAGTCCCGGGGTCGTGGGGACGACCCTACAGTCGTCGGACATTTCGGCGGCTTGCCAACTTTGGCCCGGGGTCGTGGGGACGACCCTATAGTCGTCGGACATGACGGTGGCGGACCAATCTAGTCCCGGGGTCGTGGGGACGACCCTATAGTCGTCGGACATGTCGGCGGCTGGCCAACTTTGGCCCGTGGTCGTGGGGACGATCCAATAGTCGTCGGCTGGCCAACTTTGGCCCGTGGTCGTGGGGACGACCCTATAGTCGTTGGACATGTCAGCGGCTGGCCAACTTTGGCCCGATGTCGTGGGGACGACTCTATAGTCGTCGGACATGTCGGCGGCTGGCCAACCTAGACCCGGGGTCGTGGGGACGACCCTATTGTCGTCGGACATGACGGTGGCGGGCCAATCTATTCCCGGGGTCGTACGGACGACCCTATAGTCGTCGGACATGTTGGCGATTGGCCAACTTTGGCCCGGGGTCGTGGGGACGACCCTATAGTCGTCGGACATGTCGGCGGCTGGCCAGACTAGTCCTGAGGTCGTGGGGACGACCCTATAGTCGTCGGACTTCACGGTGGCGGGCCAATCTAGTCCCGGGGTCGTGGGGACGACCCTACAGTCGTCGGACATTTCGGCGGCTTGCCAACTTTGGCCCGGGGTCGTGGGGACGACCCTATAGTCGTCGGACATGACGGTGGCGGACCAATCTAATCCCGGGGTCGTGGGGACGACCCTATAGTCGTCGGACATGTCGGCGGCTGGCCAACTTTGGCCCGTGGTCGTGGGGACGATCCAATAGTGCGTCGGACATGTCGGCGGCTGGCCAACTTTGGCCCGTGGTCGTGGGGACGACCCTATAGTCGTTGGACATGTCAGCGGCATGCCAACTTTGGCTCGGGGTCGTGGGGACGACCCTATAGTCGTTGGACATGACGGTGGCGGGCCAATCTAGTCCCGGGGTCGTAGGGACGACCCTATAGTCGTCGGACATGTCGGCGATTGGCCAACATTGGCCCGGGGTCGTGGGGACGACCCTATAGTCGTCGGACATGTCGGCGGCTGGCCAAACTAGTCCCGAGGTCGTGGGGACGACCCTATAGTCGACGGACTTCACGGTGGCGGGCCAATCTAGTCCCGGGGTCGTGGGGACGACCCTACAGTCGTCGGACATTTCGGCGGCTTGCCAACTTTGGCCCGGGGTCGTGGGGACGACCCTATAGTCGTCGGACATGACGGTGGCGGACCAATCTAGTCCCGGGGTCGTGGGGACGACCCTATAGTCGTCGGACATGTCGGCGGCAGGCTAACTTTGGCCCGGTGTCGTGGGGACGACCCTATAGTCGTCGGACATGTTGGCGATTGGCCAACATTGGCCCGGGGTCGTGGGGACGACTCTATAGTCGTCGGACATGTTGGCGGCTTGTCAGCCTAGTCCCGGGGTCGTGGGTACGACCCTATAGTCGTCGGACAAGTCGGCGGCGGGCCAACCTGGACCCGGGGTCGTGGGGACGACCCTATAGTCGTCGGACATGACGGCGGCGGGCCAATCTAGTCCCGGGGTCGTGGGGACGACCCTATAGTCGTCGGACATTTCGGCGGCTTGCCAACTTTGGCCCGGGGTCGTGGGGACGACCCTATAGTCGTCGGACATTTCGGCGGCATGCCACCTTTGGCCCGGGGTCGTGGGTACGACCCTATAGTCGTCGGACAAGTCGGCGGCGGGCCAACCTTGTCCCGGGGTCGTGGGGACGACCCTATAATCGTCGGACATGACGGTGGCGGGCCAATCTAGTCCCGGGGTCGTGGGGACGACCCTATAGTCGTCGGACAAGACGGCGGCTGGACATCCTTGGCTCGCGGTCGTGGGGACGACCCTATAGTCGTCGGACATTTCGGCGGCTTGTCAACCTAGTCCCGGGGTCGTGGGGACGACCCTATAGTCGTTGGACATGACGGTGGCGGGCCAATCTAGTCCCGGGGTCGTGGGTACGACCCTATAGTCGTCGGACAAGACGGCGGCTGGACATCCTTGGCTCGCGGTCGTGGGGACGACCCTATAGTCGTCGGACATGACGGTGGCGGGCCAGTCTAGTCCCGGGTCGTGGGGACGACCCTATAGTCGTCGGACATGTCGGCGGCTGGCCAACTTTGGCCCGTGGTCGTGGGGACGACCCTATAGTCGTCGGACATGTCGGCGGCTGGCCAACTTTGGCCCGTGGTCGTGGGGACGACCCTATAGTCGTCAGACATGACGGTGGCGAGCCCACCTAGTCCGGGGGGCGTGGGGACGACCCTATAGTCGTCGGACATGACGGTGGCGGGCCAGTCTAGTCCCGGGTCGTGGGGACGACCCTATAGTCGTCGGACATGTCGGCGGCTGGCCAACTTTGGCCCGTGGTCGTGGGGACGACCCTATAGTCGTCGGAAATGACGGTGGCGGGCCAATCTAGTCCCGGGGTCGTGGGGACGACCCTACAGTCGTCGGACAAGTCGGCGGCCGGCCAACCTTGTCCGGGGGTCGTGGGGACGACCCTATAGTCGTCGGACAAGTCGGCGGCTGTCCAACTTTGGCCCGGGGTAGTGGGGACGACCCTATAGTTGTCGGACTTGACGGTGGCGGGCCAATCTAGTCCCGGGGTCGTGGGGACGACCCTATAGTCGTCAGACATGTCAGTGGCGAGCCAACCTAGTCCCGGGGTCGTGGGGACGACCCTATAGTCGTCGGACAAGTCGGCGGCGGGCCAACCTAGTCCCGGGGTCGTGGGGATGACCCTATAGTCGTCGGACAAGTCGGCGGCGAGCCCACCTAGTCGGGGGGTCGTGGGGACGACCCTATAGTCGTCGGACATGACGGTGGCGGGCCAGTCTAGTCCCGGGTCGTGGGGACGACCCTATAGTCGTCGGACATGTCGGCGGCTGGCCAACTTTGGCCCGTGGTCGTGGGGACGACCCTATAGTCGTCGGACATGTCGGCGGCTGGCCAACTTTGGCCCGTGGTCGTGGGGACGACCCTATAGTCGTCAGACATGACGGTGGCGAGCCAACCTAGTCCCGGGGTCGTGGGGACGACCCTACAGTCGTCGGACATTTCGGCGGCTGGCCAACTTTGGCCCGGGGTCGTGGGGACGACCCTATAGTCGTCGGACCTGTTGGCGGCTAGTCAGCTTAGTCCCGGGGTCGTGGGTACGGCCCTATAGTCGTCGGACAAGTCGGCGGCGGGCCAACCTTGTCACGGGGTCGTGGGGACGACCCTATAGTCGTCGGACATGTCGGCGGCTGGCCAACTTTGGCCCGTGGTCGTGGGGACGACCCTATAGTCGTCAGACATGACGGTGGCGAGCCCACCTAGTCCGGGGGGCGTGGGGACGACCCTATAGTCGTCGGACATGACGGTGGCGGGCCAGTCTAGTCCCGGGTCGTGGGGACGACCCTATAGTCGTCGGACATGTCGGCGGCTGGCCAACTTTGGCCCGTGGTCGTGGGGACGACCCTATAGTCGTCGGAAATGACGGTGGCGGGCCAATCTAGTCCCGGGGTCGTGGGGACGACCCTACAGTCGTCGGACAAGTCGGCGGCCGGCCAACCTTGTCCGGGGGTCGTGGGGACGACCCTATAGTCGTCGGACAAGTCGGCGGCTGTCCAACTTTGGCCCGGGGTAGTGGGGACGACCCTATAGTTGTCGGACTTGACGGTGGCGGGCCAATCTAGTCCCGGGGTCGTGGGGACGACCCTATAGTCGTCAGACATGTCAGTGGCGAGCCAACCTAGTCCCGGGGTCGTGGGGACGACCCTATAGTCGTCGGACAAGTCGGCGGCGGGCCAACCTAGTCCCGGGGTCGTGGGGATGACCCTATAGTCGTCGGACAAGTCGGCGGCGAGCCCACCTAGTCGGGGGGTCGTGGGGACGACCCTATAGTCGTCGGACATGACGGTGGCGGGCCAGTCTAGTCCCGGGTCGTGGGGACGACCCTATAGTCGTCGGACATGTCGGCGGCTGGCCAACTTTGGCCCGTGGTCGTGGGGACGACCCTATAGTCGTCGGACATGTCGGCGGCTGGCCAACTTTGGCCCGTGGTCGTGGGGACGACCCTATAGTCGTCAGACATGACGGTGGCGAGCCCACCTAGTCGGGGGGTCGTGGGGACGACCCTATAGTCGTCGGACATGACGGTGGCGGGCCAGTCTAGTCCCGGGTCGTGGGGACGACCCTATAGTCGTCGGACATGTCGGCGGCTGGCCAACTTTGGCCCGTGGTCGTGGGGACGACCCTATAGTCGTCGGACATGTCGGCGGCTGGCCAACTTTGGCCCGTGGTCGTGGGGACGACCCTATAGTCGTCAGACATGACGGTGGCGAGCCAACCTAGTCCCGGGGTCGTGGGGACGACCCTACAGTCGTCGGACATTTCGGCGGCTGGCCAACTTTGGCCCGGGGTCGTGGGGACGACCCTATAGTCGTCGGACCTGTTGGCGGCTAGTCAGCTTAGTCCCGGGGTCGTGGGTACGGCCCTATAGTCGTCGGACAAGTCGGCGGCGGGCCAACCTTGTCACGGGGTCGTGGGGACGACCCTATAGTCGTCGGAAATGTCGGCGGCTGGCCAACTTTGGCCCGGTGTCGTGGGGACGACTCTATAGTCGTCGGAAATGTCGGCGGCTGGCCAACCTGGACCCGGGGTCGTGGGGACGACCCTATTTTCGTTGGACATGACGGTGGCGGGCCAATCTAGTCTCGGGGTCGTGGGGACGACCCTATAGTCGTCGGACATGTCGGCGGCTGGCCAACTTTGGCCCGGGGTCGTGGGGACGACCCTATAGTCGTCGGACATGACGGTGGCGGGCCAATCTAGTCCCGGGGTCGTGGGGACGACCCTATAGTCGTCGGACATGTCGGCGGCTGGCCAACATTAGCGCGTGGTCGTGGGGACGATCCGATTGTCGTCGGACATGTCGGCGGCTGGCCAACCTAGACCCGGGGTCGTGGGGACGACCCTATTGTCGTCGGACAAGTCGGTGGCGGGCCAATCTAGTCCCGGGGTCGTGGGGACGATCCGATAGTCTTTGGACATGACGGTGGCGGGCCAATCTAGTCCCGGGGTCGTGGGGACGACCCTATAGTCGTCGGACATTTCGGCGGCTTGCCAACTTTGGCCCGGGGTCGTGGGGACGATCCAATAGTCGTCGGACATGTTGGCGGCTGGTCAACTTTGGCCCGTGGTCGTGGGGACGACCCTATAGTCGTTGGACATGTCAGCGGCTGGCCAACTTTGGCCCGGTGTCGTGGGGACGACCCAATAGTCGTCGGACATGTCGGCGGCTGGCCAACTTTGGCCCGTGGTCGTGGGGACGATCCGATAGTCGTTGGACATGACGGTGGCGGGCCAATCTAGTCCCGGGGTCGTGGGGACGACCCTATAGTCGTCGGAATTGTCGGTGGCGGGCCAATCTAGTCCGGGGGTCGTGGGGACGACCCTACAGTCTTCGGACATTTCGGCGGCTTGCCAACTTTGGCCCGGGGTCGTGGGGACGACCCTATAGTCGTCGGACTTGACGGTGGCGGGCCAATCTAGTCCCGGGGTCGTGGGGACGACCCTATAGTCGTCGGACATGTCGGCGGCTGGTCAACTTTGGCCCGGGGTCGTGGGGACGACCCTATAGTCGTCGGACATGTCGGCGGCTGGCCAACTTTGGCCCGGGGTCGTGGGGACGACCCTATAGTCGTCGGACAGGACGGTGGCGGACCAATCTAGTCCCGGGGTCGTGGGGATGACCCTATAGTCGTGTGACATGACGGTGGCGGGCCAATCTAGTCCGGGGGTCGTGGGGACGACCCTATAATCGTTGGACATGACGGTGGCCGGCCAATCTAGTCCCGGGGTCGTAGGGACGACCCTATAGTCGTCGGACATGGCGATTGGCCAACATTGGCCCGTGGTCGTGGGGACGACCCTATAGTCGTCGGACATGTCGGCGGCTGGTCAACTTTGGCCCGGGGTCGTGGGGACGACCCTATAGTCGTCGGACAAGACGGTGGCGGACCAATCTAGTCCCGGGGTCGTGGGGACGACCCTATAGTCGGACATTTCGGCGGCTGGCCTACTTTGGCCCGGTGTCGTGGGGACGACTCTATATTCGTCGGATATGTCGGCGGCTGGCCAACCTAGACCCGGGGTCGTGGGGACGACCCTATAGTCGTCGGACATGTCGGCGGGTGGCCAACCTAGTCCCGAGGTCGTGGGGACGACCCTATTGTCGTCGGACATGTCGGCGGCTTGCCAACTTTGGCCCGGGGTCGTGGGGACGATCCAATAGTCGTCGGACATGTCGGCGGCTGGTCAACTTTGGCCCGTGGTCGTGGGGACGACCCTATAGTCGTTGGACATGTCGGCGGCTGGCCAACTTTGGCCCGTGGTTGTGGGGACGACCCTATAGTCGTTGGACATGACGGTGGCGGGCCAATCTAGTCCCGGGGTCGTGGGGACGACCCTATAGTCGTCGGACAAGACGGCGGCTGGACATCTTTGGCCCGGGGTCGTGGGGACGACCCTATAGTCGTCGGACATGTTGGCGGCTTGTCAGCCTAGTCCCGGGGTCGTGGGTACGACCCTATAGTCGTCGGACAAGTCGGCGGCTGGCCAACCTAGACCCGGGGTCGAGGGGACGACCCTATTGTCGTCGGACAAGACGGCGGCTGGACATCTTTGGCCCGGGGTCGTGGGGACGATCCAAAAGTCGTCGGACATGTCGGCGGCTGGCCAACTTTGGCCCGGGGTCGTGGGGACGACCCTATAGTCGTCGGACATGACGGTGGCGGACCAATCTAGTCCCGGGGTCGTGGGGACGACCCTATAGTCGTCGGACATGTCGGCGGCTGGCCAACTTTGGCCCGTGGTCGTGGGGACGATCCAAAAGTCGTCGGACATGTCGGCGGCTGGCCAACATTGGCGCGTGGTCGTGGGGACGATCCGATTGTCGTCGGACATGTCGGCGGCTGGCCAACTTTGGCCCGGTGTCGTGGGGACGACCCTATAGTCGTCGGAAATGTCGGCGGCTGGCCAACTTTGGCCCGTGGTTGTGGGGACGACCCTATAGTCGTTGGACATGACGGTGGCGGGCCAATCTAGTCCCGGGGTCGTGGGTAAGACCCTATAGTCGTCGGACAAGACGGCGGCTGGACATCTTTGGCCCGGGGTCGTGGGGACGACCCTACAGTCGTCGGACATTTCGGCGGCTTGCCAACTTTGGCCCGGGGTCGTGGGGACGACCCTATAGTCGTCGGACATCTCGGCGGCTGGCCAACTTTGGCCCGTGGTTGTGGGGACGACCCTATAGTCGTTGGACATGACGGTGGCGGGCCAATCTAGTCCCGGGGTCGTGGGTAAGTCCCTATAGTCGTCGGACAAGACGGCGGCTGGACATCTTTGGCCCGGGGTCGTGGGGACGACCCTATAGTCGTGTGACATGACGGTGGCGGGCTAATCTAGTCCCGGGGTCGTGGGGACGACCCTATAGTCGTCGGACATGTCGGCGGCTGGCCATCTTTGGCCCGGGGTCGTGGGGACGACCCTATTGTCGTCGGACATGACGGTGGCGGGCCAATCTAGTCTCGGGGTCGTGGGGACGACCCTATAGTCGTCGGACATGTCGGCGGCTGGCCATCTTTGGCCCGGGGTCGTGGGGACGACCCTATAGTCGTCGGACATGGCGGTGGCGGACCAATCTAGTCCTGGAGTCGTGGGGACGACCCTACAGTCGTCGGACATTTCGGCGGCTTGCCAACTTTGGCCCGGGGTCGTGGGGACGACCCTATAGTCGTCGGACTTGACGGTGGCGGGCCAATCTAGTCCCGGGGTCGTGGGGACGACCCTATAGTCGTCGGACATGTCGGCGGCTGGCCATCTTTGGCCCGGGGTCGTGGGGACGACCCTATAGTCGTCGGACATGACGGTGGCGGACCAATCTAGTCCTGGAGTCGTGGGGACGACCCTACAGTCGTCGGACATTTCGGCGGCTTGCCAACTTTGGCCCGGGGTCGTGGGGACGACCCTAGAGTCGTCGGACTTGACGGTGGCGGGCCAATCTAGTCCCGGGGTCGTGGGGACGACCCTATAGTCGTCGGACATTTCGGCGGCTGGCCAACTTTGGCCCGGGGTCGTGGGGACGACCCTATAATCGTCGGACTTGACGGTGGCGGGCCAATCTAGTCCCGGGGTCGTAGGGACGACCCTATAGTCGTCGGACATTTCGGCGGCTGGCCAACTTTGGCCCGGGGTCGTGGGGACGACCCTATAGTCGTCGGACATGTTGGCGGCTTGTCAGCCTAGTCCCGGGGTCGTGGGTACGGCCCTATAGTCGTCGGACAAGTCGGCGGCGGGCCAACCTTGTCCCGAGGTCCTGGGGACGACCCTATAATCGTCGGACTTGACGGTGGCGGGCCAATCTAGTCCCGGGGTCGTGGGGACGACCCTACAGTCGTCGGACTTTTCGGCGGCTTGCCAACTTTGGCCCGGTGTCGTGGGGACGACCCTATAGTCGCCGGACTTGACGGTGGCCGGCCAATCTATTCCCGGGGTCGTGGGGACGACCCTACAGTCGTCGGACATTTCGGCGGCTTGCCAACTTTGGCCCGGGGTCGTGGGGACGACCCTATAGTCGTCGGACATGTCGGCGGCTGGCCAAAACTGGCCCGAGGTCGTGGGGGCGACCCTATAGTCGTCGGACATGTCGGCGGCTGGCCAACCTAGTCCCGAGGTCGTCGGACTTGACGGTGGCGGGCCAATCTAGTCCCGGGGTCGTGGGGACGACCCTACAGTCGTCGGACATTTCGGCGGCTTGCCAACTTTGGCCCGGGGTCGTGGGGACGACTCTATAGTCGTCGGACAGGACGGTGGCGGACCAATCTAGTCCCGGGGTCGTGGGGACGACCCTATAGTCGTGTGACATGACGGTGGCGGGCCAATCTAGTCCCGGGGTCGTGGGGACGACCCTATAATCGTTGGACATGACGGTGGCCGGCCAATCTAGTCCCGGGGTCGTGGGGACGACCCTATAGTCGTCGGACATGTCGGCGGCTGGCCAACTTTGGCCCGGGGTCGTGGGGACGACCCTATAGTCGTCGGACAGGACGGTGGCGGACCAATCTAGTCCCGGGGTCGTGGGGACGACCCTATAGTCTTCGGACATGTCGGCGGCTGGCCAACTTTGGCCCGTGGTCGTGGGGACGATCCAATAGTCGTCGGACATGTCGGCGGCTGGCCAGCTTTGGCCCGTGGTCGTGGGGACGACCCTATAGTCGTCGGACATGTCGGCAGCTAGCCAACATTGGCCCGTGGTCGTGGGGACGACCCAATAGTCGTTGGAAATGTCAGCGGCTGGCCAACTTTGACCCGGTGTCGTGGGGACGACTCTATAGTCGTCGGACATGTCGGCGGCTGGCCAATCTAGTCCCGGGGTCGTGGGGACGACCCTATAGTCGTCGGACATGTCGGCGGCTGGCCAACTTTGGCCCG